>BMAU01003978.1:67500-260000 GCA_019973935.1 Trichonephila clavipes | reverse complement strand
CATCAGACCTGTCTGGTCAGCTCTCTTCAGCTACCCGTACGTGTTTTTCAAGGCAGACCATGTACAGACGCTTAGGGCACATTGGTCTATATGCTCGTAGGCCTGTCAGATGTGTTCCACTTACCGCAACTCACTGTCACCTGCTATTAACCTGGTGTAGAGTGCATGCATTGTGGACACCAAAAGAGTGGTCTTGTGGGATGTTTTCCGACGAGTGCAGGTTTAGTTTGCAGTCTGATTCTCGCCAGACTTTAATATGGAGAGCACTAGGTATCCGTTACCACCAAGAGAACACCATTGAACGACACCGTTACGGTGGTGCAGGGTGACTTGTGTTTGGGGAGGGATTTTCTTGGTTCCAGAACTGACCTGCATGTTCAGAGTGTAACGATGACAGACCACATCTATCGGGATGTCATTCTGGAACAACATGTACGTTTGTTTCGGGGCGCCATGCATGCTGAATTTCTGTTTATGGATGACAACGCCCGTCCTCACCGTGCAAACCTTGTAGACGAATGCCTTCAATCGGAGTATATCACCCGTATGGATTGGCTAGCGTACTCACCGGACTTGAATCCAATAGAACATGTGTGGGATATGCTTGGCCGACGAATTACAGCCCATCAACCCCCTCCCATCTGTCTATCGGAACTTCGGATGGCATTGCTTGATGAGTGGTGTAATATTCCCCAAGATCAGATTGATAATTTGATACTCAACAGGCCGATACGTTGTAAGGCCTGTATTGCATCGCCTGGGAGACATAATCCGTATTAACCATCATACTAAGCATGTTGTCCTGTTTTTTGTAAAAAGGTTCTTTTTGAAATTTGCTCCAGGGAGTAAAAATCGCAACGTTTATAATTATGTCAAACATATAGCATCTTTTGTGCTCTTTACCTTTTGTTCAATAAATAGACTTTACAAATAAGTCACATTTGTTTTGCTTTAGTCTCTTTCTTTGCCTGAACTTCATTAGCTTTAATTTATGGACGTGAGTATTTATATATATATAGTATATATACATATATACCTATTATAAAACCCCTTACGGTTATTCTGCACTCTGTCACACAAAATATATGGACCCAGAAGAAGTCACTATTACGAAATTTGGCTCGAATTTAGTCTCGTAAGGGATATGATTAAAAAAAGAGAGAGAACAAATGATTAAAATTTCGATGCCACAGAGAAGGGTAAGCCCAATATACCCAAATCAGATGCGCAGCTGAAGGAGTTTAAAAGCATGATTGCTCGTGCCATAGGACTATTCAAACTATTTACTTGGATGGACGGTATTATGTCTGGAGAGGCCTCGGAGACGTAACCAGTGACAGTACAAACAGTTGTCGAACTTTGAGATGGGGCGTATAGTGAGCCTCAGGGAAGCAAACAAGTGTATCGGCCTGCACCTTGGGTGGAGTGATATTCTAGTTGCTCGGTGTTGGTAACAATGGATCATGGAAGGGATAATCTACCATTGCGCAGGGCCAGGGAGTCCCCAAATCACAAATACGCTTGATAATTGTGCAATCTTAAGAGCAACCATGTCTTCAAGAAGAACATCCCTAGAATCAGTTCGACGCCATTTACCATCTTCCAGACATCCGGTGACATTAAAGGAAAGCATTTGGAAACGACTTGCTGACGCTGGTAAAAAGATCCAACGACATTTAAGACGCTTACCGTTGAACCCACATCATAGAAAGATCCGATTGGACTTTTGCCGACCTCGTTCAAGCTGGAAAGTTTTGACTGGAGGTATGTGATCTTCAGCGATGGGATTCAGTCTCAATGCTGATGACCAGAGCATACGGTTTGGAGACTACCAGCCCACCGGTTCGATCCACCAATTGTAATCGAGAGGCATAATGCAATTACACAAGATTTGAAAATGTTCGGAGTGATTTGTTGGATCCCACTCTATTAGTTCTAGTCGTCCTTCAACGCAAATTGACGGAAAGCATTTACGTGGACGAGATTTTAATGCCAGTTGTATTGCCTATGCTATGAAGTCGCCAGTGTGCCATTTATCACCAAGACAACGCTATATACACGGGACACCTTCACCAATGTCTTCAAGGATATGGCTAACTCCCTTGGCCAGACAGTTCACCAGAGCTCTTACCACTACATCATGTCTAGTAGGACGTGCTTGGAAGGCAATTGTGAATTAACTGGAGGGTTGCAAAGATTGTAGCGTAGTATTAGAGATCATAAGTGACGCTATTGATTCGATGCCACGCCGTATTTCGGCTTGTATAGATGCCATAGGTGGATTTACTACCTACTCTTTTGTAACCTTTTCAAACCATATCTTCTTAATAAAACAACCTGTTCTTCTGAATTTGTGATCATTTGCTTATTTTTTTATACACTACATACATGTTACATTTTGTGATAGTAGCTTGTTTCCTGCTCTGTGAATATAATTTTTTGTGACAGAGTGTATTTAAAAGTATTTATTATAAAAATGTTTGAACTTTTGGGTCCAAAGAGAAGTATTTGCAAAATCACCACGCATAAACAGAAATCCCTAGTTATAGATATTTTACAAATTTTTCACCATGAAGAATTTTGCACACCCAGGTCTTTAATTATGAAGGATATTAAATGTCAGTTAACTTGAAAAGATGACGCAAAAGAAAAGTTAAAAGCTCTTACCGAACAGAGTTTTCAAAAATCTATAATTTAATAAGAACACTCCCTATACTTTCCTTTAGTTTCCATTTAGGGAGGAACTTTTTATTTGAATGAATCAACCGATATTAATTTTTTTTGTAACCATTGATATTGAAATAGTGATATTGAAACATTAAATATTTTAAAAAATACATTCTTTGAATTACACGATTCTTCTGAATTCTAAATAGAAATAATTAACTGTTGGATTTTTGAAACAAATTACTTGTTCATTGATTTGGTATCCACAAAAACATACTCCATATGAATGGCGTTATTTTGGAAAACCGATTTTTGCTGAAGGAATTTAATTCACAAAAGCTCAATTTTATTTATTATGTTTCACTATTTTAAATTTAATTCTTTATTTTTCTCATTCCAGGTTTATAAAAATTGTATTAAAATTCAAGTCCAAATAAGAATTTTCTTACTTACAATTCTTACGGTTTCAAAGTATCGCTTAAGCCACACAATTTCGGTGCAAATGAAATGAATTTTTATACAACATATGACTACCAACTTGTAAAGAGCTTCTTAATTTAGAGAATGAAAATATAAGAATGGAAATATTTCAAAGGTAGGTTAGGCAACTTTTTTCAAAACAAATCTTTAGTCTATGTAAGATAGAAAAAAAAAGGACATGTAACGGAACCTAGATTGCTGGTGGCGGAATGACAAAGAAAATAAGATCAATTCCTTAACGCTCAAAGTTATTTATTCTCCGAGGGAATTCTAGTTTTGGATATCTGTATATTTTGAAACCTTAGATTGTCGGAATTCTTGGAATATTTTCCTCTAGCCAGAAGTTTCAATTTGTGGTTTTTGATGGTAAGCTTGCTAGACACCTCATATGAGCCCTTTGTAACTGTGTATACAGTGATTCTTTTTAATGGGTATAGAATAACATAATATCGTAGCATACCTTTGTTATTTTGTTTAAAAACTGGAAAGGGATTGCGTTATGTGAAAAACTATTCTCAGTGTACTTGTCTAATCTTGTCTCTCTTCCTCTTTTTTTTCAATTCCTACTAATAGTTCACACTTTCCCTATATTTCCCAATAACATTCCCCATGCAATGTTTTTGTTTGAATTACTACATTGGAAATTAAGGTATATACATAAGCGAAATACTCAACTTTGGAAACTTTAATCCGTTAGTGCTAATTAATTAATTAAAGATATTCAACTGTAAAATAAACTATATACACTGTTCACTTAAAATAAATAGTCAAATAGTTTTCTAAGGTCTTCATTAGCATATAAAAAAAATAAGACACTTAAATTTTGAAATTCACTATTTTTTCGGGGCAAAAATGATAATCTTCGCAATTCGCTGAAAACGCCGTCAGCTGAAAACGCAATTTCTGATATAAAACTATTCGCCTTCCCCGTTAAAATACTCATCATAGAACCCGTGCTGCCATATATCTTGGAAGAGTGGATTTCAAAGAATATTTGTGCTATCGTCAAAATGGTTATTCTATTTAACTTTAAGTGAGTGGTATAAGCACCGTGAGTAGATAAAGGGTTAAGTACAAACGTCGGTTACATATTCATCGGCTCACGTATGTTCACTGCATTGAAACCTTCCACGCTCCATGGTCTAGCAGTCGTTCATAGTTCTCCAAACATGGAATTTTCAGAAGATTGAAAAGCAATAAAATGTTTTTATTTCACTAGAAGGAAACCTCAACACCTTTCTCAACCTAATGGTCATTGGTTGCAGATCGAAGCAAGCAAGAAAAGCCGCTAAAAGTGTACTGTTTTTCTTGCGATGATGAAGCTTAATTTACTATTAAGTCAACAAATATCTAAACATGTAATAAATATTGTAGATCTTCTTTTAGCTCACCTCACCTACGCTGTTGGTTGGACCGCACAGCACCCTTGAAAAAATTAGAAGTATCCTGGAAAAGTCTGCCCAACCCTGCTGTGGACACTACACATGGACATTTTGTCAAGAATTAAATTAATATTTGCAACGCAAAAATGCTTTGCCGTTATAAAAAACATGAAAGTTAAAGAAACTTAAAAGAAAATTTTTGTTCTTTGTATCGTAGGGGAAAAAATAGCTCTTCAAAACTCCTCACAATTAAAATAAGTAAAAATAAAATTGGCTAATTTAGACACGGTTTCGGGCGCCTACAACTGTTGGAGACATTTCGACACTAAACCTTATAAAATTCTTCTAAGATACCCTCAAAGCTATGCGTATTTTAATCCTCTAATCGAATTATTTACAATTTTCAAAGCATTTTTATTTTGAAATCAAATATATTGGATATGATGACATTAATGTTTATTGGATAATAAATTAAATATATATATATATTAAGCAAAAAGAAAAAAACTTAAACTAAAAAATTAATGTTTATGAATTGAAGAAAAATTCAGGGAAATGATACCTATAGAGAGATAATATTTGGGTTCAATTAACTAAATCAGATATGAGATATAAATGCATATCATTAACGCAAAGCTAAAAATGCAATATTACAAGGAGCGAAAAGTTTCCAATTATCTAAGAAATTGTCTCCTCGTGTAAAAGAATATGTATTCTCGATGGAATGCTCTTACCATATCTGTTTGTAATAAAATCGTAAAAGAGCTAATGATACGCACAGTCCTTATTTTTCAAAAATCCTTAATTAAGTAAATAACTTATTTATTGCATTAGCAGTTCTCATATAAGCAGAAAGTTTGTTTCTACCTCTCATCTCTTTTCCAATTAATTTAGGTTTTCTAATCAATGAAATATATCTCTCTGAGGTCATTTGTAATTAAAATAACGAAATTATATTTTTATTTATTGAAAACCGTCGCGAAAAATGTGTAAATTATTTATAAAAGGTAATTTAAGTAATAAAATTCGCAGATTAAATTGTTTGCTTGAAAACGGTCACAGGTATCTATATTGCCTTTTATAAATTTTGATTTGAATATTATAAAATCATTTTTCTTACGGATTTAAAATAGCTTATTTTTGGAAGAGACAGATAAATATAAACAAGTAATATGAAAAAAAATGTATGTCAATTCCTCTTTGGTCAACAAAGAAAATTTTTCATTTCAGTTACTTTTTATTTAATGTTTATAATTATTATAAATATGTATATACGCATGAGAGAGACAGAATTATAATATTAAGTAACAAAACACCTTTTAGATTAACATTAAAAACTGTTTAACCACATTAAATTTGTAATTACATTTTTTAATAAAATTTGAAATAAAGAGGGAAGAATTTATATAAAACTAGTGTAAAAGAAGTGCTGACGTCTAACTAGCATATGATTTTTCAAGCTAAATCTTCATCATAAATTTAACAAAAGCTGTTGGGTGCTGCCATCTAGAGGAATAATATCGACTGAGAGAGAGAGAGAAATATGTTTCTTAAACTATAATTAATGAAATAAATTTAATTATATATATATATATATATATATATATATATATATATATATATATATATAGGGAGGGTGTGAATTAATAGTAGGAAATGAAAAAAACCCCAGCAGTTTTGAGAAAATGATTAAACCTCTTAATTAAAGTGGAAACAATTTTTAATAAAATATCACTTCATTTAATAACTATGCAGTTACTTTTTCCTGTATTATCACAAGGCAATTCTTTAATTTTTTAACATAACCAGTTCGCTAACGCTTAAATTTAAAACCAAATGATGGGTATTTGCAATTAATTGTGCTAAGCTTTTAGTGTGAGGAAATTGGTTCAATATCTTTCAAAACACGCCCTTTCCCTGCAGTCTTCTTTTCGTTCATTTATATTATTTTCTTACTAATTTTTTTTCATATCAAAGTATGTAATCGTCTTAAAACCTTTAATTCTCAAAATTGTAAAGAAATGGATTATTACATGGGCCTAATTCAAGCGAGCTTAAGCACTAAGTAACACTTCGTGAACTTTTCTAATGGTTTTCGGAATTTATATTTAATAATTTCGGAATTTATATTTTTTTATATTTAATATTATTTACAATACACACACATTGAAAATTTTTAAAATTTCGCCATTTTCAGAAAATTTTATCTCGAATTGATATCAAACATATCAGTGAAGTGTTTTAAATATCAAGAATAACAAAAAAAATGGTGTTTTATTCAACAATCAGTCGCAGCGGGGTTGAAAACCACTCCCAGCTTCCTTTAACGAGGTAAGTGGACATTTGAAATTATAGGAAAAAGTGCCCTAGAGTTTGTGATGTTCCTCCCCTTGGTGGAACATCTCTCGAAGTATCAGCGTGAGCTAGAGATGTAGGATTAACGAAAGAACTAGAATCAAACATTATCTTAATATGACTTTATTAAGATATTCAACTTAAACCTTTAACAAATTAAATTATAATAATTAATGTGAGAGAATCTTTGATGAAAAATACGCAACACACAATATATATATTTATAATAAGATTTAATCTAATTCAGACCACTATCAATAAGTGAACTGCCTAATCACCGATTCTAATATTAAATAATCAATCCTACCTTATATTACAACTTAGAGAAACTTTCAATCTTGTCCAATGCTTAATCTTATCTTTGTATTCACTGGTGTGCAACTTGACCTTCATATATCCAATCACTAATAACTTCTATTAACGTCACGTAAAACTCATTCAGACTTGAACCACGAACTATAATAACCATCAACTGCCACAAACTAACATCAATTGTCAAACATTACCCTACATTGCCATCACGCTTACTCTAAGTTCCGATATTTAAAAGCTTGTTCATTTGCATCTTTTACACTTCACTTCTGGGATTTGGTTGGAAAAGAGTTGCCATTAATTCTGGCCCAAAGAATCCAAAGGACATGTTAAAGAAAAAACGCTTGTACCCGTCACAAGTTCAATTAGGATCTCCACTAGCAAAGATGGTGGATAACTGATGTGTTCTACGACAGCTGAGAAGGGTTTGGTATTGGGAAAAATCTCAAGACTTGTACTGGACTGCTAAGAGATTGTATTTCACCAAAGCCAACAGGCTGCACAATGGTAATTTATTTGGGCTATAACCGGTGAGGTGTGTCCCATTAAAGCTTAGAAATGTAATTTTCTGTGTTGACGGTATTATATGCTTTGGATATACTAATATTGGGATGACATATATTTATGAATAAGCGTGGATTTATAACAAGTGATTCTGAAAGTTTTCATATATAGAGGAAGAGATGAACAATCTTTCCAATATCATCGAAAGAGACCCTTTTGGAAAAGTGCAACATCCCGTGCTCCAGATTCTTGGTAATTATAACAAAAAGGAATTTTATGCTCATGTTCCTTATTCGATGGAGAAATTCAAAAAGTTGAGCACAGAATAATAAATCCTTTTTGAGTATTTACGTATTGTCACAACCTATTGGCGACACTATATTAAACGAAGCACATGATTGCCAATTCAGCGCATATGACACATGCGAAATTGGGGTTACCAACTTGGCGAATTATCTTGAAAGCAGGCGATTGTTGCAATAATACGTAAGTACCTAATTTTGCTAACCAACGATAGCCCTTGTTCCGATTCATTTTTATTGAATCGATTACTGTATGTTATGCTATCGTTTAATATTGTGTTGATGTTGTAGTTGTTCTATATGTTACGTGGTTTCTTCTTGTTAGTAAAATAATGAAAGGAAAATCTGAAACCACACACAATTTGGTATAAAAAAAAATATTATAGAAAGTGATATGCTTACCTTCATATAGTCGCTGGTGTTCGCTATTGTACGAATATTATCCTTCATCCCAGGGATTTTTTTATTGATAGGATCCTCAGCTACTTTTTCTAGAAGATAAGTGTATATGGTACTTTGGTTGTCGAAGAGCGTAGAGATTGAAGATATTGAACACATGAATTGCTGTGAAAAGTCCATGGAACTAAATCTTATATATGTGGGACACTTTAAGGGAACGTTTAACAGCATGTTACCCGCCACTATCAATAATTACGTTATTGCAATTAGCACTTTAAGGGGATTGCGAAGCAATGTCTAAACAGATATCGACAACTTGTACATAGCATGGGCAGATAATGTAAATCTTATACAGAAACCAGTAGCGATCATATCTTCTACTAAAAGCTAGATTTTTCTTGATAATCACCTGTCACATGGACATTTCTGTTTTCTGTTCAGCTGTTCTCAAAGCCAAATTAAAAAAAAATTATCATTTACATTTTTTCGGGACGTTTTGTTTACTTCTCTTTTAAATATTGGAAATCGTACATCATTTGTGTCGATGTGAAATATTTTCGCAGAACGTTACATTATAAAAACTATCTCGTCCTTAATTTTTGCACACCAGTATAGAAGCTCGAATTATTTTGTACAAAGCAACTACATTTGCAATTTTTATAGTACATATTAGTTTATTTACTTATTTTATCTTTATTTCCTTAATTAAAACTCGTTTTAAGAAAAATGTTTATTCTATAAGCTGAAATTTATGTACTATGATTAAATATATATAGTTAATTTAATGGATAATTTAATATATATTATCTTTTGCGATTTAGGGATTTTGCCAGAATATATTGCTGTTAGTTTATTTGCTAAAATATTCTTATACATCTTGTAAATGCATATGCAAAATTTCATTACATTCCGTTAATTATTTAGAAATCAGAATATAAATAATCTATTTTGTAACTGTAAATAATTTTAGCTGCAACTTTAGAATTGCATAAACTTACTAAAATGTCGCAAAAAGTTTTATTAATGATTAAATAAATGAGGAAATACATTGGTGGCCCAAATTATGGACACTTTTTAAAATTGCTGTTTTTTTAAGCTTGTATGCTTAAGAAAAATGTTATGTTGCACAAAATGCAAAGTATTTTATACCAATTTAAAGAGAATTTAATACTAAATTCAATAAAAAACAAAGTTTAAATATTTGAAAAAAGAAAAGTTATGCTGCATTAACTATCGATATACATTAGATACTGATGATAACAGTGAGTTATCAGTGCTTAGTGGGGTGGCCTTTATTTTTTATTACTGCTTCACATTGATGATTCATTGAGTTAAAAATACTTTTAAGCTCTTCCTTCGTTATTACATAATACCAGGAAATAATTATATCCTCAATTAGTTCCTCTTTATTTCATGGGTACCTCATTCGGACAACAGTTTTCAAACGGTGCCACAAGTTTTCGATAGGATGGAAGTTAGGACTATTTCCTGGCCAGGCCAAAAACACAGTAATCTTATAACGATACTAGTCTTTCAATTATTTTACTGTTTAGCAGGGGGATCAAGGATCACCGTTATTATCAGTATCTAACGTATATCGATAGTTATTGCAGCATAACTTTTTTGCGTTACAAATATTTGGATTTTGTTTTATGTATTGAATTTAAAATTAATTTCGCTTTAAAATGATACACAAAATATTTTCATTTCGGGCCACGTAAAATTTTCTATAAACATACAAACTTAAAAAAACATAAAAATTTTAAAAAGTGTCCACAATTTTAGCCATCAATGTATATATAACAAAAATGCTTTAAAAATTCAATATTAACAAAGGCACATTTTAAAAGGTTTATAAAATAAACTACTTCTTTTGCTTAAATATTAAAGAATTCATTAACAATAATTTGAATTCAAAACCAGTTCCTTAAGCTGTTGCC
This sequence comes from Trichonephila clavipes, assembly GCA_019973935.1. Lineage (NCBI taxonomy): Eukaryota > Metazoa > Arthropoda > Arachnida > Araneae > Nephilidae > Trichonephila > Trichonephila clavipes. Next base: position 249,659 of record BMAU01003978.1, on the reverse strand, counting down.
AGAAAAAAATCAATTAATATAATTGCTCTATAATTTCTCCTTTTGTTTTCTTTCACAACATTTAGTTAAATGATTCGTTCAAAGTTTTTTATTCTACATTCATTTCTAATAACATATGGCAAGAAAAAGAACATTTTAAATTGCAATTTTTACACTTCCAAGATATTTTCTGTCTGAAATTTAATGAGAAGTAAAAACTAAAACGAATTCTCGATAAAACTACGTACTCAACTCTACCAACTCATAAAATGAAAATCCATTTTCTGCCGCCATTTATTGAAAAAAAAACCCTTTTCGATTTCCACAATGTCCTTCAGTTTCGAAAACAACCACAAAACTTTTAAAGCAAGTCCTTCAGTTTTAGGACTCAAGCATGATCCAATAACAATTACGTAGGGGGTGTGTAAAATCATTACGCTGAAAGTTCAATTCGTAAAGCTTCGCAGACTGGGAATTATTAGGGGTGTAAAGAACAAAAAGAAAGATTTTAAACAAAAGCATAGAAATATATGTTCGATAAAAGTACACGAGTCAGTAATGATGGTGGTTCTCCTGGGGCTATGTATTCCCAATGCGTCCTTTTTTCAAATTTCAGTTTCTCATCTTAAGGTAAGATAATTCGACTTGGTGCAATGTCTAGCCTTTTTTAATTCACATAGTACTAGTTTATAGATTATTTTATAGTTCTTAAAAGAAAACAGTTTGAAACTATCTTCAATTCTACGTGGAATTATTTCGATTTCTTCAGTTAAAAAGCTAATTAGATCTCCAAAGGTTTCACAATTTTTTTTCTGTACTGTTGATCGTCGAAGAAATATTTCTAAAAGCCTAGGGGAAAAAATTATTACAATCTATGAAGTATTATAGGCAACACGAATACAACTTAAATAATTAATTAATTAGTTAAAAGGTTATTTGGCAGTCCATACATAATATAAAAAATGAATTTTCATAATTATGGGGATCTAAGGCATTTATATTAAAATAATTTAATTAATAGGCAGAAAATTTTTTTATGACGCAAAATAAAAATTATTAATTATTTGCTACAAATAACAAATTTATGAATAAATAGGCAATGCGAGTTGAGAAAACACAAGGGTAATTTTTGTAATGGGCAGAATTCAAACTTATTTAATTAATAAGCATTAAAACTTTTTGTGATAAACATACAATTAAAGATAGTAAATACAGAATTATTAAGCATTAAAAACACGTAACATATATAATACTAGCCGTTACCCACCCGCTTCACAGGGGTATTTCACGATGTTGCATATATGTATACTGTTTACATATATATTAATTATTGATATCTAGCCTTAAGAATTCGATTGTATTCAAAAATATATTTATAGCTGTTACACTCTCACCCCTTGATATAAAAAGAAAATAAATTATAATATCTAATTTCTATTTATGTCTAAAATCGAAGTAGAAAGATTTTTTTCGCTCACTTAACCTAATAATCAAGAGGATTTCCACCAAAGCAACTTTCAGTGGATCTCTACTCCATAAAATAAACATGCGTGCTGAATTTCAAGTCTAAATCTAATAGAGCAAAAACGGAATTTTTATCATCAATACCTCGTTGACAGCATTCTTAGCGGATTCCAATTCAACAAAAGAGACATGCAAACCAAATTTTATTATTATAGTCTTAGCAGTTCAAAAACGGGAATTTTGTCTATCAATACGCCCAAATAACTCTCCCCGCTTCCCCTGAGTTGATTTCCGTAAAATTCCATTTTAGTGGAACTCTATTCAACTAAAGAAAAGTGCTCAACAAATTTCAAGTAAATGAGTTAAATTCAAAAACAGAAATTTTTCTATAACATGCCTTAATCCCTCGCAACCCACTCCTTTGGGGGTCCGTTTTCGCAAAAATCTTTGTAAAAGGAAATTTATTCCATGAACGGAACATACCTTCTAATTTTCAAGCAGGTGGTTCTATTAGTTGAAAAGCGGAAATATTTATCTATGACGCCCCTTTAATCCCCCTCAGTGACCATTGGGGATCAATTTTCCCCAAAACTATTTTGTAGTGGATCTCTACACCATGAAAGAAATTCACTTACCAAATTTTAAGACTGTACGTCTAATAGTTTAAAAATGGAAATAATTATCTATAACGCCCCTTAAGCCCCCGCAACGCCACTTAGGAAACGATATTCACAAAATCCATCTTACGGCATATCACTACTCAGTGAATGGAATCTGCTTACTAAATTTCGAGAGTAAGTTATACTGTTTTATGTGTTTTACATTTTACGTCTAATAGTTTAAAAAATGGAGTTAATTGCCTATAACGCCACTTAATTCTCTACAACGCCACTTGGGAGTCGATTTTCAAAAAACCCATTCTGTAGGGGATCTGTACTTTATGAAAGGGACCCGCTTATCAAATTTCAAGACTGTACGTCTAATAGTTTAGAAATGGAAATAATTATGTATAACGCCTCTTAAAAATCCCAAATAAATTTTGCAACCTAATACTGTTCACCAGTATAACAAAAATATGGGTGGAGTCGACCAGCATGACTGTCTCTTAGAAAAACACACCATTCAGGTCCTTGGCAAAAAATGGTACTGGACAATCTTTACTAGAGTTATTGACATGGCTATCGTAAATACGTATATTGTGTTCAATTTAACGAATTGCGAAGAACACATCCTAAGATATATCACCGTTGCGCACCTCAAACGGGAACAAATTCTAAGAAAGGCATTGGCATTGGAAGACCTCTGATGATGTCATCAAGATCAAACTTAATAGTTTCTGTGCATTTAGGTAGAAAAACCCATGTTATAGGAAAAAGAAAAAGCCAAAGAAGATGCCAGTTTCAAAAATGTAAGGGGCAAAAAGGGCAAATGCCAGTTGCAATAATTCTCTTACGTTTTGCACAAAATGTAATGTAATCCTTTGTCTAAAATGTTTTCCATTTTACCACACTTAACTTTTACAAATTGGCTGTATAAAATTGTAACTAAGTAAGTTTAGATCAGTAAAAGAATATTTTCTCTTTTAAATCTCATTAGTTGTTTTTAAATTCACAAAAGTTTCGTTCCCCCTCCCCCCTAAATTTGTAATTTTTTAAATATAAGACCACAGGAGAGTTACTTGGTCTTTTACTACCATAAGCGCCCAGCGATCTATTTATAGATCACCTAAAGGGTGTTTTTTGAGAGGTATAGAACTTTAAATTGCAATAAAACAACAATGTATTATTCGATTGACATGAATTTTTTTTATTCGAAAAATAATCTTGTGGCATTACATTTTAAATATGATTTCTGGCATAGGACTGCCACGGCTGGCTCGGATGTAGTCCAATCTGGACGTCCAATTTTCGATGACTTTTTCCAACATTTGTGGCCGTATATCGGCAATAACACGGCAATGTTGTCTTCCAAATGGTCAAGCGTTTGTGGCTTATCCGCATAGACCAATGACTTTACATAGCCCCACAGAAAATAGTCTAGCGGTGTTAAATCACAAGATCTTGGAGGCCAATTCACAGGTCCAAAACGTGAAATTAGGCGGTCACCAAACGTGTCTTTCAATAAATCGATTGTGGCACGAGCTGTGTGACATGTTGCGCCGTCTTGTTGGAACCACAGCTCCTGGACATCATGATTGTTCAATTCAGGAATGAAAAAGTTAGTAATCATGGCTCTATACCGATCACCATTGACTGTAACGTTGTGGCCTTCATCGTTTTTGAAGAAGGATTCCACCAGCCCATAAAGCGCACCAAACAGTCAGTTTTTCTGGATGTAACGGTGTTTCGACATACACTTGTGGATTAGCTTCACTCTAAATGCGGCAGTTTTGTTTGTTGACGTAGCCATTCAACCAGAAGTGCGCTTCATCGCTAAACAAAATTCGCTTATGAAAATCGGGAACAACGGCAATCTCGGTTTGGGCCCATTCGACGAATCTACGCCTTGCTTGATGATCGTTTTGATGAATTGCCAAACCAAACTGAGAATAAATCACTTGACACCTGTTAAGTCGGTCGCCATCTTGGAAAGTAATGCCAACTTAAACTTCTATACCTGAAAAAAAACACTCTTTATTATCCCAGCTGCTAATTTCGGAAAATGGATACAACTTCATAATTACTCTATTTTTGATGTATGAAATGTAATTTAAAAAATATTTTTCAAAAATTTCGATTTTAAAATAATTTCGGCGTTAACGGGTTAATATCATTTTTTTATGATGTAATTATATATCTTTATTTTTGTTTAGTCCATGAAATATCTTTAGAATTTTTTTTATCCACGCTGTCAAATAAGTTATGGTATTGCTTCTTTTCAAATAAGGAAATAGAGCTGGTTAAAATTGTACTAGCCAATAGCCACCAGCTTCGCTGGGTATTTCATGATGATACATGAATATATATTTAAACTATTGTTATCGAAGCCTTAGCATTAAGAGTTCTATTGTGTCCAAAAACATTCTTATAACTTACACCTCTTGATTTAAAAAAAATACATGATTTCTAAACAATAATTTCTAAAATTTGAGTAGAATTATCTTTAACGCAGCCTCAATTCCTCCTCCAAGGTCCCACCCATTTTTAGTAGACATCTTGTCAGCAAAATAAACATGCATACCAAATTTAATTAATCTAGATCTAGTAGTTTGAAATTGGGAATTTTTTTTTATCCTGATGCGGTCTCCACCAAAAGACGCATTTCCTGTTAGGAAACTCGTGACGTGTCAAGGGGCATGTAGTTTCTCGTGGGAAAGTATTCAAGACAGGACACTACGACGCTTATGCTCTAAGCAAACCAATCTTTGATGTCCCTTAATCCAGCTGACAGAGAAGTGACCGGCGCAGTTTCCATGCCAATCTACGGCCAAAGTCCACCAAACGAGAGGAGACAATAACCAATAGCCGAATAGTAATCCCGGCTACGTCCTAACACAAACGATTCTGCATTACGATGGACTTGGAAGGGCGTGACGTATTCTATTTATAAAGAGACACGAAAGGGTAAACCAAGGAACTTCACAGACGCTGGAGAGACACTTCTACACGCTTCAACACACTCATGACACCCCAACACATTCCAATGCACTATCTCTCTCCGATTGACTTCCAGATTCACTTGGACTCTTTCACACTTACTGCGACCTTATTATACCCTACGGCTCGGGGTATCATCTCTTCATCCACACGACCTAGATTTGTAGGAATACATGATTGACCACTAAAATTCTGCATAATAAATCTAATTTATTTGTCTAAATATATGTTGAGCAACGCAACACAAGTCTTACTAGAGGGGACTGATCAGGAGTGATACTACGTAATTATCAATTCTACGTAAAATAGCTCCTGAAATCCTAGTCACTATCTTTATGATAAATTAACCCCAGATTCTTTATCTACTGTAGATTCCTTAATAAGCTAAAGTTCGTTCTATAATTGATCCTTTACCAATATCTGACTGATACGATCATTGATGGTTCAGTTAATCAGTGGTAGAATGCTTTTATATCAATCAATGCTCATATCATTACAATCATTAGACTCAATTTATTTCAATAAATCATCGAAAACAAGTGTAAGATTAAATAGTAAGTTTAATGGAATATGGAGTGCATCTGCACTCGGTCACGTACACAAGATCTCTGGTGTAAAACAAAGCATGTTTTTACAAGCAGCGTCCTCTATACTGAGGGGGGTTCTACCACTGACAGCGAGCAGCCCTTCGCTTTCTGTCTCTTCTTGTAATCTCTATTCTCCCATTATTATTCTATTACTATCCGACTTCTATTCCACTCTTATTCAGCTTTCCGGCTTCTATTCAACTAACTCGGGAATGTGCTAAAGCTCCCATATATATATGTTCACTAATCTGCATATCGCGGTTTCTTCTTGAGAAGGTTGGATTGAAATGCCATTCTAGCCCTAAAAATTCCCCAAGAGGATTAGTGAGAATGCGCGATAAAGCCCCGTCACAACCTATTAAGACTCACATCTACGATAATCTTAATGTCATCCTTACGGAGTCTTTCCTAGGAGTGATCCGGCCTTAACAGTGACCTCAACAGTCTTGCTTCTCAGCAGCCCCAGGAACTCCTCACTCCATTATAGGAGCCGATTTTTGCAAATTCCGTTCTTAGCGGATGTCTACTCCGTGAAAATAACATGCATACCAAATTTCAAGTCTGCTGGTCTATTAGTCAGAAAAATGTTATATTTTTCTACAATGCCCCTTAAGCCCTCGTAACGCTCCCAGGGAGTCGATTTTAACTCTATCCGTTCTTACTGGATCTCTACTCCATGAAAGGAACATGCCTACCAAATTTCAAATCTGTAGGTTTAATAGATACGAAGACATCATGATGAGGGAGTGAATAATGAGTGAATCAATTTCCTCCTTTTTTGTAGATGATGGTATAAGAATTCGAAAGGAATACTATCGAACCTCCTGAGACCATAAAAGGAAAAGATAAATAAGCCAAAAAAATTTACTCTCTCATTTCTCAAATAAAAGATTTTATTTTGAAAATGGCCCCAAAAAAATATATATGGCTCGAAGGTTACGTAATTACGCTTTCCAAAGAGAAATGTTCTTATCAACAATGTAAAAATCTCGATCATTGCATTTCAATCAAAGATATTCAATCAATTTTCAATGCCATAAAAATTTGCCCACCAAGAGAAAGTCATCAAAATGAAGCGAAATTTTATGTTTGTAGGTACTACTTTGATCTAAGTAAGTGATTAGAAAAAGAAAGAAAAATGATCACTTATTGCAGAAAAATATACAGATGAACGGAGATTTTAGTACTCTGTTGGACCCCCTCTAGCACGAATGTATGATGCGATGCGAGCGGATATTGAAGTATATAGCTTCCGTATGATGTCCTGAGACATCTCGTTCCCCAGTTGCTGTAAATGCGTCTCTAGTTCGATACAACGCGTAGGCTGTCCAACTTGCCATCCCAAATTATCCAAATATGCTCGAATGGTGACAAATCTTGGGATTCAGCAGGACAGAGAATGGAGGTAATGTGGCGGTAACAGTCTTGTGACATCCTTTCTGTGTGTGGCCGAACCTTGTCTTGTTGAAAAATGGCTTCTGAGAGCCTTGCCATAAGCGGCAACAGATGTGGTTGAAGGATGTCATGGATGAACCACTGGGCTATCATTGTGTCATAGATAAATACTAGAGGTGACCGTGAATCGAAAGTAATGACACCCAATATCATCATACCAGCTGTAGGAGCGGTGTGTCGCTATAAAGCAAAAGCAGGATTGTGGCGTTCATCACGGGGCCTCCACACACGAACAGGATTGTCATCACTCCTCAAATTGAAACTAGATTCGCTTCTGAAGACGCCCTGGTTCCGTTCCGTTGCACTCCAATCCTGTCGTGTACGACACGACTCCAAACGGAGGCGTCGATGGGTGTGTGTCACAGGTAGCACACATAATGGGTGCCGCATTACCAGAGGGCCTTTAGACAGGCACCTTGGGATTGTTTGTGACGACATAGGGCCCTTAGTGAAGGTATTTTTATGCAGTCTCTATCTACCACTCAAAAACTGGTTATACTGTATTTATGTATGTATCTTAGACTATATTTTGTTCATAAAGCTTTGATATATTTGTCTCATGTTATTTTTCATACGTAATTTTTTTAGGAACATATTTCTTTGCTCAAGTAACTCCTTTTAGTCTTTTCTGTCTGCATTTATACATCTATACTACATAGTTTGTTTACTATATCTTTAAGAAGTGAATTAATTTAAGCACTTTTTCATTGGTAATTCAAAATATTTGTATACTTATACTGAACAAGACAGGAAACTTTAAATTAATGGATGGCATTAGAAAGGCATACATATATATATAGCTTAAATTTAGTTTTTTAAATGACAAAAAAAAACTTTGTTTCTTAGAGTGAACAAAAATATTCAAGAACAAGTGTTTTCAAAGATTTCATTTAAGAGATAAAAAGAGACCATTAGGTAATCAAATTTTAAAACTGAACTTAGAAACTTTTCATGAGAAAGCAAATTTTTTCCATTTTAACGCAAATTTCCAGACTGTTCTGAATTTACTTATTGAGTTAAGTAAATTCAAATTAATGCAGTATTCATCGTCTTGTATTTAATAACATTTTCAGCACTGATCCCAAAGAAACTCTATTTTTATATTTAAAATGTTTGTAAAATTGTATTTATGGTTTACTAAAGCTCTATTGGAATAGTTTTCTTTCAAAGTATATCTATGTTTCTTGGCACTTTATTTGGAATATGTGGTTAAAGGTATCCGACCACGTTCGGAACAGTGATTATAAAAAAGTGTATAAATGGATAATTTTCATGAAGTTTAGTGTCACTTAGATTAGAATACATGTATAAAATTGTTTAAGGACAAATATTGACAAAATAATTATTTAAATACAATATTTTGGCAAAATAATAACTTAGAATTACCGTTTTTCAAAATATTCTACTTTTATAACAAATGCTTCTAAAATAATAAAATTTTGCTTATATAAATTACAAACTTTTCTGCAGAGAGTCTGAACTATTTTTTTTTGGAAAAACTCACATTATTTTCAAAGTTACAACCCATTAAAATAATTAGCAGCGTTTTTTTTTTTAAAAAAATTTCTTCCCTTTGTTGTCGTGAAACATGGATAAACCCACTTCTAAGTTATATATTTAAAAAATTCTTGTTTAGCCTCTGTACAGAGGTAAGGGCTATTTACAGGGAAAACATTTTTCTAATAGAATCATTTTTCACAAAAGGAGAATATTTTGAAAATTGATCATTCTATGTTCATTTTTTGCCAAAATAATGTACTTAAATAATTTTTTATCGTAAAATATTCTTAAAACTGTTTTATGTACATTTTCTAACACTAAATATCATAAATATTATCCATTTATACGCTTTTGCAAAATCACGATTCCGAACGTAGTCGGATACCTTAAGCTGCCTCACTGCAAACAGGTTGCAAAACGTGCCTGAATTCCTTGAAAGGAACTACTAAGTAGTTTCATTTAAGATGAAAAAGAGAGCTTGCGCTGGTAAAATATACCTATACAAAGGCTAATTCATGCAGTATCTAAAAATATTATAAAAGTTATAAAATCAATCGCGATTTCATTAAAGTAAATGAACACAATAAATATGTATTTTTCTCATATTAAAATCTTTGAAAATTATGTTTGCGATTTATGTACAGTGAAATACGTTTAACGCGAAAACACTCAAACCGAAACATTGGTTAACACGAAACAGTACAACGATCCCGACAAACTACTATGTGCTTTCATGCATTTTTTCTTTTAACTTGTAACGTAAACCGCTCAAAACGAAAAGACTTCCCTTCGGGAAATAAACAAAATACGGAAAGCGCCAGCCGGATTGGACTGTCCTACTGTATCTGTTCCATAGTCAAGTGTCTTGGCGACGGAAAGCCCCCACTTGTACGCGCTTGTACTTGTGCGGCTCTGTAATCGCTTACTATTGTAACCCCACTCAGGGTGAAGTGGGGAGAGGACACACCACTAACGCAGGGAAGGGACAAAAACAATCGTCTCCTAAAAGCAATTCAATAAATATACTTTAGAATTTAATACAGTCCACATTGCTCCTTTTTGAGTTCTTTAATACGACTTTGAACCGTGTCATCGGAAGAAATCGGTGCAGTAGATGGGGATAATGTGCGCACAGCCTCAATTAAGACAGACAAAGGCATTTTGGAATTTTTCCTCAACTCAAAAAATATCACTGATGGAGATTCCGAAGACGAAAATGAAAGGAATAATGCAGCTCCCCGTCATTCGAAATGAGGAACATCGTGGACAATGTGTTCAGTCATTTAGACGCACATGCCAATAATGAAATGAATAACAATATGGATGACGTCGAACAATTTGTTGACAATTTGAGGCTAAAAAAGACAATTCAAAGAACAATATCAGATTATTTTCCAAAAAACCAATAAGGGTTTTCTTTTTCAAAAAATTTGAAAAATTTCTGTATTAAATCTCATTAAGATTTTGTGAATGTCTTTGTGTTTCACTAATTTTTATTAAATACATGCATATATGCATATATATGTAAATAAAATATACTCTAGTTTACTTAATTTTGTTGAGTTTTTTTTAAATATCCTGTAACACGAAATTATTTTAACACGAAAATTGTTTCAGTCCTCTCAATTTCACGTTAAACGATTTCCTTTGAATTAATTTAATGAAGTTTGAGAAAGTAAATGTAAAATAAATGTTCGAAATTCATTTTATATTTTTGAATATAGGAAATCCATGGTACATTAATTAAAGCTCCATGAATACTAAACATAAATGTAATGTTATACAATAAATTGTGCTACATATACTACCTTTTTAATCCCCGATAAAATATTCTATACTAAAATAAAGTTCAATATGTGTAAAGTACCTCATGATTTATACTTAAAAGGCGGCTAAAATATACATCATTTTGGTTATTTTTCATTTCCTATAGTTTGAATGCTTTTAGAAGCATGATAAATTAGCCAAGTTATTAATTTTTTGCCTCACTTTATATTGTTATTTGTTTATATATCATCAATACCTTTATGAATGATTAAATTTAAAAATAAAAACTTCTATGTCTTATAAAACAGTTTATAATTTGGTATAAGAAATTTAACGAACATAAAACAATAAAAATAACGCTTTAAAGAATTTCTTCAAACTTCACTTTCATAAGTTTTTTCTTCTTACCTTTGAAAAATAGTAAGATATCCTTTCTTGTTAAAATCTTAAGGGTATAATTTTTTTTTTGTAAGTAGAGCCAAAAGTTTTCAAAAGATTTTCATCAATTTATGAAAGTATTTGGAAATCTTTTTAATAAATAACTTTTAAAGAGTATTTTTCATTATTATGAAAATTAGTTGAAAATATTTTTTTATGAAAGAAAGCATTTTTAATATTATATTTCAACTATTAAACACTGCCAAAGGACACAAAATATTTTGCGTACTTTTTTACTGTGTATTTAAAGAACAAAAGATTCATTTTCTTCACACACACTCTGAAATGAACTTTAAAACCTATTCTTTTACTATTATTTTACTCTAGGTTGGAAATATTATCCAATATAAATATTTTCAACCTGTTAAAATGTAATCTTAAAAAGAAATATCATTCAGGGCAATAAATGAATAACAATTTTTCATAATAAAAAAATCCCTAAAACAATATAAACGTGAAATATAAGTTGTTTTTCAAAAATATTTTATCAGTAAAATTCTAACTTGACTATAATATTAAAAAAAAGTCTTCATTTGCATTGTAAAAATAAGAAAGAGACTGTAGAGATTAATACTTATATGCACTATGAGATCTGTCTTAGAAAAGATTTAAATCTTCCTCATGTGCACATCATTTTGAAGATTATGTGTAAGATAATTTAAATTGCTTTACATCAAAATACATTTTAATAAAGAAAGGTAAAAATCTAGTATTCAACATTTTTTATTTCTCTTATAATTCGGTGCTCACTAAAATAAAAAGATATAAGATAACGAGAAATTTTACTGGAGTATATCGTGTCTGAAATTACTCTCAATATATTAAAAATTATTACGTGTGTTGTGTGTGTGAAACTTACTTTTAGAAATACTTTAATGTTATGTTGAATATCATAAACTGAACACACATTGAATATGCTACTTGTTTTTAAAGTTACAGGCACGCAGTCAGATTTTCTTTTATCTTTTCAATTATTATAAACACGAGTTTAGTGGTTTTAAAACACTTTGAAACACTTCTTAGTACGCTTTTATAAGTTTCACTTGTATGTAATGGAATCTTTAAACTCGGTTTTTACTCACTTAAAAAGGTCAGATTAATTCGAAATTTTGCACACTTGTCAAGGATTGATGACAATACAATAATTTTATAATTTTGTTCTATTGTCCTGATCAGGACAATAAGGAAACTATTGATAGATTTGGTGACTATTACGTATACCACTTTCAGATTTGGCAACTTTTTGCATAAACCATTTTCAGATTTGGTGACTACTTCAATACGCCATTTCCAAATTTGGCGACTAATTCCACATTTAGCGACTAAAGGATTAAAGTGCAACCATAAAATTACAAATAGTCTTCTGGTTAATACAAATAAAACAAAAAAATGTTCTTTATGTGAGAAAGGGTTGGTTGGGTGCGTTACCATAATATAAGTCTAGTTTTTCTGAAAATAAAAATAAATAAATTATAGTTAAAAAACCCCCCAAAAACACGCTTTTATAGGGAGTCGAACTGAAGAGTAAAAAAATTAATTCTTATTATAAGAATAAAATGATTAACGAGAAAATTAATGTCATCGATATAAAAGTGTGTGGCGCTCTATATTAATTGTTATAATTTCTTACTAGTTCTATTCCGAAATGCTGAGTTAGTGTAAAACTGTAGTACAAAGCACCCCACGCTTTTACCACAATGACATTAATTTTCTCGTTAATCATTTTATTCTTATGTTAATAATTATTTTTTTTTTACTTTTTAGTTCGATTAATTATAAAAACGTATTTTTTAGTTTTTTTCAAAACTTTAATTTATCTAAACACGTATGTTTACAAAATTATATATCAAAACAGTTGATTGTGAGAAGCCTGTATAAAACAGTAACTACGAGCACCAATAATAACTTCATGTGATCTTCGAAGTAACAATATTCTACCGAGAGCAAAACTGTTTCCGGTTTTTTTTAAAATGGAATGTAGTTTCTAATAAGACGACGTTCCTCGTTAATTTCAATGTATTATTGACTAATTGTCATTTCACTTTACCAGCGCAGGAATGAAACACTCGCATATTTTCTAAAAAATTCTCAACCTGCAATTGTATGATCAAGCATATGTAAATATCTGTACCAGGATGGCAAACCAGTGACACGTGTGCCATTGATGGCATGCCTCACAATATTTTTTGGCACGACAGTGATCAAAATGGTTTGCATTTCATTTCAAAGTTCACTATGAAGCGTTACGAACAAATGCAAGTGATCAGTCGCGAGGTGGCGGGGAACACACTCGTTTGTTACTGTTTTGCCTTAGTTACATCGTAGACTACAATTGCTTATGATGTAAAGTTTGTCTACGCATAGCATAGTCAACGCAATTGATACAACTGTATTTTAAAGTTTATCTGTGTTTTATTTACGACTTTAAAATGTTATTTAACATGGCTTGATCAGCAAAAAAAAAAAAAGTGCATGTTAGCAAATGTAACAGAGAATTCAAACTTGGTGGACCGAGAAATATGGCCTTATTTGTAAAGGCGACAACGCGGTGTGTTTTCTATGATCTGGAATAGTGATATGTAGAAAATCGTTTGTAAAACGATATTTTGAAACAAATCATAAACCCTTTTGTCAAAAAAGTGTGAAATTCAGCATGTATTCTACAAAAAGTAAGATCTTACAATCCTAATATAAGTTATTTGTCATCCACAAACAATCTGTAACAACAAAAGTCACACTAATGTTACTTTAATTTGGATTACACGTATAACTAATTTATAAGTATTCAGTGCAAAAGGTATTTTTTAGTAGTAAATAAGAGTTTTGTGTTTTCAGTGTTTAGTTTTATTTTCCCAATAATGACAAGGTCAAAATTATTTGACGGCATGTCTATATTTCGCTAAACATTTCTTTAGAAAAAATGGCACGCTGATCCATATCTATACAAGTCTATACCTATACAAGTGCGTAGTAACTATATTGGTTATTACATATAATATTTTTATAATGATGAATGAATTATCATGCTATCTTTCTCTTATAGTTTCGAAATTTTAGTTACTTTTGTAATTAGTTACAATAAATATAGTTGGAATTGCGACTTATATTCCTATTTTAATTTATTTATTTATTCTATTTCAAATCATATTGTTCAATCCCTTCTAAATATTAAGATTTCATTTTTCGAAAGGGTGAAAAATATTTTGTGACTTATCATGTCAAAACTTAGCGGTATCTAAATGTAATTCTGAAATACTATTGGCATTCAACAAATAGCTATTGAGAATGTGGGCATTAAAGTATTTAAAGATATTAGATGAATTTGATGTATAATAATTTCTTTACTTAAAATTTATCACCCACATTTAAAATTTCTGCAGCATAAATAATGCAACTTATCCTTTATATTACTGTAAGCCATAATTTTATAGCACTTTAAAGCATGTTTCTTAATTATATTTGGAGCAGTTTTAATTAATTTTGTAACTCCTGAAATTTGAAAATATTGACTAAGTACTGTAAAATAAGATAAATAAGCTGGTATAATTAAAAAAGAAACTTTAAAATACTGAAAGTATTTGTGCAGTAAATAATAGTTGATTGGTATAAATATAAACTATGTTGGTGATTTTACAAAAAATGTAGTCATCGAATCATGGTATGTCAAATTTTCACTTTTTTAGTGTATTAGAAATCAACAGCATATAACATAAAGTTAAAGCGACATATTTAAATGTGAATAATTAAAAATGAACTAAACTCTTCAAAATAGATATCAATACCTTCTTAGAGATAAGAACTATATTAGGATTCTTTATAATGGTTGATAAATTCACATAGTTGTATTGGGTTTGTAAAAACCTTCTTATACTGTAAGTGCCTATTGTTATATCTTAAGGTATACGACTACGCTTGTAACCGTGATTTTAAAAATGCACATAAATGGATAATTTTCATGATATTTAGTCTCCTTTAGATTAGAATATATGTATTAAATTGACATTTTAAAGACATTTTGACAAAAAAAATGATTTAAATACAATATTTAGGAAAAAAATTAACTTAGCATAAATTTTTTTCAAAATGTTCTCCTTTTATAAAAATGCTCCGAAACTAATAATATTTTGCTTATGTAAAGTAAAGACTTCTCCAGAGGATCTGAACTATTTTTTTGTTGAAAAATTAACATTATTTTCAAAGTTACAATCAATAGAAATATTTATCAGCGTTTTTTTCTTAAAATTTCTCCCCTCTATTGTCATAAAACATGGATAAACCCACTTCTAAAAAACTCCTATTTCAAAAATTCTAGTTGAGCCTCTGTACAGAGGTCTGACCTATATACAGGAAAAGTATTATTATAATAGAAGCATTTTTTACAAAAAGAGAATATTTTGAAAATTGGTTATTTTATATTCATATTTTGTCAAAATATTGTACTTAAATAATTTTTTATTGTAATAATGTTCTTAAAACAATTTTATACACGTTTTCTAATCTAAGTGACACTAAATATCATAAATATTATCCATTTATACGCTTTTGAAAAATCACGGTTCCGAAAGTAGTCGGATACTTTAAAAGTTAACTAATTAAGTACTTTTTTATAATGGAAAACATTCATCTTTGAAGTATGAACTAACATGATGTTTAAATGATGGACAATTTCTAGTGATACAATGAAAAAAATAATCTCTTCGATACTTAACTTATATTTAGATACCGGTGCCTTAAAAATAAGGAATCAAAGTGCTTTAAAAATAAGTAAAACACAGTAAAGTATCTTTAGCATGATACCTAGTTCATGAGTAATAAATAAACAATTTTTTTCCCTGTTCTTCAAAAAAAAAAAAAATGTGGAAGAGAAATAAAATTTGATGAATAAAAAGTAAGATTTTAAACACGATTATCTCGAGACAATTACACTTACATGATATTTTTTTAGCGGAAAAACACAAACTGGGAAAGAATCACTTTGTTTTATTGTTTATTTTCTGTAATTTACTTTTCCCATTAATGCATGTCTCATGAGAGGCCATGTTTCTAAGCATCTGTCTTGTTATATTGAATTTCGAAAGAGAAAATAACGAAGTACACATTTCCCTTGTGTGAAATTGTTGACTGTAACATGTTACAACGTGTTGTAAAAATAGTTCCATGAATGAAAATTGTTCTTATCTCTATTTATAAAAATCAACAGAATTAAATTGAAAAAAAAAACTTTTTGTTTAATGAAAATAGAGCTTCACAAGAATTTTACTTTTAGAATTTTACATTTTTTCTTAGGTGTTTTATTCATTTTTTTAATGAATACTTCGGAAAATTTTTTAATTGTGGATTTATAAAGATAACATGCATTTCTCTCTCAGTTACGAATTAAATTAAGATAAGGTATGCTTTTCTTTAAATAACCAGTTTTAATTAAGATATTTTAAAACAGATTTTGTGCAGAAAAATGTGTGCGTGTATCAATGTGAACACGCGGTAGAAGTTAATATCTTTGGCTTATATGTATTGAATTGTATAATTAAGTTATCAAGGGCTTGTGGTTAATTTTGAATTCTTCATGAGCAAGTCGATGACGATAAAAATCACTGTAATTCAACAGAATCTGATCTTCATTTTCTTCAACATATGATACTTGATGTTGTGATTAATGAACTAGTTTAGACTCAACGACATTTCTTCTACGACGTCTGTACTCTCGCATACGCTCAGCTGATGTTTTTCTACGTGTCGAGTCGATATCTTGACAAGGTATTCCGACTCACTCACCCATTTACTCACTCACTCACCTCACTCACTTAACTATAAATTTACTTCTTTTGGTATACTACTAAACCCAGGCAAACAATTATACATACTTACACATACACAAATACATTCCTACCTTACGTTTATCGTGTAACGCGTAACGAAAAATTTTCCCAACCATGTCAAAAGAAGTTAACTTAAAAAAAAAGCTTTCGTCATTTCTTGCATAGAAGTGTGACATTAAGAGCACATTCGAATACATATGGATAATGTAAGATTTCAATTAAGAAGTAACCAAGTTATATGGATAGATTTATTCTGAATATTGATTGATTATTCTGTATATATAATATGTGTGAATTATATTAATATTGTGTGTGATTGATTTGTTTTCAGAAAGCCATAGATTAAAATAACCTCATTATAACAAACATAATGGCTCGCAGTGGGATTAAATCCCTTCATTTGGAAGTTTAAAGTACCCAACAAATCCACGACGAAACGGCGGCTGAGTATGGAAATAAAAGCTTGTGATATGACACTAGGATAGCGGAAAAGAAAATTTCAGACTGGCCACATGACGACGATCCCAGACGATCCCAGACGATCTAAGAAAAGTGGAAGATCCGTAGCGAAGAAACAGCCTTTATTCCATTGTACATCAAAGAGCAACCATTCAAATGATCCTGAATGGCATTGACCTTAGTTACGGAAGTGTGAGTATTATTATTCACGAAGCAGAGCTCTTGTCAAAGGTGTCGGCACGCTGGTTTCTATTACCGATTCCTTTCGTGGGCCCCGCGAATAACTCCTTTTCGGAATAAAACATAGAATGACCTAACTAGAGAGATGTTGAAGTTTTTGGTGCAAGATGAAGAGTAGTTTTTGACCACCTGATAACAGTGGATGAATCACTATGATTATCCAGAAATCAAAGAGATTGGCAAGAATTGGATATACCGCTACTGACCGTCGTCATAGAAGGCTAAGGTCTAGAAGTTTACAGGAAAGGTCATGCTGTCAATTTTTTTTTACTGTCCTAAAACCATTTTAACATAGCACATGGAGAAGGGTTGAAAAATCGCTATTGCCAATTACTATGTTTACTGAACAGTTTACAGATGATCTTATGAAGAAACGGGGGGTATGTTCCCTAAATTTAATAATCTTATCGACAACACATTTGATCACTCATATCGAGGAATTATTGGAGAAATCTTAGTAATGTGACCTTGAGAGTTTTTCTACATACATCTCTCTCTCTCTCTCTCTCTCGTATTATTCCGATTTCACCTCTAAGTGACTTTTTCGCTTTATTCCTAAATCTAAAAATATTATGGGGTTGGAATTCCGCAACACAATTGACGACCTTCAGAGGTGAAATAATATCACTTGAAGCAATCTGTTGAGTTCTACAATTTGCTTCTATATCGATGATTTTAAATAATAATTAAATCATCACAATATCTCTTCGCTTATACTTTATTTTACACTTTTATACTTTCAGTATGCTGAAGTTACAAAGTTTTATGAGGATTTTCGAGAAAGTAATAAATTAAAATTTACTTTATTTATTTTTCATTGAAAGATATGTTGTTTGAAAAACTCTTGAACATAAATTATACACATAATTTTAACGTGAGGACATTGTTTAAACATTTATATTACTGTAAATAGAAAAATTTATTATTTATATACTTCAAATGAAAACGATGCCTTTCAAATTGTAGATTTAAGTAATATTTTGAAAAAAAATACTAGAATATATACGGAGAATCATTTTGGGGTTATACGAAATAGCTTTTAAGTAAAATTTATCTTTATGATAGAGCTGAAGAAAACACAAGAAAAGGGGTTTTTTTTAAAAAAAAAATTTTAAGACGTAGAGAGTGCCCACTTCCAAGAGAGAAAAAACTGGAAATATATTGATTGTTAGATTTCTTTGTTCTATCCTATCCATAACATTTTTCTGACAGATTGATAGTGGTCCCATCTGGTTTTTGTAAGCGTTATCTTTTCCGAAAATCTGGTTACACTATGAGGGGAGAAAAGAAAACCCTTAGAAAAAAATATTGGGAGACTAATGACAGAAGGAATATAAAATGATGTATGAATGTATTATGTATTTTCATTATACATAATACATTCATACATTATTTTATTAAAGATTCTTTTATTAAACAATGGTATGTTTGTTATTTTATGCATCTTTTATCTAGCAGAATTTTATAATACATTGGACATAAGTAAAGTGGCATTAAAATGATTTCAAAAATAATTTTGTGTTAATACGGCAATAAATATTTAACGATCTAGTTTTTGCCGTTTTCGGAATTCTTTGTATTATCTGATGCATTCTGAATTGTTTTAATGCAAATTATCTAAATGTTTTCATCCATATTAGAGTAGTCATCTTATTTTTTACGGTTCAGATTGAAAAAAACTGTCAAATAATACAATGTCAAAATACTCAACACATTTTTTACATGTGATTTTATAGGCATTTCTTGAAGTATGATATTTGCTTATAATTACCTACATTTAGAAAATTTACGGATTAGAACTCTTCTTAAATGTTTGTGTGTATAAATTAAAGTCTCTACACTGTTTGCATAATGCATTGGATTCTTCTAATTTCAGAAAAAAAAAGGAGCAGAATTTAATTCTCACGCAAACATCAGAGTCAAATAATAAAAATATTGGTAATACCAAGAGCGTTAAAACATGGGAGCCTAATGAAAACACAGAAAAAACTTATGGACTAAAAAGATAAATTATTACTGCAGCTTAACGGAAATATAAAAGTGCATCATGTATTTAGTTCATATTTGATAAGGATTTCCCGAGAGAACAAGAAATGAAAAACTGTTTTCCAGAAAAAATTACCGTCGGTAAAACAACTTTTTGCTTATGCTTGTTAATTTTCTCCCATCTCCATACGTATGAGAGTGTTTAGCTCTCTCAACAGAGACGAAGAATATTTTGTACCTTTTCAGTTTAACTTATCGAAGAGGTTTCTCCCACATTGAATCAAGTTATCATATTTTTTTATAGTCTAGAGATTTTGAATGGTACTGTTTACATAGTTGTACATAGAAAATAAATTTTTAACATTTAATGCATGCATCTAGCTTTTAAATAGTTTATATGGATACTTTATCTTTTATTATATTTCTAATTAATTAAATTTGAAAAGGCAGAGTATGTGTGAGCATAAACTGAATAAAATATATAGTTTTTACAATTTAAAAAACTTTTCTTGATTCTTATAATTAGGTTAAGGTATCCGACTACATTCAGAATCGTGATTTTAAAAAAACACATAAATGAATAATTTTCATGATATTTAGTGTCCCTTAGATTAGAATACATGCATACAATTGTTTTAAGGAGATTTTGACAAAAAAATTATTTAAATATAATATTTTGGCAAAAAATTAACTTAGAATAATCTCTAAAGAAAAATGTCCAGAACTGAAACACATAATATAATAAATGTTTTGTCTGTTTGGAAAACATTGTAAATTTTGAAATATAATGAATATTTGTTTATCCAATACCTTGACAAATGATAGAGAATCCATAATTCATAATTTTTTAATAAGGACACTTTAAATGTGGTGCTTTTTGATTGATTTTAATTTGAGTATTAGTTATAGAATGTTTTATACTTATTCAAAATTATATGAAAGATAATGATTGAAGTATAAACATACCATTAAACTAGAAATATTTTTATAAAACATACTTTAAATGGAAGTACAATAATCCAGTAAAAATTTAAACAGGTTTTTCTAGTGCTGATTAGGAAAATTAGTTCAAGAGATATTTTATAATAGTTAAAAATTTATAAAATTTTTTCCTATGAATATTAAAATTGAATTTTTTTAATTATATTTTTCTCCAATTTTATTAAAAGAAGTTTTTCTCATACTAACATTTAAATAAAACTAATTTTTTAAACAGATGACTAACTTCACTGTTCAAAGTCTAGATGTGTTAGATTATTTAAAAACAAGTCAAGCTCTCATTTAAAATTAAAGAGAACTGTTAATCTTTTGTTATTCATAAAATCTATTATATACTTTGTTTTTATTTCTAAGCTTTGAAAAATTTAGTCTTTTTAAAGTGATGCCTTTTAGTAATTTTTTTTCTAATCTAATTAGTATGATACTATATACGCATCCATCAAAAGATGGTCACATAATATAATGAAGTCTTTTGCACGTTAATCTCAATAAACCTCATTGTTCTGTTATTTTAGTACGATACGCGATATAAAGAGCGAGTTTATGTCTAAGATATTAATCTTGTGGTCTAATGTTTGAATATTTTATTAAGTCCTCCGAACATTATTCAGATTTATAATGTAAACTAAAGGGAGAAAAAAGACGAAGCGAACGAGATATTAATATATATCCGTGTATTTATAGATCCTTGTACTACACAGTCTAAAAAAAGCGAAAACACAGAACATAAATCTCTTAAGTCTATTTCCCCAAAGTGTTGTTACTCTATCTCTTAACAAGTAAGGTTCTACGAATTCCATAAAAATCTTATGTTGAAGAAAATGCCTTCTGCCCCATAAAATATTTAGCTTAATATCGAATACAACCTGAAAGATAAAGTGAAAGAAAATAGATTTCAAAATGAGCATATTATGCCGATTTAAGGGGGAAACATCCATCAAAATAAATTTTTTGCTTCCAGAGTATTATCGTACAAATTTTTTAGTTTATGCAACAAAGTTGAAATTTCTCTTCGAAAATTTTTACTGAACATTGGATTGAATTGCCAATATAAAATTCTGATTTTTTTTATATTTATAAAATATATTAATTTAATTTTCCTGCAACATAGAAAGGTCAAGTTTGTTATGTATCAACAAATCATATTGATGAATAGATATTTTTTAATGATTTTTTACTTCTATGTAATATTTATGTTTTTAATGTCCATTCTACGATTAGAAATGTATTTCTAATGGGGAATTTGAGATAAAGAGATAAAATACATGCCCATTTTAAACCTAAGTTGATTAAAAAGTATCTCACATGGAAGTCGTTAAGTTACAATATCAAATATCAAAACTGGCAATTTAGTTTCTTTATGTAAATCATATCTTCATTGTTCCCAAACCCAAGACCCGCAGTACATACATAATGTTTCAAACAATCCAAACAATGAAGCCATTACTCTTCTTACATGGTGATAAAAAGTTATTTTCACTTTTTGGTTGAAATCATAGTAAAGATTAAAATGTGATAAAATCAAATATACAATTTCTGCTTGGCTAATAAATGTCCCTCTCTGAGATATAGTTTTAGTTTTTTAAAATAAATGTTTTGCATAATCCCTTTATACGTAAAACCAGGGTTTCTCAAAGTGTGGGGAGCGTTTCCTGGGGATGGCACAATAACACTGCAAAAGGGGCGCAAGCATATCGAAAATAAAAAGATTTAAAAAAAACTGGAATGAAGTAAAACAAAATACTTTCTTCCACAGTAAAAAAATACACATTTACACTGATATAATTTATGTATATCATCTGGCAATATTTCGTCAAAAAATAGATATCTTTGATCCCAAAACCAAATTAAAAAAAACCCATTTTGTTTAATTTGCTGTAATCTCTTGATGAGAGATTTTTTTACTACGCTTTCTTTTTAAACCCAAAATATTACTCTTTAATACAATGAACGAAACCCAAACCCTGAGAAAAATTCTAGGAAGATAAAAAAATTCATAACTGTTATTATTTTGAAACACTGTACATTAGCTGTAGAAAGACAAGGAAGACTTGATTCACTTTTCAGCCAGGCAGCATAATAAATTTGCTGATCGTTTGATTGGCCTTCCAACTTATTGGTATGGTTAGTTCGGTATTAGCTCCGTCCCATTTTTTATGTGTTTGTTTTTCGTTCAGGGAAATTGTAAATAATAAAGAGTTTCATGATATTTGGAAAAGGATTGATTGTGTGATTCGATGGATTATTTGGCAAAGTTTTATTTTTATGATTATTCTCAAACATAGTGAAAAACGTCATAATTCTTTTTAGAACATCCATATTTTTATTCTGAATACACTTTTAACCCAGGAGCAGTGGCGCGAGGCATCTGTGATCTATATTGAAGGAAGTTGAAACTGATCAAGCAAAGGAATAACATGCTGAAAGAATGCATATTATTCATGATTGAGAAACGCGATGAACATGAAACGAAAAGAAAATTTTCAAGTGCTTCCTTAAGAACTCCATCAACTAAAATATAAAGCCATAAGTGTATCACAAGGTTCAGTTCACTTTGTCAAAAATACACAAGAAAGAAAAAGTTCAACTTGCTATTTGTGGACCACCAAAGGTGTCACGAGTTCGAGCCCAGTACCACTAAAGACCCGCTGTGTAGGGTAGAGATACACGTTAAATCTGTCGAAAGCTCAAATGTCTCCCCGTTGGAGTGGTGTGGTAATTAGGAGGTGGGCATCTCAGGTGCCGTCCACGTCACTTGATCATGGTTCAAAATTACGAGGTTCATCTCCAAAAGCCCTCGTGTAGTTGATAAGTGTGACGTCACTCTATCATGAATCATGCACAGTAAAAAAAAAATACAATAAGTTGAACAAAATATGGCAGTTTTGCCAGCAAATAACATTCCTGTAAAATTAATGAAAATTGTCTCTGATTTGCGTCCTTTATTAAGCACTCTTGAATCATTTTAGTTAAATTTTATTGGATTTTATCTCAAATTATCAAAGAAGAATTGAAAAGTCCCTGAAAGAGCCGGTAAGTATTCGTTCTCCTCATTAAATTATTCACTGGATTTACGATTTTTATCGTGAACAGTAAACATAATCATAAACAAATGATTGGGGTGACTGAGTCCCCCCGCACTACCATTAACGTTTGTATCGAGTTCGCGCCTGGTCCCCGGTTAAAACATTTTGAAGTCTCCTCGCTTTAAATATTAAAAAGTAACACAATTATTCTTTATTGAAAATTTATATTCTTTTTTATTATTGGATATTAATTCTAAATGATAATTCTGTAAGGTTTAAAATTACAGTTCTTTTAAAACTATTTACAATATAAGCAATTATTCAAAAAAATCATTTTACATTTTTATATACAATGTCGTGCACGCAGTTTACTCTCCTTACAGTTCAGCGATTAAAACAAGAATAATATTTTATTATTTTTTTTAAAATGACTCGTGCGAAGAGCCGGTACTTAAGCCAGTTTACATTTAATGTATCAGTACTGAAGATGGTATTTTATAACTAATTACTTGAGATACTTAATTAAGAACAAGTTAAATAATTGTTAGTGACTCCCGTGGGCTTATCTTGTAGAGCAAAGTTTTTCAAAGGAAGGTTTAATATCAGAAATTAACACTCTGAGTTATTTTTTTACAATTAGCTGAGATCTATATTTTGTCTTTAAGGCAAACGCTGCAGAAAATCCGGTGTAACAAAGGTAGGATGTTGAAAATGGTAATAGTATACGAAGTTTCCAGTGCAGAAAATTCATCCTCCACCTCTACCCAAAATTCAAAGAGCGATTTATTACAAAATTGCCTTTTACTTTTTCACTGGGTGTGAAATCTATGAAGATTTCTTCGGCAGTTGAGAACCCTTCTGGAGTATTTTGAAATGGATCCCTAATGCACTCGTAACTTGCTACCAAGTTGTCCTCATCAAGAAAATACTTTGTAAAATTCTTTGCCAAAATGGCTAAATGATTTTACATGGTTTTAAAAACAAATTTCACATGTTGTTCTTCAGAGTTATAAGTTTTAACACATAACGAGCAGGGGCTTTTTTTTCATCATTTACTTCAGTAGTGGTAAATCCAAAAATTTAAGTATTTTTGAGAATATTTCCTTGATTTAATTTTCAGAACCGTGCTCGTCTGTGTACTTGTTGATCCTTTATTATCGTCGAATGCTCGCTTACGACTTAATAATGTATGTATGATTTTGTTTTATTCTACTGCCGTAAATACTAAATTACCGTTAATTATAATTAGCGTACAAATTATAAAATGTATATTCAATCTAGATTCGGTAGCTATAGAAGAATCGAGGTGACCAAACTGACGGGAATTGTACGAGGAAAAGCATTTTTACATGTTTTGCGCAGACGTCCGATAGGTTGCCCAGACTCACGCAACCGTTCCCGATAATGCCAGATGTGATAGATATGATAGAGAACTACATAGACTAGACTATTTTCCTAATGACATTTGTACTTTTTGAAATGGATGCTGAAGGAAATAAATCTTTAATTAAATATATCATTTTGCGATATGTTCCAATTTGAAAATTAGAGAAAGAAAAATATCATAATAATAAGTAAGTAATATATATTTTAAGTAATTTTCTTAAAATATATATTATTTAAAAGTAACATATACAAAATTTTATACTTATACGGTTTATAATTAACATCGCATTGTAACTTTAGCGTCAAAGTGCATTTTTATTGCAGTAAATACATTATTGTTGTATCAGGGTTAAAATTTATGATTGAAGATTGGTCGCCAGTATTGAAAGTTTGAGAAGCACTGCATAAAACAACAAAACAAAAATTTATGAAAATAATTTGGAAAAAATACTGTTAAAAATATCTTACAAAAAGTATTACTTCTATGTTTCAATCTTATTTTATTTTAATTAAAAGATTATTCCGTCTTTTAAATTTCTTACGATAAATATTTTTCAGGCTTTTTTGTATAAATATTGTATATATTATACAAATATTCGATACTTTTTACAGCATAATTTTTTATTACTTTTATTTAAGGAATGTATATAAAAATATTTTATTAAAGTACATTTTTGTTTTCTTGCTATTCTGTATTTAACTCCTTGGTAATCTTATTAAAAGGAAAATATTACTTTTATACCTTTTTACATAAGATAATTATTTTATTTCATGTTTAGTAATACGAATATTATTAATCAGCAGCAGATGTTGTTTAGTATCTGTAGAATTTCTTACACGTAATAAAACATACTAGATTTAAAAGGACATAACATCTAGTGGAAAAATGCATAAAACTGACCGATTTGTCATATTTATTTTTCTGCCTCTGTGCTCGAAGTATGATGTAAATAATCAATTCGAAATAGAATTAACTTTTTAATTAAAACTAGCACATGATGAACAAGAACGCATATTCACACATAAACACATTGAAAAAAACTTAGCAATCAAAAATCTAATGAAACCAATTAGTAAAAGCAACAGTTTTTATTATTACATGTCAGAAACACATATCAATTCAAATTCTAAAATTTAACTAAGCAATTCTCTTATCGAGATTTATGTCAAAAATGATGCCAATTTTTACAACAAATTTCATAGTACCAAACGATTAAATATCATCAACGGAAATAAATAATAAGAAAAATTAGAGTTGTATAAATTATTAAATTAAAACAGATGGTTAATAGTATGAAAAAGAAAATAATTTCCAACGTTATAATAGAACAATTATTTACAATGCCTTTTCCTAAAGTACTGTTTTTTCTTTTATTTAATTTGTTTGAAAATTTCTTCATTCGGAGAACAAAAACTCTGCAAGACATAACACTTTTAATCTACCGAAGAAGTTTTCTGCTGTTAATTTTTTAATTTAATCGTTATTCCATCACCGTCAACACGTGGCTTAAAATTTGAAAATATGTTTACAGAGATTATTAACTAAGTTCGTATCTGAACTGATGTGTAATCATGTAACTTAGGTTCGCATATTTAAATAACTTTAAGAATATGTGAGATATACTTATAGAAATCTTTATAAATCATTCTTTTTATGCCTTTTCCTTCAGAATTGTATTAGTTGAAAAATCTGGAAATTTTCTTACACATGCATTGCTTATTTAACGTTTAAAATTATATTAAAAGTTTATTCTTCCTATCTAATTAAAAAAAATGAAATACAGTTTTTTCTGTAGTCTGGTTAGTATTTCTTTCTGTAAAACAAGCTCATTGGCATACTACAAAGAAGCTTAAAAAGCTTTAATGGAATAAGCATTGTTGAAGAATTTACTTATTGTGAAAGTTGTCCATTTTCTGACTCGTTTTACGTGGGGTAAAGTACATATCACAATCATAAAATACATTCCAAGATTGAATTTCTTGCACTAAGTTCTATTTTTCGGAGTTGTTTAAAAGAATCAAATCTAATTTTTTTAAAGCCTTTCCCCCCAAATGGGCTGCCTTTTGGCACACAAACCTTTGCAGACACGCGAAGCCCTCCAAGTATTACAGCCGTTTTATAGGTGACACCATTTATTGGTGGTTTTCGCTACTAAATTTTAGACGCTTGAATTGATTTTGCTGAGAGCACTTGAGCCAAATTGATTTTCAAGGAATCTTTTACATACCACATAATCATATGAAATGCGTGCCTATGATTTTTGTATTTAGAAAATCTATCTACTTCTGCAGGGAACGAACCCGCAACCCTTGGTTTTCAAGATGACTCCCCCAAATAAAGTTAAATAAAAGAGTCGCACTATTATTCAATTTGTCACGCTTATTTCGCATAATCTATAGCTGCAAGCTCATTTAATTTTAGGATTAAATTAGAAGTAACATAAAATGTTTACTGCAAAATATTTATGTAAAGTAACCAATCATATATATGTATATATATACATATATGAGAAATTAAAAGAAAGTTTAATAACGAAACCTATTTTACATTTGTATGATCCTGACTTAAGAGAACAGGGACATCATATACTTTCAAATAATCGATTTTTCAATTTTAGTTCTAAAAATAGTGCTTATTTTTCTGAATCTAAAAAAATGTATAATACTTATATGTTTGCTGATAAAATAGCCCTAAAATATGAAAAATAAAAATAAAAATAAATGACCACGCCCCTTGACACGCCCCTTTGAACTTTAAATATGTAGTTTCCCCCTGTGTTTTATCTATATTAACTTTTGATTGTTTTTCGTTTTGAATGTTAACCCCGCTACTTTTTAGCCACGCTTGTGCGTGAGCTATTGTTCCGGCTGTGTGACAAAATTTCTTACTTTAAATTTCGGTTTATGGCAATGTTTTGAACCGAGTTCGTCTATTCCGAAGTGTCCTGTGGCATACAACTACTTAATTTTACATTAATATTCGTAAGAAATATTTATTTTTTACTTATAATTATTAATATTCATAAGATTTTAAAAGTATCTTAACTTTTTTAAACGAGTAATTATGCCAAGAATAAAAAATTTGGCAGAAGGAAGTATAGTAGCAATCAACATAAAAAGTCTAAATCGACTGAAGAATTGCTTTTGAATTCCGTGGAAAGTGCTTCTAGGAGAAAAATTAATATACCGGATTTACTAAAAGAACAAGATTCTCAAAATGTAAACATAATCGTTGAACTGGTTTATTATCTTCCCTTATGAAAAATCTCTTATGTTGTAAATATTGCTGTTCTTCAGAGAAAATTGAGCTGAGAGAAGATTTAAAAAGTCGTAGAGGTTTAGCTGTGAGTTTGGAAATAATTTGTCACAACTGTGGAGAATCGACGAGTACAATGTCATCAAAAATATCAAATAAATGTTATGATGTTAACCTAAGATTGACATATGGAATGAGAGCTATTGGAAAAGGTGGAGCTGCTGCTCGAATATTCTGTGGGCTTATGAATTTGCCTCCACCACCTGCAAAGTTTGAACGCCATAATTCTTTGTTTTTAAATGTTTTAAAACAATTAGTGAAGACTCGATGAATGCAGCTGTTCACGAAGCAGTCATAGCGAATGATAATAATTCAAATATAGCTGTGGCTGTGGATGGCACATGGCATAAAAAAGAGGCTATTCTTCATTGAACGGAGTTGTATGTGCTACGTCTGTTGAGAACGGAAAGGTTATCGACTTTGAAGCTCTCACAAAATATTGTTCTTCATGTAAGGGTAAAAAAAAACCATGTGAAAATTGTGCTAAAAATTACAAAGGGATTCAGTGGGGAATGGAATGTCGGGGGGTATTAAGTATATTTCAGCGATCTGAAACATCACGAAAAGCATGTTATACGCAGTATCTTGGTGATGGGGACTCAAAAGGATTTCTTACTATAAAAGAAGCAAAAGTATATGGCGACACAGAAGTTGAAAAATTAGAATGTGTTGGCCATGTGTAAAGCGTATGGGCACAAGGCTGAGAAACATTCTAAAAATGAGCAAAGGCATTAAGCCAGTGGTTCTCAAACTTTCATTACTGGCGCCCCCCTTTTCAATCACAATTTTTATCGCGCCCCCTTATACATTAATAATGTACTGAATGCAATAATAATGCACTTTGACGCTAAAGCTACAATACGATCATAATTATAAACCGTACAAATTAACAAGATAAGTATTAAATTTTGTTTATCTTACTTTTTGGTAATTTTTTTTCTTTTTTAGTTCGATTCACTATAAAAGCGTGTTTTTTAGTTTGTTTTAAAACTATAATTTATTTTTATAGTTATTTTACTATACACTATAAAAATCACAATTCCAGTGAATAATTTAATTAAGAGAAAATATACTTACCTACTTTCAAGGACTTTTCAATTTTTCGTAGAAAATTTGAGAAAAATCCAATAAAACTAAAGAAAATGTTCCAAATAAATAATGTCCTTAATAAAGGACATAAATCACAGACACTTTTTCGCTAACAACACAGGAACGTTATATTCCAGCTAAACTCAACTCAACTCAAACGTTTCAAGTCTCACGCTTTTCTGATATTTACCTTCGCTATATATATATATATATATATATATATATATATATATATATATATATATATATATATATATATATATATCTTGATTAATATGCATTATTTCAGTAGGTTCTTCAATTGCTTGATCAGTTTCAACTTCCTTTAATAGGGATCTGATGCCCATTTTTTTTAATATTCTGCTTATTTACATTTATAAACCATAATAAGTCGTACAACACAGCAATCAAAACTACAAAATTGTTCATGGGGAAAGTGTAGCATGTTCTAAAAATAATTGTGTAAAACGTTTTTCATTATGCATTATATGTTTCAGAATACTTATGCTTATACATATATCATAAAAACTTTTTCACGTGGAAAAAAGATGAAACAAAATATATTATATATATTTACAACTTCCCTAAAAAAAGACTGAGATAACCATACCAGTAAGTTCGAAGGTCAGCTAAAGTAATATTTTAGGTTAAAACGTAATAAAAATCTCTCATCGTTTGATATCGTTAAAAGAAACATAAAAAAATCTTCATCGTTTCTCATATTGACCGCAAAAGCAAACAAAATATTTGTTTAATTTGGTTATAGGATCAAAGATGGCTAATGAGCGTTTAAAGTAGAATCTTTTATTTTGGATGATCACCAGATGATAAAAATAAATTATATCAGTGTAAATGTGTATTTTTTATTATGTCAGAGAGCATCTTGTTTTACTTCATTCCAAAAAAATTATTTTTTAAACTTTTATTTTCAACATGCTCGCGCCCCCTCGGGTTACCGCCCCCAGGGGGAGCGCCTCACAGTTTGAGAAAACACTGACTTAGATTTAACTTCAAAGAAAGAAAAACTTCATCCCCAACATTATGGTTTCGTTCATTTCAAAGATAGCAGAAGTACTACTTATCTGGTACATAAAGCAATAATGAATGCAAAATTACAGAAATTTTTTTAGGAATAAGTTAAGACATTAAAAGTGCTTACGATTCTGTTTATGTGGATGGTTTTATTTATAAATGTTTACAAATTGGTATAACAGGAAATATAGCAAATTGATACATAAATTTCTCACATCTCGATCCTTCCAAATAAAATGGAGGAGTTATTTTTCTCCCAAAAGCTTGTTCCGCAGGGCCTAGCCCAAAAGCAGTGTCCTATTTCTATTTTTGTATACTATTTACATGCATGATATTTTTTGAAACCTTGAATCGGAAGTTGAATGCCTGGTTTATGCTGACGAAATTTTTATATTCTGCTCTCATAAAAATCCCTTTGATGTTATTTGCAAAAAAATACAAAATACTCTGGAAAGAATTTCCCAGTGGTATAAATATTGGAAACTGTATTTAAGCTCAGAGAAATGTACAATAGCTGAATTATCAAATAAAAAAGAAATTATTTGATTTTGAAACTACCTAATATTTTGTTGGCTGGATTTCCCCACCAATGGCAAACTTCTATTAAATCAGTGGTTCTCAAACTTTAACTACTGACCTAATTTTCAATCATTACTTTTATCGCGCCCCTAAAATAATGTATTGAATGCATAATAATACACTTTTTGGCACTAAAGCTACAATATGATCATAATTATAAACCGTACAAATTAACAAGATAAGTATTAAATTTTGTATATGTGTTACTTTTAATTATATATATATTTATTTTTTTGTTTTACTTTTTAGTTGGATTCACTATAAAAGCGTGTTTTTTAGTTTGTTTTTAAACTATAACTTGTTTTATAATTATTTTTACTATTCACGATAAAAATCCCAATTCCAGTGAATAATTTAATTAAGAGAAAATATACTTACCTACTTTCAAGGACTTTTTAATTTTTCTTTGATGATTTGAGAAAAAATCCAAAAACTAAAGAAAATGTTCCAAATGCGCGTGTCCTTAATAAAGGACATAAATCACAGACACTTTTCGCTAATACAGAAACGTTATTTTCCAGTAAAACTGTCATATTTTGTTCACGTTTTGCTGTCGTTTGATGATCTACAAATAAGCATTTTGAACTTTTTCTTCCTTTGCGTCTGACAAGGCGAAGTGCTACATTTATGGCTTCATAATTTTTTTGATGAGTTCTTTAGGCAGCATATTTGAAAATTTCAATTCAACTCAAACGTTTCATGTCTATCGCTTTTTCATATTTACTTTCGCTATCACGATTAATATGCATTATTTCATCAGGTTCTTCATTTGCTTGAACAGTTTCATCTTCCTTCAATAAAGAGATCACAAATGCCCATTTTTTTTTATATTCTGCCATTTACATTTATAAAACCATAATAAGTCGTACAACACAGCAATCAAAACCACAAAGTTAATCATAGGGGAAAGTATAGCATATTCATAGAAAATATTTTTGAACAAAAGTGGCTGTGCAGGGAACTGATCAAAACAAGTACCTTGATTGTAAAAACCGTTTGCCCCTCTCAAAAAAGAGGCATGCATGTGACAAATTCATTTGAGTTTCCATTAAGACTGTCTAATAGAGGATACTGTCAAGGTCACTGTTAACGAATAAACAGTTTTACCAGAGTTTGGAGATTCAGCGCCTCATGCGACCGCTCCCATGTAAAAAGTGAATTCGATACAAAAACATCGATGTCAGTTCTAAAAATAGTTTAAAACTCATAAAATACAACTCATAAAAATACAACTTGGCCAAATAATCCTTCAAAAGTGCTCAATATGCTTATCAATATATCATAAAACTCATTTACTTGGGGAAAAGCAACAAAAAAATATAATTTACAGCTTTCCTAAAAGAAAGAGATTGAGATAAACATGCTGGTAAGCTTGAAGGTCAAAGAGATGATAATCAAAAGTAGTATTCTAAGGGTTAAAAGGAACGTAATAAAAAAATCTCTCATCGTGAGATTACAGGAAAGCAAACAAAATATCTTTTTTTTATTTGGTTTTAGGATCAAAGATAGCTAATGAGCGTTTGAAAGTGGAAAACCAGATGATATATATAAATTATATCAGTGTAAATGTGCATTTTTACTTTGAAAGAAAGCAATTTTTTTACTGCATTCCAAAATAATTTTTAAGCCTTTATATTTTCAATATGCTTGCGCCCCTCCCTCGCAGGGGTATCGCGCCTCCCCAGGGGGCGCGCCCCACAGTTTGAGAAACACTGCATTAAGCTATCAGATGGGAAAAATATTTCGACGTGGATTACTAACGCTTAAAGAAGTGGACTCAATCCAACATTATTATGGGCTAGCAATCCGTAAAAATTTGTCATCTGTGGAGGACATGAAAAGAGCCATGGGCTATTTATTTTCATAAACTAAGTACTGAGGATAATCCTCAACACGCTTTGTGTCCTCTTTGGTGAGGATAGCTGGTGCGGTTATAACCGTAGCATTGTTACGGGGAATTTTATTCACAAGCATTCTTCACCTGAGTCAATTTTATTGAAAGTGAAAAAAGTGTTTCGGGATCTCACAGAAAGGACTTATTGAAAAAGTGCCTTCATGGAAGAACACAAATCCCAATGAAAGTTTTAACAAATGTATTTGGGAGCGAATTCCTAAAACAGTTTTTGTTGGCATTGAAACTTTGAAATTTGGAGTTATGGATGCTGTAATTTGTTTTAACGATGGATATGTAAGTAGGATAAAAGTCTTTGAAGCTCTGGGCATTAAACCAGGATACAACACGGAAAGTGCCTTACTTATAATTGATAACAAACGAATTTTTGAGGCTGAACGTATAGTAAATAAAAAGTCATTGGAAGCCAGAAATAAAAGAAGGTCTTTAAAAGGAAAATGGATAAACAGAATTTAGATGAAGAAAATGAATACCAAGCAGGGAAATATTAATCAAATCTATAATGTAAGGAGAAATTTTTTGTTAAGTTTTATTATATTTTTTTCTCGAATGTTTAATATTTTTAAATTTAGGTACACTTTAAAAACTATTGTAGCATATTGTTTGAAACCTTTTTTATATCTAAACAGGATACATGTGCATACAGTGAACAAAATATCTTTTAGTATGTGTCTAATTTTTTGAAAATTGATTTTATATGTAAAAAGAAAATTAAGATTTTCATAATTTTAAGGTTTTATGATTATTTTTAAGAAATTATGCAATTATATAAATATAATTATTTAAAAACAGATTCATTATGTTTAATATGTTACTTTATATATATTTGTAAATTTTTTTGTATATACAAAGAATATTTTTGTAAGAAATGGTACCTATACATGAAAATATGTATTACAAGATCTCGAAAATTATGTTCATGTTAACTAAAACAAAGGGAAAAACATATGAATTTAAAATTACTTTTGTAACTCTAGAAAATGGTTAAGGATTATTATTAGTCATATAAAATAGGCAAGGAAATACTAATTAAGTGTATAATATGTGAAAATATTGTTTTTTTTAGTTTTTTCACTTTTTTCTCAAAAGCATATTTTTTTTGCATTTAGGTACATTTTTAAAAAACTATTGCACTGTATGATTCCTGATTTTTTATACTTCTATACAAGGTGCCTATGCATATAGTGAACCTAATTTTTTTCTATTAAAATAGTGCCTAATTTTTTAAAAATTGTTTTATGCATAAAAAAGCAGAAAAATAAAAAATTTCAAATTTCAAAGTTTCATAATTTTTTAAAGAAACTATACTAAAATTTTACTAAAAAAAAAGGGTTTCACTGTATTTTATGTATTGTTTTATATATGTAAAAAATATTTTGCATAAAAAAGGATACTTTTTTAAAAAAATGGTACCTAAACATAAGTATATATTACGAGTTCTCAAAAATTATGTATTACTTAAATTAAGTAAAAAAAAAACTTTGGAGTAAAAAGTTATTTTTGTAGTTCTACAGAATAATTAAATTATCTTTATTATAGACATAAAAAAATCTAAGCTCTATTGGAAATTTTAAATGATATATGTCTCATAAACAAAGGGTCTTAATTTTGGCATTTTACTCTTTCGAGCATGTCCTGGTTCCCCGACTTAACCTTGTCATGTTTTTTGTTCATGAATCACAAAAAAGTGTTAGACCTGTGTTGAAACAACCTGATGCCTCCAATGTGTTACACCAGTTGCTTATCATTCTAGAACCTTAAGAGACTATGAAAAAAATTATGCTATAACTGAGTTAGAATTCCTTTCAATGATAGATACTTTAGATACATTTTATTACTACCTACATGGCCAAAAACTTATACATACTGACCATGCGGCTCTTGTTTGGCTAAAAAATGTTAAAAATTTAAGAGGTTGATTATTCCGCTGGTCATTAAAGCTAAGTATGTATGATTATGAAATTAAATGTTTTAAGTGTTCTACACTGACATTGAAGCAGATATATTATCCAGCCATCCGGTTTCTCATCACCTTCAACATTTAAATCATTTGCTTGGCAATAATGAAATTAAAACTCATCAAAAGAATGATAATCTTTGTGGACCTAAATACCATGAGATCAAATGTGTAATAGTAATTAAAAGAGAAAAAGTTACATAAAATAGTTATTCCATTTTCATTAAGATTAAAACTGTTGAATCAAGCTCATGAGCAGTTTGTTCATCCTTGTGTTCAAAAAATGTTGAATTTAACTTCACTTCAATACTATTGGCCTAACATTACAACTGATATTAGTGAATTTGTTAAACATTGCACGGTATGTCAGCTTACGAAAAAACAAAATAAATTTAGGTTACTGCAACAAGTTCCACCTACCAGTAAACCTTTTGAGTTTATATCTGTGGATACGCGCGCGCGCGCGCGTTTGGAGGTTTCAATTATTATAATTCCACAAAAAAATTTTTTGCTCGTTGTGATTGACCATGCAACAAGATATGTGTGGGCTTTTCCTTCAAAAAAGGAAAATTCTGAAACCTCTATGCAAATATCTTAAAACAAGTCTTTCAAATCCAAATTCCTGAAAAATTATTAACTGATAGAAATGGTGTCTTTACTTCTTCCAGATTTAAACAATTCCTTAGAAATTATTATATTAAACATTTTTTAACTACAGCTCATCACCCTCAAACAAATGGTAAAAATGTACGTGTCAATCAATCTCTTGTTACTAGACTTAAATGCAAGGTAAATGCTTCATCTACTAAAATTCCTTGGACAAAACTACTAGACCAAGTGTGCAATGAATATTGCTCAAATCCACACTCAATAACTAAATACCCACCAGCATACTTGCTATTTGGTCTCTTGCCATATCAATTACCTATATATCAGAATAATTACTATGAACCTGTTGATGAAGCACGTGAATTGGCCTTGCAGAGAACAATGTATTATCATATTAAAAATAAGATTAGATGTGATGCTCGCTATATTGAAAAAAGAATTCAATTTAGGTGATCTTGTTGTGTATGAAGAGTTCCAGTATCCTAATACGAGGAAATTGAGCTCCTCTTTATCTGGACCTTATGAAATAATAAAGCAATGTTCGGAAGTCAGTTATATGAAATTAATAAAACAAATTGTTTGGCAAAGAAAGATTCCCAAATTAGTTATATTTCTAAATTAAGATGTTTCTATATATATATTCCCCTGATAATTTAAAGTTAAGTCATGAATGAAAACTTGACTTTTGCTATTGTATACTTATGTCTTAAACAAGTTACTTACGATTGTGAAAATATACCTTTTTGAAAGTTGAGACAAATTGTGTTTCGTATCTATATTGTTGTAAATATCCACTTTTCAGGGTATTCAATGAAAAATTTTCATATCTGTGTAACACCTTTATTAGTATATCATTGTATTATTCTGAAATATGTTATCATGTTTTGTAAATATCAACTATATATTGTTGCAATAGTTAAGTTATTTTGATATTGTTGCTCCCTGTTGTAACCACTTAATAGGAAATATTTTGTGTATTTGTGTAACATCGTATTAGGTACTCCACGCAATGACGATTATCAAAGTATAATTCATAAAAGTTTTAAAAAACAATACACCTTAGTTTTTTCAGTCATCGTTGTGTCGTCAGTAATCCTGTCCCTGTTCTTGTACGAGCCATGCGGGGGGGGGGGATTCTTAGATTGATAGGAGAAATCGTTTATTATATGATATTTGATTTCAATATTTAACAAAGCAGTCTGCACTCCAAGCCATGACAAAACGAGATCTCTTTCAGCGTTGATCAGCAGAGAGTGAGTCAGTACACGTGTTTTTTATAAGTCCGGCGAAAGTAGAAGTCAAAGTTCTTATGCGGGAGGTGGGTTGAGTTGTCCTAGCAGGAAGTTAACTCCAACTGACACTTGAGGGACTGGGGATTCATCATATATATATATATATATATATATGATGAATATATATATATATATATATATATATATATATATATATATATATGTAATTTCAAGGTCAAAGAAATATATTGTTTCATACTTAAACAAAGTTGTAAGGTTCAGGTTAAAGAATAATTATTTATTAGCTGATTACTGAAAGTTTCCAAATAATTTCTCATTTTAAATGCATCATACAAAGCAATAATAAAAAATCGTTATATTTTAGATCTTGAAAATATTGAAAATAGGGTTGCAATATTGGGCCAAAAGTCCAATACCGGTATTCGGTATTTTTTAGATCTTAATACCGGGGTAAAGGTTTTAATACCGATATTAGAAATTTTAGAAAAAGAAAGAAAACACACAGAGGCGTTACCTTGTTTCATTTGCCAGCTTTAATTGAGAGTGTAAAGATCAAAAAATTAATTTTTAACTTATAAACATTATATAAAGAATCATGAGAAACAAAAGAAACATCTTATTTATACTGTGCCTCCATATTCTTTTCATTATATAAATAATGAAACCAAACCAAAGTATTATCAACTGACTTTTTATGTTCTTTATCGTTGTTCTTGTTCATTATTGTGGGTTATTATTTATAAGTATATATATAATGAATATGAAAAAAACATTTTGAAACCTTAAGGTATCTGAATACAGTCAGAAACGTGATTTTAAAAAGGCGCATAAATGGTAAACTTTCATGATATTTAGTGTCACTTAGATTAAAATACATGTATAAAATTG
Organism: Trichonephila clavipes; assembly: GCA_019973935.1. NCBI lineage: Eukaryota > Metazoa > Arthropoda > Arachnida > Araneae > Nephilidae > Trichonephila > Trichonephila clavipes. Next base: position 212,323 of record BMAU01003978.1, on the reverse strand, counting down.
TTTTAAGGACATTTTGTTAAAAGAAAAATTATTCAAGTACAATATTTCGGCAAAAAATTAACTTAGAATAACCTTTTTCAAAATGTTCTCCTTTTGTGAAAAATGCTTCTAATATAATAATATTTTGCCTGTATATAGCTCAGACCTATGTACAGAGGCTCAACTATAACTTTTGAAAAATTCATATTTTTTCCAGAGTTACACTCATTTGAAATAATTATCGGCGTTTTTTGTCTTAAAATTTCTCCCCTCTGTTGTCGTAAAACATGGATAAACCCATTTCTAAGTTATATATTTCAAAAATTCTAGTTGAGCCTCTGTACAGAGGTCTGAGCTATATACAGGCAAAATATTATTATAATAGATGCATTTTTCAAAAAAATGAGAATATTTTGAAAATGGGTCTCTATGTTCATTTTTTGTCAAAATATTGTACTTAAATAATTTTTTATTATAATACTATTCTTAAAGCAATTTATATACATTTTCTAATCTAAGTGACACTAAATATCGTAAATATTATCCATTTATACGCTTTTACAAAATCACGGTTTCAAACGTAGTCGGATACCTTAAGTATGATATGCCAATACAGTGTGATTAACAAACTTAAATATTGGAAAAATATTGAAATATTACACACTTTGTTCAAAATCACAACCTTGTTTTCACAAATAGGAATATCAAACTACAAAACCTGCGCGTGTGTAATATCGCTCTGAGCTGTAATAGGATAATTTTGTCTCACCTCCTTGGATGATTCACATAATTTATCACTTCTCACTACGATGTAACTATGTAATCACAGTCTAATTAATTTTGCCCGTTAGAGAGACAAAAAGCAAAAACTTTTACTATTTTGCCATGTTAACGATCTCTGAACTTATTATGCAGACAATTTTTAAATTTTCTTGTAAATACCTAAAAACCGGTATTTAAACTTGTGAATACCGGTATTACAAATTGTATAAATGTCTCAAAATACCGGTATTCGGTATCCCGATATACCGATTTTGAAATCCCTAATTGAAAATAATACTCCCTGTCATTTCGTTCAAAAAACCACATCTCTAAGAAAAAAAAGAAAGAAATGTATTGATTATATACTTCGTCTTCCTTTTTTCTGTCTTGTCGATATCATTTTTCTGACAGAATGGTAGGGGCCACATCTGGTGTTTGTAAACATTATACCTTCAGAAAATCAGATTATGCTATGATGTGTGGAAAAAAATCCACCAGAAAAAATATTCGAGCACCAATAAGATGGATGAATATAAGTCAAGTGTTCTGGATGTATTTATTGAAGGATCTTTTATTTCTCTCTCAACAATATTTTTATTATTTCTTAATAATTTTTTCTGCGATAGATGTTGTGATAAAGCAATAGGTTTATCTGAAGTGGTGGGAAAAAAGTATTGAAAAATATATTTGTTCTGTGCTATAGGGAAAGTCAATAGTGATCGATCTATTTTAATGGATAAAGTATTTCGATGATTGCCTTTCATTAAATTGAAGAGAAAATTAGAATGAAAAAAATATTGTTAAACAAAAAGTTATTACTATGATTTTAAACTGAACGTTTGGTTTCTTAATTAAAATTACCAATTTTTCAAAACTATTCATTCATATTCATATGAAAATTACAGAAATAATTATACAAAAACTCAAATTGAAAGAAATACCTTTAAAATTATTTAAATGCAAAAGATAACATTTTAATTATTAGATATTATGGGATTTGTTTCATTTTGTTAAAATGAACATAATGTTATTTATTTTATGAACTCAAGTTTTTAATTTTATTAATGTTTGAGATTCCTGATTTTTTTAGACGGAAATTTTCATTGATGAAGCATAATGTTTAGCAAAATGTAGACCAAAATTTGGATGAAAACATTATTTTCATATTTTTAGTTTTTTCCGAGTACGCAAACTGAATTTATCATTGTAAAATATCACTATCATTTCTTAACGTGTTCCATTTAAAGGTATTAATGCGTTAATGTAACCAGAAATACTTATAAAGTTAGTTAGATAATGTGAATCAGTACATAAAAAGATTTTAAGATAAACAGCTATCTCATTCTATTAACTTTAATGGTACTTTATCTAAAATTAATTTGTTAAATAGTAGTTTTTATGTAATCTACATATTAGCCAAGTCAGAAAAAAGTTGACTGAAACAATAGTAAGGGCATTAGTTAAAATTAATATACTGCAATGTGCAAAGCAGTATTATTTGCTTAAAATTAGGACAAGAAGTCTGATAACACCTTAGAAATGATTTTGGAATAATGTCACTGAAGCAAATATCAAAATATAGAACAATTCAAAATATATATACATTATATAACAATCACAAAATATATAACAATGTATAACAATCACAAAATATATAACAATGTAAATCAATCAAAATATATAACAATGTAAATCAATCAAAATATATAACAATGTAAATCAATCAAAATATATAACAATGTAAATCAATCAAAATATATAACAATGTAAATCAATCAAAATATATAACAATGTAAATCAATCAAAATATATAACAATGTAAATCAATCAAAATATATAACAATGTAAATCAATCAAAATATATAACAATGTAAATCAATCAAAATATATAACAATGTAAATCAATCAAAATATATAACAATGTAAATCAATCAAAATATATAACAATGTAAATCAATCAAAATATATAACAATGTAAATCAATCAAAATATACAACAATGTAAATCAATCAAAATATATAACAATGTAAATCAATCAAAATATATAACAATGTAAATCAATCAAAATATACAACAATGTAAATCAATCAAAATATATAACAATGTAAATTAATCAAAATATATAACAACGTATTAAAAAAAAGAAACGAGCCTTAAAGTAGTCGTATATGATGTGTAACATTTGACATTTTATCTTGGTAAATACGCGATAGTAACTTAAATCCTGAAAAAAATTAATCAAGTATGATTGGAAATAATTTTCTATCGAATAATTATATCTTTAATGAAATTGTATTATTTAACACAAGGAATAATGCAATTTTTTATCAAAAATATTTATTCTTGTTCGATTTGGGGAAGAGTGGATACAATGGCCTTGAAAATGGACAAACAGGGATTTCGGGGGCCATATATATTTCTCCGAATCAAACGGCTCAATAATTTAAAGATTTCCTACATTTTGTACTTTTACCACATACCGAAGATGGTTCTGCTCTTTTAAAAACGAACTATCACTCGCTTCCCATGATTTTGAGTGGTGATTTCAACGTTTCAACTTCAGTTTGCCAGAAGCTGAGCCACTCATAGCTTTTTTGACTAATGAATTAAAGCTGGAAATGAATATAAATCGAAATAATTCGACAACTAACAGGGGCACTGTTATTAACGCTGTTTTTCAATGATTTTTATGTACTTTGAAATCACAAGTATATGTATCATATTTTACTTATCATAAGTCTACTGTACCCCCTCTTCCCCAAATTTAACAATAAATATTTTTGATAAAAAATTGCGTTATTTCTAAATAAAATTTTCATTAAAGATATAATTATTTGATACAAAACTATTTCCAATCTCATTCAATTCAATCTCCCTTAATTCAATCACACTCGATTCAATCACATTCAAAATCATAGGAAGTGAGTGATAGTTTGTTTTTAAAAGAGCAGAACCATCTTCGGTGTATGTAAAAATTACAAAATACAGGAAATCTTTAATTTTTGGAACCGTTTGATTCGAAGAGATATATATTGCCACCGAAATCCCTGTTTGTTCATTTTCAAGTCTATGGTATTCACTCTTCCCCAAATCGAACAAGAATAAATATTTTTGACAAAACATTGCATTACTCCTTGTGTTAAATAAATACAATTTTCATTAAAGATATACGTAATTATTCGGTAGGAAATCATTTCCAATCATACTTGATTCATTTTTTTCAGGGTTTAAGTTACTATTGCGTTTTTAACACGATAAAATGTCAGATGGTACACATCATATACGACTACTGTAAGGATCATTTCTTTTTTTATTTACTCTGTGCCTTAAGAGACGTTTGCAGCTCTCCAGTCTTCTCTCTCTTTGTATCATTAAAAATTAAATATTATACTAAAAAAATATTTTTTTCCCTTTTTTTATACATATGTATTGAAAAATTTCTCTGTATTTATACTTGTATATTTAAACATTAGCTTGGTGTAAGACAATTACTCGTATAGTAAATTGTTTCTCGTCAACAAAGTGTTTAGAAAATCAGTGAAAATATTCGGATAATTCCTAAAGCAGGCAGAGTCCATTTTATTGGTAAAAATACCCCCGTGGGAAAAACGTTCCCTCTAAGGTTTCCCTCCGTAATGCCACCAACAGAAACACATTCTTTATTTTATAACCTGCCCAAGGGCTAATAAAAAGAAGGTTGAAATGACCCTTCAGAAAATACTCTTTTTCGAAGAGAGATAGTTGACGCAATTTCTCAAATCAGCAAACACACACATACAATTTCTTCAATTGTTCTTCATTTTTTTTTAAAACTGCAAACGCTAGTTATGATTTTACTTTTGATTTATTTTGTATTTTCCATTAAGACTTAAAAAATGTACAAACATGTTTATCATATTAAATTAAAATCAAAACATATGTTTATTATTTGCTTTCCTTTACAAAGGTGGCAGTGAAAATAATGTTCCGCTTAATGAAATATATTTTAAATTTTTTTTTGTAAATTTTCCTTTTTACATCAGTTAATTTTAAGACCTTTGTCAATATTTAAATATTGTAACATGTAACAAAATGTAACAAAATGGGTAGAGTTATTCCCATTAAAGCAAGCTACTGCTAAAGAAGGTGCCATGACACTTCTAAATGAAGTCTTCCTAAGATACGGAGTGCCCCGTAGACTAATAAGTGACAATGGGAATCAATTCGTGAGTGTGGTGATGCAACAGTTATGTTTTGTCTTGGATATCAATCAAAGTCTCATTCCCGTATATCCCCCACAGGCAAATCCAGTCGAAAGGAAAAATAGGGATTTGAAACCTCGTTTGGCAATGATGGTAGGTAACAACCATACATTATGGATTGAAAAGCTACCAGCTATTAGGTTTGCACTGAATACTTCAAAATGCGAGTCAACAGATCACACGGCAGCATACCTAACCTTCGCCGGAGAACTACGAACTTTGGACCAAGTAAATACTGATCTACGGTCCGTCATCCATAACGATAATTTTGTGCCTGAATTTACACCCTATTTAAAACGTTTTGAAGGATACATGTCACAAATTAAAGAAAACATTGAGATGAGTCAAGATCGTCAAAAAACATATGCAGATAAATCACGAAGACCAAGTCCTAACTATAAAGTTAATGATCTGGTATGGATAAAACTTCACCCATTAAGTAAAGCGAGTCAGAACAGGAGTGCAAGACTCATGCCTAGGAGAGACGGGCCGTACATTGTGCTATCCCAGAGATCTCCCACTACCTTTGTAGTAGCCAGTTGTGACAAACCTGACGAACCTTTAGGTGTCTACCATACATCAGCTTTAACACCCTTTCTGAATGGCACAGAGACCCAGTCTCCTGTAGTACCTCTCAAGAAAAGAGGAAGGCCACGCAAACAGCCATTGGTTCCTAGAGGGACTGCCGGAGAGAATGCCATAATGTCTGCTAGTACACCCCATTGCCTAGATGGTCTTCGACGGTGTAGGGGGAGAATGTAACAACTACATTTAAACCCTGCTTTCCCTTGATGATTAGTGGCAGCCAGGGGGCACCACCTGTTCTTTAGGGAAGCGGGAACTCGTTCCCCTCGCCCTTCTGCCCTGGATCGCTACCGGGGAAAGATGTGTACACGTGGAGTCAGGGAAAGCCTGTTTCCCTCCTTTTAGTCCTTAAGCCATTTTCTGTAATGATAATGGATGTGTGTTGTTTTATTTAAGTGACCCCTTGTTCTGTGGAACGTAAGAACATTAAACAGTATTTTGTTCCGGTAATAAAAAGGCTTCTTTATTTCAACACAATGAATACACGACATGGGGGATTGTCATAATATATATTTCAATGCACTTTTGTAGCACTTCTATGTTAATTAATATGTATCAATACTGTATTTAATTGTGCTTGAATACATCTTCTAAAATACGCCTTTCTATGCAAGAACAATTTTATAAAGATTAATTATTAGTGTAAACAGGAATTTTTTTATTTTATCTGATTGAGATTATTTTACATTGAGTCAGTTTTTCTTAGATGTTTCTTATATTCTTATGAGCCTTTCATGAGTGATATTTGTCCCTTTATCCAGTAAGAGATATTAGACATCCTTCTAAAGTAGTAATACATAACTTTTATCTGAAAATATTTTAAGGGAGAATTATAAAAAAAAATTAATATAAATGTGGAAATATTAGTCTATGACCTAAACAGAAATAAATATCATAAGCTTTATATTATTGACAGCAACTGCGAGTAGTGCAGTATACCTTCCTTTCGTCACGTCATCAAAAAGCTGTCTCATGCCCTGTTCCTCTCAGGCCGTACGTTTCACGAGCCCAACTCAAACAAGGAAACAATGATCCAAATGAAAGCACGATAAAGTACGGAACAACGCATGGCGGAGTTTTTTTTGGATATTTAAATAATTTTGAATCTAAAGCATTTATTACCTTTTTCAGCTACCATAAACCTATTGTTTCTTTTTTAGAATGCAATTAATTAACAAATATGTATATTTAGTAAAAAACATTTCTTTATGTGTACAGACATATGAATAAATAATTTTATATGATAATACTAATATAATATCCCCTTGTTTTTTATTCACCTAACTAATCCCTGAAATATATAACATTACAAATATTGAAGTTATCACTTCTATAGTGTGGTCATAAGCACACACACTTTTTTTAACCATTTGATTCGAAGAAATGTATACGACCACCGAAATCACTGTTTGCCCATTTTCAAATAAGCATTCTGCCGCACTTATGCCCCCCAATATCGTAACAAACGGATTTAGAGTCAAGAGCTCGAGTGCTTGATGGCTACTAAAGTTGGACTAAGGTCATATAGCTTTGGTTGGACCCCCATGCGAGGGTAAGCGAAAAGACACAGCCACGCACTCTCATTGGTCAAATCAAGTAGCGCGCGCTTACATCGCATCCTGTTACACACATCCGTCCTTTTTCACGAAATCACTCCCAACAAATATCCAGCAACCGAGAGGAAAGATGTTACACATCAACAATCAAAATATATAACAATATAGAGCAGTGCTTCTCAAACTTTCTATACTGGCGCCCCCCTTTTCGATCACAATTTTTATCGCGCCCCCCTTATACATTAATAATGAACTGAAAGCAATAATAATGCACTTTGACGCTAAAGCTACAATAGACGATCTTAATTATAAACCATACAAATTAGTAACATAAGTATTAAAATTTTGTATACTACTTTTAAGCAATAAATAAATAAATAAATAAAATAGGATAATTATTATGTTATTTTTCCTTTCTCTAATTTTTGAATTGAACATATTGCAAAATGCGGTGGCTACTTAGAAGACAAAATACAGATATCTGCTAAATATAGAAAAAGAACTCAGAGGGTGAATTTCTAATCATAAGCATTCCTTATGAAAACTTTGCTTTGCAAGACAAGCCTATGGAAGTCGTTAATACTTATTAAACTTGTTCTTAATTTAGTATTAATTAATTAGTTATAAAATACCCTATTCAGTAAACACAGAGTATACCGGCTGAAGTGCCCATTTTTTGCACGAGTTAATTTATAAGAAAACAAAACATTATTGAAATAATAGCTGAATTGTAAGGAGCGCAAAGCCAAATGCTCGACAATGTTTACAAAAATGTAAAATGATTTTTTTGAAATGGCTGCTCAAATTATAATTAGTTTTAAGCGAATGGTAATTTTAAGCCTCACAGAATAAGCATTTATGTTCGATGTTAAATAATGGACAATAATATAAAATTCCGATGAAGAATAACTGTATTATTTTTAATATTTAAATCGAAAAGACTTCAACATGTTTTAACCCGGGAGCAGGCGTGCACTCGATAATAATAGTCGAGCGGGGTTATTGTGAGTCACCCCAATCCTTTTTTTATAATTATTTTTATAGTACACAATAAAAATCGTGAGATTCCAGTGAATAATTTAATTAAGGGAAAGTTTACTTACCTACTTTCAAGGACTTTTCAATTTTTCTTTGGTATCAAATAAACAGTTTTGCCAGAATTAACGATTTCGTAATCTGTGCGTCCCGCGCGACCACTTCCGGGTAAAAGTGTATTCATTATGATTATATAAAATTGTCTAAAACGTTTTTCACGTTATGCTTTATATGTATAGAATACACGTAAAAATAAGTCTTGGCCAAGTAATCCATCAAAGGGCTTTCCGTGGTTTGCCAAATATCATAAAACTCTTTTGCATGAAAAAAAGGGTAACAGAAAAATACATTACTTACAACTTCCCTAAAGGAGAAACAAACACATAAGATAGGAGAGTCATAACTAACTGTACCAATAACTAGAAGGTTAAACAGATTACAGCTATAATGTGCAGTATTTCAAAAATAATGACAGTGATGAATTTTTTATGTTCCTAAATTTTTTCGATTATGCGACTGGAATCTGTTTTTCCTCTGAAATAGCTGTATGTTAGGTTTAAACAGAAAGCGTAGTAAAAAAATCTCTCATCATGGGATTACAGCAAATCAAATAAATTTTTTTTATTTGGGAATAGGAACAAAGATGGCTAATTAGGTATTGAAGTTTATATATATATATATATATATATATATATATATATATATATATATATATATATATATATATATATATATATATATATATATATATATATATATATTTTTTGACTTAATATCGCGCGCCTATAAATTATATCAGAGTAAAAGTGCATTTTTTATTATGTCTGAAAGTATTTTGTTTTAATTCATTCCAGTAAAATAATTATTTTTAAATCTTTTATTTTCGATATGCTCGCGCCCCCCTTGTAGGGTTATCGCGCCCCCAAGGGGGCACGCCCCACAGTTTGAGAAACACTGATATAGAGTTATCGAAAAATATAACAATATATATAATTCAGAGTGAGTGAGTGATCATTAATTTTTCACTGTTCAGCAACGCGCGGGCTTTTGGCGACCATGGTTAAGTGACGAGGACGGCACCTGAGTAGGCATCCCCTTCTCCTAACTACCACACCACACCACAACAACGGGAGTACGTTTGAGCTCTCGAAAGATTTAACATGTATCACGCCCCTTCACAGCGTGTCTTTAGTGGTATTGGGTTCGAACTCGTGATAAGACAGCCACGATCCGATACCGTGACCACTAGGCTACTGCGGCCATATATAATTTGGATGAAAATTTATGGAATTTATACAAAGAGAATTCTAACTGCATTTGCGTTTTCAGAGTATTTCACAGCTTAATATACAGTTATATTTCTTCCCAACTCCAGTTAAAGGTAGGAATACGAGAAAAGAAAAGGAACAAGTGCTTTTCTTGAATATTTAAAAGCATTTGCAGTACGTACCCACAGGATCTATCAAATGAGATTTTGATATTTCTTATTCAATATTTTCAAATGTGTAGCATGCTGGTATCTGGGTATTACTGAGTTTGAGAGAGAGACTTTATTCTGCTTTTCATTGAGTGATGTAATATATGTATTTTTCTCTCATTGATGCATACTTCCTTCGTAAATTATAGTATAAAAATGAAAATGAATAAATTTATCTTTGACAGCTTTATTTTATTTTGCATCAAAATATGTATAGGTAATTCAAGGATTTTTTTTTGAAATTTTGAAATGAAAAATTTTACGAGCTCCGGAAAATTTTTACAAAAACCTTTTATATCTTTCATCTCAAATGATTGTGCAGTATAAGATAAAATGAGTTATTAAGCTGGATAAAATTATAATACTTTACAAAATATCTATATATATAAAGGAGAAAAGCGACTCATTCACTCACTCACTGAGTGACTCACTGACTAATCACGATATCTCCGGAACTATTAAACCTACAGACTTGAAATTTGGTAGGTAGATTCCCTTCATAGAGTAGACGTCAGCTAAGAACGGATTTTGCAAAGTTCGAACCCCAAGGGGCGTTACGGGGGTTTAAGGGGCGTTATAGATAATTATTTCCATTACTAAACTATTAGATGTACAGTCGCGAGAAAAAAAACTTGGTAGACAGATTTCTTTCATAAAGTAGAGATTCCCTACATAACGATTTTTACGAAAATCGACCTCCAAGGGGTGTTGAGGGCGCTTAAAGGGCGTTATACATAATTATTTCCATTTTTAACCTATTAGACGTACAGTCTTGAAATTTGGTAAGCGGATTTTTCTTTCATACAGTACAGATCCCCTACAGAATGGGTTTTGTGAAAATCGACTCCCAAGTGGCGTTGTAGAGAATTAAGTGGCGTTATAGGCAATTAACTTCTTTTTTAAACTATTAGACGTAAAATCTCAAAATTTAGTAAGCTGATTCCATTCATTGAAAAATGGGTTTTGTCATGTAGAGATCCGCTATAAGAGGGTTTTGAGAAAATCGTTTCCTAAGTGGCGTTGCGGGGGCTTAAGGGGCGTTATACATAATTATTTTCATTTTTAAACTATTAGACGTACAGTCTTGAAATTTGGTAAGCTAATTCCTTTCATGGTGTAGAGATCCGCTACAAAATAGTTTTGGGGAAAATTGATCCCCAAGGGTCACTAAGGGGGATAAAGGGGCGTAATAGATAAATATTTCCGCGTTTCAACTAATAGAACCACCTGCTTGAAAATTAGAAGGTATGTTCCGTTCATGGAATAAAGTTCCTTTTAATATTTACAACATCGTGAAATACCCAGTGAAGAGGGTGGGTAACGGCTAGTTATATTATATATACCAAAAATATTTTGAACACAAGTACATAAAATTTGTTTAATATGAAAAAAATACAGAAAAGGTCGATTATTTAAAAAAATTTACATCTTGTTTTTATTAAAAAACAAGTTTTACTTCGAAAGAAGTTTAAAATTTCTTAAAAGCACAAGCGAATTTACGCTATTTTAATGTTATTCTCATGAATTATTTAGACTTCCGTAAGTAAAGAGAATGGTTTCGAAAACTATTTTTCATGCATTAAAATTATTATTTTTTCGCTTCAACTCGGTCAACAATACATAATTGTCACTATGTAATTACAATATACCGGAAAGAGTATTTCCCACAAAATAACACTTTACTTATGCTCTTCGTTTTTTAAATAATTAATGTGTACACAAAGCCATTTTATTACAATTTGAAAGGAAATTAATATGAAAGATGTCAAGATTATTTATTTTTACAGTATCATTATTAGAATCGGAATAGAAACATGATTATATTTAATTCAAATTGATACTGTAATAAAACTTGACACGGGTTCTATCCCTTTTAGATGTATTTTCAAAATATAATTTAACCAAATTTTTGAAATGAATGAAAATTTTTTAATTTTATTTTCGTAGTCATTGATTTTGAATTTGTTAATTTTGCATAATATGGTAGACTTTCGATCAGAAGAAAAAAAGTTTTAAACTTATAAAGTTTGAAAAGGGGGGTCTACGGCATTTTTTTATGTTTTTATCAATTCATTTAAGACTAATTCTCCTAAAGTGTTAAGAGGTGCTTTCTTGAGGAGTACGTGAGACTTACCGTAACTCAAGATAATTGTAAGATTTACTTAAGATTATATTAGTTAATGATCATAATATGTTTTCCATTTTATTATGAAGAAAATTCAGGTATATATGGGGTTACATTTGGCACCTTGTTTACGATATTGTGAAAATAATTAATTAGTCTATTAAATACATCCATCACACACAAATAACATCAGACGATTGGATAGCATTGCTCAAAAATTGCAGTTGTACAACTTGGAATTATCTTTGTTACTTCCTTTCAATTCTTATCAGAAATGGACATTTCTAAAATAAACAATAAACATAATTGTTCATGACGTTTTTCAATAAATATAACAATATATTAGGTTTTTAAATATATGGTCTAACACATTCAAAATAATTTAATCATGTTTTCAAAATAAACAAAACAAGTTTTTGTAATTACATATGAGTGTATGTTGAGCTTCGTTAGGTTAATCAAAGAAACAATTACAGCAGAAAACTTAATTTTTGTAAGAAATATTTTATAAAAATTATAAAAAACACTGAAAAAAATTATAGATTTGATTTTAAGGTATCCGACTATGTTCTGAACCGTGTTATTGAAAAAGTGTTTAAATGAATTTATATATAGATATATAGTGTTACCTAATTTAGAATATTCTTATGATGTTACTTTAATAATATTATTATTGTAAAAAATTATTTAAGTACATTTTGCCGAAAAATTGAGAAGGAATTACATATTTTTAAACATTCTCATTTTATGGAAACTTCTCTTATGAAAATAACATTTTGTTTGCATATAATTAAGACTTCTACGCATAGCCTTTATGAATTTTTGAAAAATTCCCATTATATTTTCAGGGTTACTATCAAATAAAACAATAACCAAAGTTTTTTGTTAAAATTTCTCAACTCTGATACATTACAATATGAATGAATCCTCTTCTAAATAATATATTGAAAATTATTAGTTCAGGTTCTGCAGAAGTCTTAGCTGTATAAAGGGAAAATATTATTATAGATGTGTTTTTCACGAGAAAAAAAGAGAATATGTTTCTTTGAAAATATGTTTCTTTCTCTTTATTTTTTTGCCAAGAACAGTACTTAAGAACTTAAAGAAATAAATTTTTCAAACAATTTTTTATGTGCATAGATTTTAATTTAAGTGAGACTAAAAATTAAAGAAAATTATTTATTTATACATTGTTTCAAAATCATGTTTCGATGAATTCGGATACCTTAGGAACTTTGTTATCATTACTTTTTGAACAAAACGTTTAAGGCATGAAAGAATAAAATTATTTTTCCCAAGAGTTTCCTAACACTGGCAATCACACAATCGCATAAGATTATTTTTTCAGCTTAACAAGATTAGAAGAATCTCACCATTTAACGAAAGAAAAATTGTTCTTCTACCATTTTTTCAAATGCATTCATTCTTTTAATTATTCCTTTCCAAGGAATACATTGTAACAAACTTAAGTTTATTCACACTCTAGATACTACACAAAAAAGTAAAAAGTAAAATGCCCAATTAAGAAAGAAGTGCTACTTATTTCTTTAAAAGGATAATAATTTTTATTCTTCTTAATATATTGCTCGTACGTTTAGTTTTTAAAACAGGCATTGCTTAGATGTGATAAAATAGGCTTTAGATGTGAATTTCAGATAATAAGTAAAAATTTTATTCACTTATTTTTAATTTTTGATGGTAAAGAATGATATTTATTTGTTGTAGCAAATCTATGTGTGCTTTAGTCAAAACATTATTTATTTTATTTTCAAACATTATTATTTATTTTTCTTGAAGAAGGAGGAATTGTCATGAAAGATATCTTATCTATATTATAATAACAAACTACGCTTTACAAATTCTAGTTTTTATAATTTCACAACTTTTCTTGAATACAAATTTCGTTGAAATTTTTAAAGTATAACTCCTCACGAATAACATTTTTTTACAAATAGTATATTTCTCTGAAGTATGACAAATTTATTTTAGAATGTGTGTGTGATTAATCTTTCAAATTTTTTTCAATTGAGATTTCAGTAAAGTTTTGAATTATCTTTTATTCCGAATCTGAATTTCTTTTTCTGATGCAGAATGCAACTACATGCGTCATTTATATTAATTTAAAGGTTGTATTTATATAAGTAATATTAAAAAAAGAAGACTTAATATTCGGAACCACACATGATTTTGAAACATCGTGCAAAAGAATATTTTTTAGCATTTAGTGTCACTTAGTTTAGAATACAGGTTAAAAATTGTTTTAAGAATAATATTACCAGAAATTATTTAAATGCAATATTTTGACAAAGAAATAACATGGAGAATTACCTATTTTCAAAACGCTTTATGAAAAATGCTTCTATAACAACAATATTTTGCCTATATACAGCTAATACTTCTCTACAGAGTCTGAACTAGGGCTTTTAAAAGTTGACATTATTTTTAGATTTATTGCGTTTTTTTTGTTTGTTGAAATTTCACCACTCTGATGTATTAAAATATGTATAAATCTACTTCTAAGTCAAAAATCCTAGTTCGGGCTCTATGCAGATGTATGAGCTATATATAGGCAAAATATTATTACTATAGAAACCTTTTTCATGAAAGGAGAATGTTTTGAAAATAGATAATTCTATGCTCACTTTTTTCCAAAAAATTGCATTTAAATAATTTTTTATTTTATTAATATTCTTAAAACATCTTTATACATCTATTCTAATCTAAGTCCCATTAAATATTTAAAAAGTATTCGTTTGCATGCTTTTGCAAAATCACGGCTCCAAACATATCTTAATTTAGGAATATTTCGTCAGACAGAAAATATCTTCAGGGTTATTGTCATATCTAAATTTGATACCCTATATAATATACAGAAACTTGTATCATATGATTTGTTTTTATCTTAATGAAATAAATTTTTTTTATAAAATGTGTTCTACGTTTTGTCTCTAATATTGTGGCGCCAAATGTAATTTTAACATTAAGTTAAAAGCAGAATTACATATTTATGAAACTTTGAAAGATATGTGTCACGAGTGAATGTGATATGTGAATTCACGCGTGATATGGGGATTCATAATGACACTTCTAAGAGCCTTTAATTCTATCTTTTTAAGTGAGGATATCTTATTATTATTTTTATTTATTATGAGTGTGAAAAAAAAGTAAAAAAATATTTTTATACTGTCAAATATAAATTATAGAATTGTATCTTCAATTAATTGGCTAAATAACTTCAAAATAGGTTTGAGAAACCAAAAGAATAGGTTTGAAATTTAAAATTACTCGTAAAATATGAAAAATATTAACAATAATAAATAAAATGCTAGAAATGGTTGAAATAAGGATACGTAAAATAACTCCACCAGAACATTTTGTAAGCCATCTCATTGATAATAATACTAAAAAGCCTTTCAGAAGTTTCAATGTATAGATTTACTTTTTATATTCATTGACTGTTGAGAATGCGTACAATAAATTATTTTGAATTACTTACTTATTATTGCAAAAAAAACGGAAAATGTTATTATACTTTTTAAAAACTCAAGGTCATAAATTCATATTTTGCCATTAATATTTCTTTAAAATGAAAAATAAACATAAAAAATATTTAATAATTTTTAAATCTACCAAAGTTGATGAACAATAGAATTATTTTTCTTGTTTAAGATAACTGGAACGTAAAAAATGCTTGAAATGTTTTTATTTTATATTTTACTTTTAAAAAATAGAAGGCACTTTCCTGCATCCACAGACGCATTTTTTGTGAGAATTTGATAAATAAAACGCTAGAAAATGAATTTTAAAATTGTAAACAAATGTGACGTAGTTATAACTGAGGTACAATTTCTTTAGAATCCGTTTTGCATATAATATGTATTGTAAAAAACTTATTTTCTATACAAACAACGTAATTTTTCTCCATTATATGTTCAAATTTATTGAAAATTCTACATTTTTTGTGCAAAAACTACGGAAAATTTAAATGATTAGTTACAAAATTTTAAAGTAAAATTTTGCTTTTTAAAATGATAATTATGTCTAGTTTTGCATTTATAAATACCCAGTGTGGTACTTAAATTGTAAATCAAGTGGATATAGTACAAAGAGTATCGTGAGGATTATTCTAAATTAAATACACAGCTTGTAATATAGACATTTTGTTTTTCTTAACTCCTTATTGTTAAAAGTTGAATTGTCATCAATAATTCTATATATGTTTATAAATGTTGGTTTTGCTTTAAAATAAATAAATATTAAAAGGTTTAAGTACAAAAACAGAAATTCTTTTGTTCTAATTTTTAAAAGCCGAGTTCAATTTAAATTAGGCATCAAATTAATTTTTTAAATTCATCAAAGACATTTCCTTTGTGTATTTTTATAACAAAGAAAATATGTATAAGGAACTCTGTAATGATGTTAGTCAAAGTGAAGTAAAAGTACCAAAATTTATAGACATAAAATTCTGGTATTTTAAATGGAAGAAGGTGTGAATCGTGTTGAGAGAGATGATGAAGTAAATAAAAGAGTAATTAAGGACTCCTACATATAATCTAAAATTTTAAACTTACAATTTTAAAACTGAGAAATGATGCTCAGTAATCCAATTAATTGTGGTATGACTTTATATTGTATTAAAAATATTGTTTTTTTAAAAATCATAGATGAAAATATCTTTATTTGCAATTTTCTCAAAATGCATTTTTTGGTGATTCCGGTACACTTTTCTGAAATCTACTTTATAGTGTCTATATTCTGCATATTATAAGATCCACACATTTTCAACAAAATTAATAATTTTTTTTTCCAATAAACATTCACAAATGTTATATATAGCACAATTTTTACATACAATTTAAAGAAGACTTGAATCACTAAATTTAAACATGTTAAAATTTTTTATAAATCTAATTTTTAAATTTCATTTCTTTAATTTTATTTATGGTTATGTTTGCAAAAACTCTGTAAAATGTTATAGCTATATATGCAGTAGATTTTAAACAAAGCGTACCTAAAGGTAAGATTATGCCTCGAAAATAAAAAAAAAAATAGTTATTGAACTTTTTATTGCTCATACACATTTATTTATAATTTGAAATTGAATTTTTTTTACATTAACAGGTAAATAAATATTCAAATAATTCAACGTAAAAATTTTACTTCTGTTGCTTTTAATTTAAGCCAGTGAGAACCATTTAAATTTGGTGTAAAAAAAGTTCATTTTTCCTTGTCGCAGAAGCCCTAGTTACCTTGAAAGGTGTCTTGATAAACTTTAGCTGTTTCAGAGATATGGTAAATAAGACACTTATGCAAGACTAAGTAAGAACTCATGGGTTCTTTATACATAATGAATTTACATATTCTAATTAAGAAACGTAAAAAAAAAGTTCGACTTACTGTAAACTGAAAAGGAAATTAACAAAAAAGTGTGATGTAAATACAAATTACCTCCAATAATCCCCATGATTACATAAATTTGTATCTTCTTTAGAAATAACGGATAGTAATTTTACTTCATAACAAGGTGTCCTTCTCACAGAATTAAAAATTCTTTGTAGTTCTAGATTATATTCAAAAATATACTTAACTAAGCTCAATGGCACAACAGCACATGAGGGACAAGGCCTATTGCGTCCATCTCAGTTTTCCTGACCTTGTGCACTAAGGAGCATGAGAAGATGTTCCAGTCAGATGGTCAGTCTGACGCCGACAGTTTGAAGTCGATTATTTGAGGTATTATTCCAAAAGTTTTTTTTAAAAAAAGTACAGCTCTAGAACTCTACGAACTATTAAGTTCATTAAATATGCCATTTCTGATAAATAAACATGAATTCCATAAAAGCTTTTTTTTGTTTATGCACATCTTTTTTATATTTATAATTATTATTTTTAAAACTTTCATTTTTATATAATGTGCACCCGTAGCTTTGGTTTCTATTTTATGAGCTAAAAGTGCACGTTATACGCCGGATTTTACTGTATATATATACAGACGGACCTCTATATAATGAAGCCGCTAAATCCCGGAAAAAAGTTCGTTATATGGAAAATTCGTTATATAGAGATTCATCTTTCAATTTTCTTTATAAACAACATAAAAAAAATTTAAACTCTCGTAAACACTATATATTTATATAAAATAATTATTCACACCTATTTGTAACTTAATATCCATTTGCTTTATGTATCTTACTTATCAAAAAGAAAGAAAAGAAAAATGCAACGAAAGTTTCTCTTGACGCCTTTATCCACTTCCTGACGAATTTAATTTTTATCTTTGATACTCAAGCACTTACGTTTTGACATTTTCAAGCCACAAGAAGAAGTTACCAGTACGACTGATCTATGAACATTACTCAAGGACTTGGGGACACGAGACAACTCCACTGAGGGTGCAAGAGGATATCGAAGATGTTTCTGCTGAACTGTACAATGGGTGTCAAAGGCTGCACTTCTTGGATGAAACACTCAGAATTCTACCTACTGTTTTCGGGGAGTTAGGCACCTAATAAAACCAGTTCAAGATTTATGACCACCATAAAAATGTGTTAAAAGAGAGAATAACTTGAAATGTCCAGAAATACTTCAAAAATAGAGAGAAAAAAATTAAATCACAAGAGAATAAATTCACTATATAAAAAATGCACTTCGCTATAGGAAGGTCATTTTATGAAGAAAATCGTGAAATGTTCTTGGTTCCAGGAAAAAAATTCGTTATATAGAAAAATTCGCAATATAGAAGTTCGTTATATGGAGGTTCAATTGTATATATATTGTTACGTAGATCCAAGGATGCTAGGATATTATGCAAAAATAATCACAAAGAAAAAATAACCAATTCTTTAAGAGCGATGCGAATTTAGTATCGAAAATCCAATCCTTTCAATACAGGATAGGATTCATCGGCAATATTCACAAGGTAAATATCCGAAGGTCTTCACACCTTCAACAGCAATCAAACACAATAAACAGTGCTTAAAAATACACGTAAAAAAGATTATTCACAAGCACAGCGGATCTAATCGCTAGTCAAACAATCCTAACTACTCGCTGGCTTATTCTAGACTCTCCTCGCCGTACCGGCGAGCATCCTTTTTATATGCGCGACAGAAACTTCTAGACATGTAACCGCTCGTGTCATTGAACGTGACACTAGTGGAGAGATCTACTACTTTCTAGAAGATTTCAGAGGGTTCAGAACTCGCCAACATGGTCGCCAATGACGCCAAAATGATCATCAAATCGGCCGCCAACTTGAATCGCCGTTATAACGTAAGGGTCGGCAGTGCTTGTGAATAATACAATTTTAACACGAAATAAATATAACATAGAGTAATATAAATGCATTAAACACTCAAATACAAATTATTTACACAAAATTCGTAACACTGCCTCCTCAAAGACTGCACGTCCCGGGCAGTACAATCCCTGAGTAAGAGGAATCTATTTACAGGCAACCTATTCATATAATAATCACATATAAAGTAACAAATGTGTTTCACAGCATATACAATACAAATAAATCGAAAGCACATGAAGAGTTGTAAACATAAATTCCAAAACTAAAATAAAACTAAGGAATTAGAAAAGAGAAATTATCTACATTATTTACAAAATAATTAATGTCCATGGTCAGAACTTAAGAATCTTATTCATCTTGGCCAAGATAAGGGGCTAGCCTATTGTAATGTATTAACTTCGGTTTTGAGTGTGGTGATTTCTGTATCCGCACCACAACGTCATTAAGTCTTTTTAGAACTGTGTAAGGACCTTTCCAGTTCGTCTGCAGCTTTGGAGAGAGTCATTTGCGACGTTTCAGATTCCATAACCACACTTTGTCACCTTCGTGGAAGTTGTGTCCAGTTGCTCTTGCGTCGTTTCGGGTCTTCATCTTCTTGGAAGCCATGCCGATTCTTTCTCTAGCCAGATGATGCATTTCCTCCATCCGAGCTTGGAGTTTCTCGATATACTCCGCAGACACCAAGGGTGCATCTGGTGGCCGGCTGAACATAAGATCTGCTGGTAGACGAAGATCACGTCCAAAGAGCATCTGGGATGGGGAATAGCCGGTGGTCTCATGAATGGCACACCTGTAGGCAAGCAGGAAAAATGGCAATTTCCTGTCCCAGTCCTGTTGATTACTGGATACCAGGAGAGAGAAGCTGTTCAGGATGGTTCAATTGAACCTCTCTACCATGCCGTCAAACTGAGGATGCAAAGCTGTTGTCCTGGTTTTGTGGATGGCGAGTATTTCGCACAGTCTCTTGCAAACTGCAGAATCGAAGTTTCTCCCTTGGTCGGAGTGCAGTTGTAGAGGGACCCCGAATCGTGAGATCCAGTGTTGAACTAAAACCTCTGCACCAGTTGAGGCCTCTTGGTCGGGAATAGGATAGGCTTCAGGCCACTTAGTGAAGTAATCTATGACAACCAGGATGTTTTTGTTGTCCTCTGACGATCTCGGAAGTGGACCTAGGATGTCAAAAGCTATTCGTTCGAAAGGCGCTCCCACATTATACAGCTGCAGTCTTCCTCTAGTGCGTTTTCTGAGACCATTGCGTGCAGCACAGGGATCACATGTGCGACAACACTTTTCGACATCACTCCGCGCATTGTTCCAGTAGAAGCGCTCACGAACTTTTTGTAAGGTCTTCATAACACCAAAATGACCTCCAGTTGGACTGCCATGGAGTTCCTTAAGGGCTGTTGAAACTCTTGTCTTTGGGAGTATTAATTGCCACTTGAGTATTTTTCCGTTGTCAGACTCCCATTTTCGATATAAAACACCATTTCTCAGATGGAGAGAGTCCCAAAGAGCCCAGTAACGCTTCGTTGTAGAATGAAAAGGGGCGATGTCCTTCCAGCTGGGCTTTTCGTCAGACGACTCTTTGAATTCTACGATTGCTTTATCTCGGGATCAGCCCGTTGATCTTTACGGACGTTCTCTTCACCCCATGGGTCTGATTCTGATGTTGATGGCGTTGTAACTACTGGATCTATCGCACCAAATTTCTTTTCGACTCTCCGGCTGTGTTTACTGTTCTCTGTATTGTGTCTTCTCGGAGGGGCTTCAATATTTCCATCTGCTGATCCTTTTAGGTGACTACACACTTTCTTTGACTCGATAACATTTTCACGGTGTTGATCTTTCTGATTTACTCTAGGGCAGTTAATTATTAGGTGCCTTTCTCTTCCACACCCCCAGCATTGGGTGCTGCGATCTTCCTTATTGTTTCGGGGGCAGTTGCTTCTGAGATGCCCTGATTTATCACACCCCAGTACGTGATGATACGTCTCCTCCGGTTCTGACGTTGAGCCATTAAAGCTTGGGATTCATCTCTTAATTTCTCAATGTCACTTTTCCATGGGGACGCACAGGGTGCATCTAAGGCCACTCTAGCTTCTCGGATGGAATGGCGCTCTATGCAACTGGCTTGAGTGGCGGCTTCAACTTTCAGGGCATATAACAGGGCAGATTTAGGATCTTTGACATCTGCCATTATTACAGCCATCTGGATTTCTTCATCCATTAGCCCGTCCACGAAATACTCGAGAGATATCATTTCTCGCACATTTGCTGAGAAATCTGAAAAGGATGAGGTGGTGAGCCTTCGTATTTCAAATGCATACTCCTGCAAACTTTATTCGGGTTTCTGATGTCTTGTTTTCATCTGTAGACGGGCATAGTCTTTGGAGAACTTCTGGCCGAACCAAAGATCCAGAGCATTATAAAGGGAGTTCAAATTCAGCAGCTCTGTGTCGGTAAGAGTCTGCAAAACTTCAGCAGCTTCTCCACTAAGGATGCTACTAGCTGACATGTTTGACCCCTTCAGTCCATCGATTGGCTTCAGAAATTATACCAAATTGAATTTTGTACACCTCCCATCTGTTTTTTCCGTCATATGTGTACAGTTTCACTGACACTGGGGAGGCAGGTATAGGTACTGGAGAAGCAGGAACAAGCTTGTTTTCATGTTTTATTTCTCCGCAAGCTAAAATCTTCTTTTCAATGTCTTTTACTCGCTGATACATTTCTTCCATTCTTTCATCAAACCGGTCTTTAACATTTTCATTTTTTTTTCTATTTTGTTGATTTTCTCTTCAAGAGTATTCTTCAACTCTTCTTGGCCACCTGATCCATCACTCTTGTTATTGGCATAAAATCCCACTTCTGTGGCTTAATCCAGACTCTCCTCACCGTACCGGCGAGCCTCCTTTTTATGTGCGCGACAGAAACTTCTAGAAATATAACCGCTCGTGTCATTGAACGTGACACTAGTGGAGAGATCTACTACTTTCTAGAAGATTCCAGAGGGTTCCTAACTCGCCAACATGGTCGCCAATGACGCCAAAATGATTGCAAAAGTCGCCAAATTGGTCGCCAACTTGAATCGACATTATAACGTAAGGGTCGGCATTGCTTGTAAATAGTACAATTTTAACACGAAATAAATCATAGAGTAATATAAATGCATTAAACACTCAAATACAAATTATATACACTATTTACACAAAATTCGTAACAATATAATATATACATAATACTACATAAGAATGTCATACTTTATTAAAGATGCGCAAATAAAATTTATTTATAGTTATTGTCCTTTTCTTAAAAAAAGATGTGTGAAAGTATTGCAGATTATATATAAAACAAAAATGCAAATAAAGTTTTTTTATAAATGCATAGAATCTTAGAGATAAAAATTATAATATTTTTAGGAAATATTTTTAAAATTAAAAAAACAAACAAAGAAAATGACCCGTAAAGTTTTTCTTAGAAAAGTGAATTTAAGTAATTAAGAATTCTAAAAATAAAGAAGTTATTTCTTTTTTAATAATTCGAAACATTATTGTTTAAAAGATTAAATATATAAAAGAAAGCTTTGTAAATTTAAATTTGAGCTTTATAATTTACATAGATTATAGTTCGTTTTAGAACGTTAGAAAAATAAAAGGGATTTCTTTATAATATGACGAAGTTGAAAGCCTTTGGAATCTTTTTCTCTAGAGAAATTAAATTATGATTCTTCTGCATAAATTAAATCTGTTGCTGAATAAATTACTATAAAAAAAGATATTTTTTAATGAAAATCAGATAAACTAGTGTTAGAAATTGTTTCTTTTCTTTGAATAATATAGAGAAAGAAAACAAAATTATGTTTTTTTTATTTCTTTTTAAAGAAAAAATAGATAACTTAATTTGATTTTTTTAAAAAAAGAATATTAATCTATTCTTTGCTCGCAAAATAGTTTAATTTTCAGTTAATCATAATCCTTGATTAACATCTGAGTGCCAATTGAAGAAATTTATTGTTTAGTTTTTAAATTGTTTTTCTTTAATCTGAGTACTAGTATTTCTCCAAATCAAATAACAGAATAAATTAAAAATAAATATGTTTTAAAATTTAATAAGTTTTGATGAGAAAAAATAAGTTTTTTCTTCATTTAAGAGCCAATCAGCAAGGCAAAAAGACAACGAGCATGCAAAAAGACAATGAGCAATGCAAAAAGGCAAAAAGCAAGGCAAAAATGTAATGAGCAAGGTCTTTATTTTTGATTTGCTAATATAAGCTTGTGCTTGGGGCTATTAGATAAAAGAGCTTTCCCACACGGCATTTTTAAATTTGAAGATCCACTAAGAAAATCCATGTTTAGTCACCCGTGATAACGTTTCAGAAAAGGTTTGAATCATTTTTACACATTTCTAAAAGTTGTTGACAAATTTTTACTTTTATACTTTTCGTGAATTGTTTAATAATCGAAACAGAGGTTCATGATATTGACTGTCTTTACTTTTCGAGGGCTTTAATATTAGTTTCCAATGGTGTAAAGAAGAATACCAGCCCCCCTCTGCAAAATCAGGTTTTGGGCCGCAAGCCCAAATACTTACATGATATCTGTCAGGTTTTGGGCTCCCGAGAACACCTGGGGCTCCCCGCGATGCGGGATTTGCGCGGGGTTCACGTTATTCCATTGTTAATTTAGTACTTTTGTAACTAAAGCAAAATAGAGATCCTAGACTCTTAAGACTGTATCGACACAAAATATTTTTCTTAAATATGATAAAAAAAATCGTATTCTGATTGTAAATATTCGAATAAGAGGAAAAATAAAGCGACATCGAATCCTTTAAGTGGTCAAATATTTTATCCACAATGTTCCAAAAAAGGCACATTTTTTATTGCACAAATGCTTCCAAAATGCTTAAATGCAAGATTTTTTTTTTAATTTTCAGTTTTAAAGTTTTCACTCTCAAATTTTTTATTTTATATTCGTGAAACTCAAAATAAACCCCTAAATGTTTGCTTTTTATAAGTACCCTCTGCATGCTATGAAGAATGTTTCATTTTTTAAAGAAATTCGTTGTTCGTACACTGCAAAATCTTAAAAAAAATATAGAAAAGAAATCGAGTACAATCATTTCCCGCATTTTTTTTAAAACGAATCTGATTGTTCGTGCCTCTAAGACGTAACTTTTTGAAGTGGTTGAAGATTTTGTGTGTGTGCGTATATATACACTCACACAATTTGAAGCATGGTGTAATACTAAGTCTTCAAGAGAAACACTGACCGAATGGAGACAGAGATAATATCATAGGCAGTTTTTTTGCCGACCTCGGGCAACTCTCTTTCCATTTTCATTTCTTTTTAGGCAAAAAATTGCACATTGCCTTACCAATTCCTGTTCTTTATTGAATATTTTCAAGAATCTAAATTCCTGCCTTCAAAGAAACACTCTCGCCTTCAAAACATAGAAAATCCCGCAAAGATAAGGGTCTTCCAATTCATAAGTGATCTAATTGAATCGATGCCACACCGAATTTCGGCTTGTATAGCTGCCAGAGGTGGCTTTACTATATACTGATTTTTAACCTTTTGCAAGCTGTAACCGCTTAATAAAATGATATTTTGTTCTGAATTTTTAATCATTTGTTTATTTTCATATATACTACATGCAAAAATTTCGTGAATGTAGCTATCACACAGAGTGTATATATATATATATATATATATATATATATATATATATATATATATATATAAGTTGCATATCTTAAAAATACTATCACACACACATACAAACAATAATAATAATATCACTATAAGATTTAAAAGTTCGTACAAACCAAAGACAAAGGGTGTTTTTTTAGAGGTATAGAACTTTAAATTGCAATAAAACAACGATGTATTATTCGATTGACATGAATTTTTTTTATTATATTCGAAAGATAATCTTGTGGCATTACATTTTAAATATGATTTCTGGCATATGATTGCCACGGCTGGCTCGGATGGAGTCCAATCTGGACGTCCAATTTTCGATGACTTTTTCCAACATTTGTGGTCCTATATTGGCAATAACACGGCGAATGTTGTCTTCCAAATGGTCAAGCGTTTGTGGCTTATCCGCATAGACCAATGACTTTACATAGCCCCACAGAAAATAGTCTAGCGGTGTTAAATCTCAAGATCTTGAGGCCAATTCACAGGTCCAAAACATGAAATTAGGCGGTCACCAAACGTGTCTTTCAATAAATCGATTGTGGCACGAGCTGTGTGACATGCTGCGCCGTCTTGTTGGAACCACAGCTCCTGGACATCATGATTTTTCCATTCAGGAATGAAAAGTTAGTAATCATGGCTCTATATACGATCATGGCTCTCTACCGATCACCATTGACTGTAACGTTGTGGCCTTCATTGTTTTTGAAGGATTCCAACAGCCCATAAAGCGCACCAAACAGTTTTTCTGGATGTAACGGTGTTTCGACATACACTTGTGGATTAGCTTCACTCCAAATGCGGCATTTTTTTTATTGACGTAGCCATTCAACCAGAAGTGCGCTTCATCGCAAAACAAAATTCGCTTATGAAAATAGGAAACAACGGCAATCTCGTTTTGGACCCATTCGACGAATCTACGCCTTGCTTGACGATCGTTTTCATGAATTGCCAAACCAAACTGAGAATAAATCACTTGACAGCTGTTAAATCGGTCACCATCTTGGAAAGTAATGCCAACTTGAACTTCTATACATGGAAAAAAAATGTTAAGAAAGAAGAAATTATCAGTGCTCGTACAGCGTGCGGCAAACTGGTTGTAGCTAGCTTTCGGTAGCTCGTATGGTCAAATAAGTTAAGTGGTTAAATCTAGAACTTTCTTCTAATGCTAGATGTTAAGTTTAACTTTTAAAGATAAAACTCAAATTGTTTACATTAAAAATTTGCTTTATATATAACACTCTTAAATACATTTATATGATATAGTACTAAAATTTAACTGTAATCAGAACATTTCAACATTTTCTGCAATAGTTTTCTCGTTTGTTGAATAAACTATATGCTTTTAGTGAACTTTGATCTCATATTAATGCTCAATCCATGCTTTACAAATATTTCACAACTTGCTTAAATAATAAATATTTCGCAACACAACGGGAAAAGTTTTCTTTCTTCAATTTTTTTTCCTGAATTTAAAAAAAAAAACATACATCAAGCTTTCAAGTTTTTTACAACCTCGATGTGTGTTAAAAACTCAAAAATAAAAGCTTTTAAAGTAGAAAACATTCTCCACGTCAAAACAAAGAAAGTTTGGGAACAGCAAAACAACATAAATCCTCTGTTTCAAAAAAGAAATAGACAACTTCTTAAGGATCTTACCCAGAAGAAAACATGATATTAATGGGATTTCTTTCTAGTACATCAAATCACGTTTCACTCACAGTATAGAAATTTTCTTAAGTGATTCCTACTTCATGATGGATGATTTTTTGAAAATGCAACAAATATTTGTTTTCAATTTCTTTTATCTTCCATAACAACAACAAACTTGTTGTTATTGCTCAAAATATTTTAAGAAACGATTTAGCTTGCCAAAAGATGAGTTCTGGATATTTTTATAAAAACGAATGTTAACTAGAAGCTTATTGGAATGTAATATAATTAAGGAAATCAGAAATTGTGTAACATTTATGAAAAAGGACTTCAATCAAATTTTAAAAACAATATTATTATCATTTTACTCCTTTAAAACCCCTTTCTTACCATTTGTAATATTGGATTTTAACGATATTTGAAAATACATCACGTTGAAAGAATTTTTGCTACTTTCTAAGGTAGAGTGGACATTTGATAATTGTTTGAACCGGAAACAGAAAGATGATCAATAAATTATTTAAAAAAAATTTTTGAGCAATAGCTGTCCCCGATTGAGTACTTAAAAATACACACACATATTTCGAGTAAAACGTATTTTAATGTTTGACATCTCGCTCAAAGTAGTGGCGTGTGCTTCTACTAAAACATAGTTTTTTCTTCTAGTGAATGGAAAGCAA
Source organism: Trichonephila clavipes (assembly GCA_019973935.1). Lineage (NCBI taxonomy): Eukaryota > Metazoa > Arthropoda > Arachnida > Araneae > Nephilidae > Trichonephila > Trichonephila clavipes. Next base: position 185,228 of record BMAU01003978.1, on the reverse strand, counting down.
TAAAATTCGTATGTTTATATGGCTAATAACATGGCCTATAAAATAAAATTATAAAAAAATGTGCCAATTTTTAGAAAAATTCACGATTTTAAGGTATTCGGGTAAGGGGGGGGGGTAGTATTATATTTTGTAAAAGGATACTTAATGTGGTATTTATAGAATACAGGAATGAAAATTAGGAATGTGTTAAGTGAATTATTTTTCAGTTTGTGTTAAATGTTATTTCACCTTTGTGGAAGTTCAAAAATTGTTAAATTTATGCTATGTTAAAATTAGTAAAAAATTGGGAATACTTAAAATATTTTTCATGGATAAAAGACAACAGGAATTTTGTTCTTGATCGCCATGTGTAATAGACTCTTTTAACAAGATTTTGTTTTAAATTCATAGAAGAAAACAATGCAATTTGCTAATTCAAAGAATGCGAATATTTTGTTTATTTTTCTTCATTTTCCTTTTAATATAGCGTTGATTTGAAATGAATATTTAAGCTTTCGGTAACCTATATGCTGTAGGAAGAACTAGTTAAGAAGTTAAACAACTTTTTATAAATCTTATTGTACTTTTTTTCCCATGACTGTGATTGACTTTTTTCTGACATTGTTGCAATACGGAACTAACGAAGGCTATTTTGCGGATGAACCTCGAACTCTGAGCCGCAGCCTATGGCGAGTGAGTGGATATGAACGTCTCACTATTCAACTCCTTGAGGGCTTTTGGTGACGGACCGCGTAACTTTGAATCATGGTCAAGTGACGAGGACGACACCTGAGTTAGGAACCCCTCTTCTAACTTCCACTCCACACCAACAGGAGGACTTTTGGGCTCTGGACAGATTTAACGTGCATCCTTCCCCTTCACGGCGGATATTCAGCGGTACTAAGGCTCGAACTCATGACACGCCGACCACGAGTCAGTTCCCCTGACAACTAGGTTACCGTGGATGCGCAGACTAGTGCGAGGATAACACTTAAGCTGACGCTCCATTCTCAAATTTCCACACGAAACCAATAACATAACTTTGAGATTTGACATACTTAATGAGCACTAGGGCCTTAATACGCTGAGTGCCGTCTTTCTGAAGTTCAAACATTAAACTTAAGAGCAATATTTGATTTGTATCTGACGTATATTTAGCAAAAACATATCCATGTTCAAAAAATAAAAGTTACTCTTTTGTAGTGTAAAAAACACGGATTTTCTTACTTCCATTACTCAAATAAAACGCCTTTGCATTTTACCAATAACACATGCTTTCAAATTCAAACCAGGGACCAATTTTAAAATTGCCCCTAAGTCCGTAAAAATAAATCAAACAAAAATTTTCTACTAGAGAACCAGCTGGTCCTTTAACAATTGGCTTACAAAACGAAAACCGCACTTTCTAAGGGAAATAATTCCTATTTCTATAAAGTAATGAACTTGCCAATTTTCTCTGCTGAATTTCATACAAGCGAGACTTGGTTGGTTTGAGTCACCAAATAGTTTATTCACGAATGCAATTTCTCAAACAAAAGACACTCGCCGGAATAAACATAAACACACATAGTCCTGCAAAACACAGGATCTGACTATTAAGACTGAATTCCTAATAAGCGTCGTTTAAAACAGCCGAAACCCCTGCATGAATTATTCAAAGGTGAAGAAAGAATGGATGCTTTCCAAAAGTGCAGTTCAGTTAATACATTTTGTTTGCAAATTTATCCAATATTATGACTGATAATATAATCCAATATAACACTGATAAATATGTATTATTAAATATTACGTGTGTTTGAAATTATTTCTTAAGCTACTAATTTCAGGAAAATCTATGTGATGTCCACATAGTAGAAAATATTCTTTAATTTTGATTTCAATATATATATATATATATATATATATATATATCAAATTCTAACATCAAAATAATGAAAACTATCAGTAACATTTGAATTATTTGATACAATAATGATGAAACAATAATGTAGCTTATAAGGTAAAAGGAAAAGATGTGATTTTTCATTAACTAAAAGTATAACAAGTTATTTAAACTACTGCAATGTAATAACTTTAATCTTTGTAAATTTAATGTAGTTATGTTTTTTTGTTTACACAAGATTATTTTGCTTACAGTATTCTGCAAAACTAATTTTTGGTAGATTTATTGTTACTTATTTCTATTCCATATTTTATATTCTTTGAAAACATTTTTGGAAATTGATGCATTTTGAGAATAAAGTAGGGTTATGACAAGTGATGGTCCGGAATGGCTCTGATAAGCTGGATTTAACAAGATTTTCCTAGTATCCACCAGTGCCAAGAGGGTATGAAGATCATCCGCGCCCAGGGCCCGAAATTTGCTTAAACCAGCACTGATCAGTAGCCTGTATCTCAAATGCATCTAAGCGAGTTCAACGTTCGGGATACGTTCCATACTATTGCCACTTTGTCGGCAAATGAAATGAAGCTTTTTTGTGAACGTGGCAGCAAAACCCTCACGTGTGCATGCACCGTCATATTTACTTAACATCACCTATTGCGTACACCAAGAGTATAAAACTCAAAAGCTGACTTGGGCCAAATAAAGAAGGTTAAACTCAGTGCTTCTCTAAGTTTCAATATTCGTTACCCAATTTTCAACCATATTTTTCAATAAAATAACAATGTATAGAATTCAATAATACTATACATTGATGCCAAATCTACTATACGATTTTAACCTCTTGCCACCGGCGTATATAAATGTCTCTCTCATCCAAAGCGTTAATTTATCCGGACGTACATATGTACGTCATTCCAAAGTAGGATATTTTGTGTGCACTGCTATCCATTAAATTATACTGAAGGCTTTAGAATGCTATAAAATGACCTTGACAATGCTTGCGAAGGATTTACTAGTTTCAGATTATTTGCTTCTTTATTTTCCCACTCCCCTTACATCTCACGCACGCCTACGTGGAAAATGGTTAACATTCGGAAGCGAATCGCGTAACTTTTAATCGGCAATTAAGGGATTAATCATTAGCCGTACAAATTATTAAGATACGTGCTAATTTTTGCATATAATTGTATATATGACCATCCCATGGGGGGTCACTGGTAGTTATTAAACTTGTTCATAACTTAGTATTGTTAAATTAATTATAAAATACATTGTGTAGCGCTGATTCATTTATAAATGTAATATTTCAGTATAAATGTGTATACTTTTTTTATTATGTCAGAATTTTATTTGTTTACTTTCAGTAAATTAATAATTTTTTAAAATAATCTTTTATTTTCGAGTTTTCAATATGCTCGTGCCCCCTCAATATGCTCAAGCCCCCAAGGAAGGCGCGCCCACAGTTTGAGAAACGCTGGTTTCACTTAAGGTGGACCACAAAGAAATTCAAAATTCTTAGAGAAACGTAGGTTTATTTCAAATAATACATTAAAATAAACATTTATAAAAAATCAAGAACAATTTAATATTTACGTCCTGACACTTGACATTTCTTTTCTGCTACTATTTTTTCTATTGTGGGAGAAACTTTGATATTTTATTATACATTATTGTGTGCCACTATATTGACCAGGCCGCAAAAATGCTTGTTGTGCGCAGCATGTGGCCCGCAAGTTTGTCACGCCTGGTGTACACCAACCAAAGCCTCCACAGCATTTTTTTTTTGCACTAAGAATAATAAACATGTTTTCTCCCCTCATTCGTATGTTGTCTTTCTTGAATTTTGTGTCGTCATTACCACCCCAAGAAAGCGTTTACAACTGAGTTTTTCTATGTCATTTCATATCGTCAAGGTGTACTTCATCTGTCTTGGAAGTTTATAGCCACTGTACTCATACACCCTGTATTTATATACGTATTACATTCCTGTATTTACATGCAGTATGTTTCTTCCTAAGAAAAATACCGTTATATATTTCTTTGATAAAAAAAATAAACCAATTAAATAAGCTAACTCAAGGGAAGTAATTTATTTTTTGCTTCTAAACACTTCCATTTTCAGTTTTTTTACCTACGTGTCTGAGAATGCTCGTTTAAAACAACGATATATCTATATTTATCACAATACTAATCTACATATAGTGTTCCCGAATGCCATGTACAAACTTGAAGGGGAGGTAGAGAAAATCATGAGAAGCCATAATTACATAGAAAAGCATGGGTGGAAAGTTATAGGTGGCGCTGTACGTGAGCTCACAAGGTCGGCACATGTGGTTTCCTCATTACATACATGGATAGCGTGTGATGAACATGAATCTCTATACGAACCCCGATTCTCTGGAGTAAGTAAGAACCCCGAGTTGATTGCCGATATCCATTTCATCTACAGCTTAGCCAACGGAAATTGACGTGTTGCTGTTTGGTTGTATGGGGAAAGATATTCAACCAGTCGGCAATCGGATCATCAAACGTTCACTCAGGTGCATCAGAACCTGATGGAACGTGAATCTTTCAGAACCACGATTGACGACATACTCGTCAATTCTGAAATGGAACTGATGACACGAATATCCATCGCTGCCGCAACGATCCGTGAAACACCCGGTATTTTCGAATATGTCCGCCAAACCATACCGTGTCGGTATCATGCGTGTATACATGCCAATGGCAGCAATTTCAAACACCTCCTGGGATGCTGTAAGGTTATACTTTTAATTTATTATTGTTTTTTTATTTTTGTAATAAAGCGTTTTACACTGCATTTTGTATTGCAGTCTTACTTTCTTTGTGTCTCTTTACCTCGTTAGGATTACATTTCCGCCCATGCTTACCTATGTAATTATAGCTCTTTCTCCCCTCCAAGTTTGTACACAGCATTCGGAGACACCCTGTATTATATATATATATATATATATATATATATATATATATATATATATATATATATATATATATATATATATATATATATATATATATATATATATATATATATATATATGACATGTTTTGAACTAGAATCAGACTTAGTTTTAAAAAGGTCTTTATTCTATAATTAGTACATCTCTTCTGACGCTAAGAGCAGGGAGGAAAAGACACGTCACGCAGTGTTTTAAGTCGGGGGGGGGACACTTAAAACACCGATGGGGTATCGTGGCTTTTATAATTGTGCTTGAAAGTTAATACTGACATATAGAACTATTAAATCTAACGTTCTGGAATTAGACATGTTTTTTTACTAGGCCATATGTTCGGAAGAAATAAATGGGTGATTAGTTTGATACTTGAAGATGAAATGAAAAATATGAGTTTAGTGCTAGATAGGGAATTTAATTTTTAATCTAATTTAATTATCGTTATATATATATATATATATATATATATATATATATATATATATATATATATATATATATATATATATATATATATATATATATATATATATATATATATATATATATATATATGTTTAAACATATAAAATCAATCACAATTATCAATTGAAAACTTGAAATATATGAATCTTATATTACTAAATAACATTTCAAAATATCAATGGCAAATATAAAAGATAAAATTCCATCGTTTTCAAACAAAATTCAAAAATTATAAAATAAAATAAAAATTTATAAAATATCCAAGTGCAATTTCGGACTTGGGATCGATAAGTGGGGTTAAACTAGTTTGATGGTGCCAACCTTCCCCTATTGCAACTTGATAAGTTAATTGGAAAATATGCAAAATTTAATAAATTTAAAAATTAAAAAAACCATTAAAAAATTAAAAAGTTAAAATTAAACCATTATACTTGAAAAATTAAAAAGTTAAAATTAAACCATTATACTTGAAAATTAAAAAGTTAAAATTAAACCATTATACTTGAAAAATTAAACTACTCGCCATCGCATTCTGAAAGATATTACAACATTAAAATATTAAAATTTAAAAACAATTTAGTGCATAATATAAGTGAACCAGCAAACACCTAAGATGATGCACCTATCTTTAAAATAGTTGTATAGGTAGAAAAAATAGTTGTAAATGTATAAAAATATTTGAGATCCGAAAGTTCAAATTAAAAATATTTGAGATCCGAATGTTCAAATTAAAAAATATCTAAAATCAAAAAGTTCAAACTAAAAAATTCAAAAAGTTCAAACTAGAAAATCCAAAAGTTCAAACTAAAAAATCCAAAAGTTCAAACTAGAAAATCCAAAAATAAACTAAAAAATCCAAAAGTTCAAACTAAAAATCCAAAAGTTCAAACACAAAAATCCGTAAGTTCAAACTAAAAAATCCGTAAATTCAAAAAAAAATATCTAAAAACCGAATGTTCAAATTAAAAACACATTATATTCACAAATGAATAGCGTAAATCATTAAAAACTCACCAAAGAGTATCCTATCAAGAATTCAATCCATATCTTATAGAACGACTTTTCATATTTTAATATATTAATTACTACATCCATATTTTGCTCATATCTACCAATGCCATGTCAATCCAAACGATTCATGATCTAACACTAGAGTTTAACCACTTGGCATTAGATGCAAAACCAGACCGCATGTAAAACTTGCTTGATTGGTTATAAGCATTTTATTGGTCATAACTGTGTGATTGGACATAAATGTTTAATTGGTCATAAATAATTTTAAAGTGTATTTGTGTAAATATTGGTCTAAGTGTGTATTAAAAATGTATCCTGTGGTGTGGAATGCACAAATACTTCACAGCTGGACCACTAACAAGCTGACTTTGTGGTCCTAATGTGTGGTGGATTTGTGCATTTATGAGTTTAAAAATATTTTTAAGAAATATTTCTGATCTATATATTTTTCTCAGGAAGTTGATGGGATAATCATTCTGTATGCAACACAATATAAATTTCTGGATATTCTTGAATTTATCAATATTGTGTGCGTAGTTAAATTATTATTTCTCATCAGAAAATTTAAAATTATATTTCTAAATACTGATATATGTAGACAACTTTTGAAGTTTGGTATCTTTATGACATTGTGTGTGACTTTAAATGCTTCCCTTTTATCATATATATTGCTATATAATTTGTTGTCAATCTAAAAATTCAACTTTGTTTGAGTTAAAATTCGTCTGTAATAATTTCAGGTATTCCGAAAAAAATTAATGCTAATATGTATTAAAAATTATATACATATATATATATATATATATATATATATATATTACGAATAGAAAATACTCAAAATAATAATCTAAATTCATAGCAAAGTTTAAAATTCAGCAATATATATGAAAGACTGAGACATCTTTTTGCGAAATCATTGTTAAGTTAAAGTTAGTTTAAAACAATAATATATACTTGAACTTAAATTTCAAGTGAATTTGAGAACACTACTATTTTAGCTGTATCTATCTCAACAGTTCTGTACACTTCTTATTTAACATACTAATGTAATAACATTTTAAACGAGAGAAGCAAACTTGAATATAATAAAGTTATTAAATTATCAAGTAACCTGAAAAAAAGAATGCCGGTTTTAGTACCAAATAAAGAAAATTTAACTTCGTTAACTTTTGTTGTTGTTAATATACTCAGTTTGATTAAAAACTAAGTATATTAACTTTGTTACGGAGAAGCGAGATATGAATAGTAATACATTCTTTCTGAAGTAGATTAAATATTTATTTTAGAAACTTTTACATATATATAAAGTGTTACATTACTTAGTCTTTATAAAATATAAATGATAATGCAAACATCCGGAGATCCTGACTATTAACTTTATGAATGTTGAATGAAAGACATGTTGAGTTTGAAATAGTTTAGTTACGTAGGTAATAGTTATTAATTAATTATTTCTTCTATAACTCTTGTATTTGTACTTTAACTAAAGCAAATGTTTCATCTTAAAAAAATATGAGAACAATAGAGAAATAAAAATAAAATTTTCAGCACCTCTCTAAATGCAAAGAAACACGAAAAAAATGTTACAAATGTTAAACTCAATACGTTTTGTCAATGTTTATTGCCAAAATGAATTTAAAAAAATTACAATACTTAGCTAATACACGTTAACAGTCAGTCAGAAATCTTAAAACTTAATCAACTCCTTTCCATAAAATTAATATAGAAATATCCGCTTAGCAATTAAATGAAAAAAAAAAAAAAAAAAGTTTTTAAAAAGTTGTACTAAAGAAACCCTTAGTAACTTAAGTTAATCTAAATTCGGTACTTCCGTATTATCGCAACCTAATGGCGACTTTATATGAAATGAACCACCTGGATTGCAATTCAGTGTGTTCTACGCATAGACAATTCCGATTGCCAACTTGGCGAGTAGTTAATAGAGTTGGTGATTGTTACGATGTTACGTACCTAAATTCTAATAATGTTTGGAATTTAAGTATGGGTTACAAATATAAAAATTGGTAAGATAATTACGTAACATACAGGGTGCTGCCAAATTCGGCCGACAATTTCGGAGGGTAATGTTGGGCAGCATGGAGCCGAAAAAATCAACATAGAACAAGAGGTTGCAAATGAACCGATTAGTCGGAGTAATTCACAAGAACAAAAATAAATTATGTAATGTCGAGTAAAATGAAAAGAGGAGGAAGAGTAAGAAATGCATTTATTAGACGTGAAGTGTGTTTACAATACGTGCAATGCATCACAAATCGACGTCAGAAATGCAATGACGTCATAGGAATTATTCGAAGTATCGGCAAAACTGGTCATAGCACTGCCAACACCAAAGGATTGTCGGACGCGTTTAAACAAATGGCTGGCAATGTCAGATGAAGCGACGACGACCCGTGCCCCTGAGACCCTCCACTGTAGTCCCTGGTGTCTTATACACAAGTGGTTTTAGGTGGCTCCAGAAGAAGAAATCCAATGAATTGAGATCCGAGAAGAGTAGTGGCTAAGCAACAGGTTCACTGCATTCAATCCACCTACCGGGATTTGGAGGAGGAGATGGTTTCGCAATGCAATCGAAAACTGTGCTGAAGCACCATCATGAATGAAACACAAGTTCTGGTAAGCAGTGGCCCGTATTCCCTGGGTAACTCCGGGGTAGTGGGAACTTTCAATTGGTACAGGTCTTTTCAATCCTACAACGGCACTCAGATCCCGAATTCGTTTGACCACTTCTCTCTATTGGCTCCCGAAGGCTATTGTCACGATTTTTACCAATTAAGCGTAGTTTGCGACTCCAGGTTCTATACCGATTTGTCGTTTTTTAAGCTGCCTAACATCCCCCCTTCTGAATTTGTCGGTCGAATTCGGCAACACCTTGTTTTTATCAGGCATGAAAAAAGGAGACATATTAAAACTAATATTGCAATGAAACTAGCGATAATATTGGCTATTTTTAAACTATCTTTTTGCATTTTCATTTCTTCGCAATCAACCAATTACCCCATTGACTTGCCAATCCCTGTCTTTATCGGATATTTTTAAGAACATAAATTCCTGAGTTCAATGAAAAATTCTCCCCTTCACCACAAAGAAAATCCCAGATGAGAAGTTTTTGGTATCATGGACAAACTGAATCTCTTAAAAACACTAGCACTAATAATCTCATGATAAAAAATAAAAATATTTGCGAATCAAAGATATAAAGAAGAAAATATCAATGCCTGTGTGTAACATACGGATAAACTGGTTGTGACCAGCTTTTGGTAGTCCATACTATGTACGGGCAAACAAGTTAAAGGGGTTAAATGTATAAATGGATGTTATCACAACGTGTCCAAATACAATTTGGAAAAGTGAAATCTTAAGGGAATCATCAATTAATATTATTTCTCCAAAACATGAATAAATATATCATTAAATAAGTTGGATCGCATTAGCTACCTATTATCCTTTTTTTCCCTGAAGAAAAGAATTAAATAAAATACATTTCTGAATTTTTTTTTTATATATCACATAATTAATCTCAAACAATTACAATAATACTATTTCAGAGATAGAAAACAGTATAGAATATGAATAACGTTTTTGGAAAGGAGATCAGCATGAATTAATTTTCATTTCATTAGGAGAAATGATTATTCTTTGGGTACAGAAAGCTTTTGCAAGAATTTGAACCCAATAATAGTATTTGTTTCCTTTCTGATGGCTGATTCCTAAATTATGCGTGTTGCATTACATAAATTTATGAGGCATGTTGATGAGGTTAGCTTCAATATCTTTTATCTTCATTTAATCAGACTGAGTTACATAAATTCATTCACATGTTGATGTGCCTCTTTCTAATTCTGAAAACGACACAGTAATGATGATATTCCATTGCCGAATCAAATTAGTTGTAACATTAAATTAAGGGAAAGAAATGAACGAAATGACATTATATTTTAATACTGATTACGTATAAATTCAATATGCTTTTATCAAATTTGTGGCTTCCTTATTTTTATTATTTTAGAATTAAGCATATAATTGGACATTTTTTTTCAAAAATTAATTGAATTATTTATTATGAAATATTTTCTTAGATTCCCTTCACATTCATATTGATGCCACTACTATCAACAGCAGGATTACTCAATAAAATTGAAATTACTTACTTGCTTAAGAAAATTGAAAACATGATCGTGAAAAACTGGATATCTTGAGATATCTTTGAACAGATACTTGTTTTTTAAAGCGCATTATTTTTTTTTCTAATTTTTGGTTTGTGATTTCATTTTTTGGCAAAAATTTGAGAAGAAAACCAATTTAAAGCAACTGAAAACCAAGCAAATTTCTTGGATGAAATGGCTGGTTTTTGATTGAAATTCATAGGCAAAAGAAAAAAGTGGAGAGTATATAAAAATCCCACACTCTCTCTTAAATCTAGACTGAAGATGTTCATGTGCGTTGCTAATCAAAAATCTATACACCTACACACAAAGAAATAGGAATGCAAAAAAATATTGTCTTTCCACAAACGATTGTTTGATATTTAATTGCACTAAAGTAGAATTTTTTTTTTTGTTTACAGGGTATTAATAAAAAACAAATCCATTCTTGCTGCGTCTTTTATCTTTATTGGATCACTTTCCAGATATACTCGGAAAATACTGGTTAATTCAACTACTTGTATATTTATTTAAAGCTGTTTCAGCGTAATGTTAAGGAATAGGACTTGAATTAGGAATATTTTTTTTCAGATATAAAAGTATTTCAACATTAATATTACATTTTAGCTTCACTATCCCAAAAGAGCAGTATATTTTTATCCTTGTACTCATCATTACATAAACTGGTGAATTTGTTCGGCACAAAATGTGTTTTACATTTTGCTCACTTATATCTTAATGGTAAATAAGTTATGTCTTTATGCGTTGAGATGAAAAAATTTATTATTTTTTACTATATTTTGAAATTTGGGAAAGGCTGCATTTATGAACAGATGCAGGAATAAGAATGTTGAAAATTTTTCATGAAAATTAAAACTTTTTTCTGCCTGAAAATGTGCTCCACGTTGAGTTCAGGCTCTCGTATATTTGGCAAAGACCAACTTACCGTTAAATCCGGCGCATATAACATGCACTTTTAAAGCAAAAAATAAGATAGAAATTTATGGATGCATGTTGTAAGCCGAATATGAAAACGAGACCTTTAAAAATAAAAGAAAGCGATCAACATAAAAAAGTTTTTTACTTCTGCATATATTAAAATATGATTACATTGAAAAGAATTGATATTTTTTACGAACTTAAAGGATTATAGTTTTTAGAAGTATACTATATTTTCAAATGCTTTTAGGATAATACCTTGAACAAATGTCTTCAAAACGTAAGAGGATGTAAGATCATTGCACATGTACGTTCCAGAATGTTTTGCAAAAAGGGGGAAGCGCTTTTTATGGCGAATATACCTAATAATCAAATAATAAAGCTCAAAAGTATGGGTGCACGCTATACGCCGGATTTTAAAAGTTGATTTAGTTACTTTATTTACGAAATAGTCCTTTGCTGGAAACCTAATTTATGGTTGAGCTAAAATTATGAAAATATTAATAAAAGATTGGACTTCATTAACATTTTTTTAACCTTCCATTTCGATTGTAATATTTTTTACTTCAATTATGCAATGAACAGAGAAAAATAATTTATTATTACTAAAATGGGAAAAAAATGGGAAAAAAATTACAAAAAATTACATAAACGGTGCGCATTTGGTACAAAAAAGTTATGAACAAATTTTCAGTTTTTCCATTTTGATGCGTTACTTTGCCATTCATTTTTGAAATGACCTTTCAGGATAAGAGTTTTTTAATTTTTACAAAAACTAGAGCACTTTATCTTATTTATTATATAAAATTGCTTAAGGAAACAGTGATCATATTCACATAAGGGACTGTAAATATTTTTTTAAAGCCTTTATTGATAAATCTGAAGGTTAAAACACTTCTACTAGTATACATAACATAAATTAAAATCAGTTAACATTTCGAGTAAAATGCATTTTAAAGTTTGACATCTTGCTTAAAGTAGAGGCATCTGCTTTTACTAAAACACTTGTAGTTTTAGTGAACGGAAAATAATAAACTTAGTACAATAAGATGGTATATAAAATAAAATCATAGAAAAAATTTGTGAATTTCTGGCAAAATTCCCAACTTTAGAGGAGTTGGATACCTTAATCTGAAGATTCTCTTTTGAATAGATACTTTTTTTTTATGGAAACAATTAAAAATTTCTAAATCGATTAAATTAACTACTAATTGATTTATTGGCTGTTAATTTTTTTTAAAAAAATCTACAGATATTTCTTATAATATTAAAATAGGAAGTTCAGTACTTTTTTTACTTCTTGGTGAATTTTCTAACGTAAATTATAAGGAATAAACACATATTCAGGTTACTCTGAAATGATTTTCTTTACTGAAATAAATTTAACATCTTCCAATTAGAGTTAAATAAATTACTTGTGGGAGGGAAATTAATTTTTTAAATTAAAGCTTTTGTAATTCGACAAAAAACATGTAAAATGAAATTGAAAAATAAAATAATTCTTTAAAATTAGAAAGAATAAATAATTGAATAAGTAAAAATTAAAAAAAAAATTAAATACTCATTTTTGTTGAAACATATACTGATGGAAAGTATTATGAAATGAATAAGGTAATTATTGCGTCCATTTATGTAAAATCTTCAGAAAAATTAATCTTAAAAAATTAAATTGTACCAGTATGTTATCATTGTGGAGCTCGACTCAAATGACAGTTTGCTAACCATTAATTTTGATCAAATAGCTGTTTAAATGATGTTATCAGAGCACTCGTAACTGGAGTTGTGTCCAACAAAGTTTTAATTACTGTACACATGTGAGACGTATTTAATTGAGGGCATAATTCCCAATTTAACGTAAATATCTAGTATTAATTTATCAGCGAACTACATTCTGATTGGTTTATTGAGTATTTCCTGAAATTATCAGGATTTTTATTTAAAAATCCTCATAACTTTTCATATTATTATCATGCATCCTTGTTAAAGATATGATTTACTATTATAAACAATATTTTATACTCGGGAAGTATAAAATTTTAAAATAACTTCTGATTTAATATAGATGAAACCATTATGATTTAAGTGAAGTTTCATTTACCATAGCATCTTGCAGTTGATTTTTAAGAAAGTGTTGATAATTATCAACTTTTTAGAATATTTTAAGAAATAATTTAATTTAAGAAATTATTAAATTTTATTTAAAGACATTCATTGAACTACAATGAAATACAATAAACGTGAAAGCGCTTAAGACGAAATATAGGTAAACACGAAGAAATACAACAGTCCAGACAAACTACTATGTATTTTAATGTGTTTTTTTCTTAACGCGAAAAGATTTCCTTCCTGGACGTGAACAAAATGCGAAAAACACCAGTTGTGCACTCGAGATTTAAGAGGGTATAAAATGAAAGAGAGGTGGTTTCATATGTTTCGTTGAAAGGTGGCTAGCTTGGCTTTGAAATACCCTCGGAATAGCCTATGACACGAGCCAATTTTGATTATCTAAGCTACAAATGTCACGCAAAATATCTCATCTCTCATCAGTAGGCATTATATTTGGTGACGAGTACAACACGGTGAGTAAAAATTGGTGAGTTTGTTTAGCGCTGTTTTTTTTTATTGCAGAGCATTTTTTACGAGCACAATGTCAAAGAGTTAAAAGGGGAAAACAAACTGCTTTTTCACTTACAATGATGATGGGGCTTTTAAAGCTGTTGATCAAAAAAGAAAAGACGAAAGTGGAAAGGTATAAAGGTTTTGATATTGCTAAATTTTGTATTAAATTTCATTAAGTTCTTTGGAGTTTTTTGTTTCATTCGTTTTTATTGAATACATGCATGTACATATTTATGTAAAAATGTACTGTAAGAAACTTAACTTATTTTAAATCAGCCCATGAGGGCCAAGGCCTACTGTCCCCAACTCAGTATCTAATAAACTTAATTTTGTTTATGTATGTTTTGGATTTTTTTTTTTGCTATATTTCTAACACGAAAAAATATTTCAGTCCCTACAGTTCCATGTTAAATGATTTTCGCTGTATTTGAAAATAATTTTTAAGAGAGAAAGAGAGAGTCAAAAATGTTTCTCATGAAACCGAAACAAAAAAATTAGGATGAGCAAGTAACTAGTTATGACATGTTGTTTTTAATTCTTAATAAGACATTTAAATGAATTATTTAGAAGCAGAATTCTGATACATCAGTATTAAATGAATTACAGTTGAGTTAATGAAAATAACTACGTGGAATTTGTTTGGCAATTTTGTTTCATTGGTTTTATCGAATACATGCATATACACATATCTACTCAAATAAAATGTACTCTAGTAAACTTAATTTTGTTTAATATATTTTATTGCAGTCTCCTTTAACAAGAAAAAAAAAATCAGTCCCTCAAATTCGTGCTAAATGATTTTCACTGTAATTGTGACTATCAAATTTTTTATTATACTATTCACATTATTTATAGAAGAAAAGATGAAGGTAACATTTGACACTTGTTATCATTGAACTTACGATGAAATCAGATATCAACGGAAAAGTAAAGAAATTTACAAGAAAAGAAAAGTAATCCACTGCGGCGAAAGGAGGTATGATAGATTATTTGGATACATTTCTCAAGAAACCCATTACTTCCCCATAGATACTTACAGTAATTATTTATTTTGTAGATCCACTTTTCTCTGATGCTTGTTATTTAGGTACTCTCAGAAACCCGATGATGTTTGTTAATGAGTTATTGTTTTCCTGTCGAAACACATGACATGTGTCCCAAGCTATCACTGTTTTCATTCGGTTTTCATCTTGATTTTATCACTGTGTGTGCAGTACTATAATTAACTCTTGTTATGATGTGATCATTGTCAATCTTTGTGTTGCCTGTGAAGGGAAATTTGTGATTTGTTAGTTTCATTGAATAAGAAAAACACAAATTTTCAAGATTACATTAGAAAAACCCCATTAGAATATGATATTATCTGACTAATGAATTATAAATAAGCAATATAGTTTTATTTAGTCAATTCCTACTTAGGTTGACAAAGACGCATTTTATTTTAGTTACTTTTTATTAAATAATAAAAATTTATATATATATATATAAATTTTTTTATTTTATTTTATAATTTTTTAATTTTGTTTGAAAACGATGGAATATTATCTTTTATATTCGCCATTGATATTTTGAAGTGTTTTGGTATTATAAGATTCATAATTTCAATTGATAATTGTGATTGTTTTTATATATTTAAATATATATATATATATATATATATATATATATATATATATATATATATATATATATATATATATATATATATGACAGAATGACTCTACTAAGTGGCAAAATAGAAAAAGTAATTTTCCATTTTTCTTTCTATGTATGGTGTTGGATTATTATTTTTGTTTCTTACTTTTTATTCATTAATTAAATTTTAATTCTTCCAATAAAATATTATAGTAAAAAGAAATAACATACTTAGGAATTAGGTTGACCCAGGTGGGATTCGAACCAAAGACCTTTGGATTAGAAGTCCAATGAGCAATCCATTGCACTACTGGGTCACAACCAGCGATTTTCCTTTTTTGGTGTTGGCTTATTATTTTTGTTTGTTACTATTAATTAATTAACTAAAATTAATTAATGAATTAATATTTCAAAAAACTGCATTAACATCATGTGACATCCACTACAAATTTAAAAAATGTATTTGAACTTGAGTTTAGGAATAAAAAATATTTTATTAACGATTGAAAATATGAACAAGGTGTATAAATTTATATAGGGAGAGTCCTATATATATTTATATATCTAAAATTATATTGGTTTTCCTATATTGTCCTATACTGTTTTTCAATTTCTTATAGTAGGAATTGAAAAAAAATCTATAATGAAGAAGCTCCGACTGTTCAATCCTATATCGTGCTGAAGGGTCAGTCACTCAAATTCAGTTAAGTTACTGTGAAAAATTGCAACTTGTAATGCGATGGAAATAATGCTAATGAACCAGACAGTAGCAAACTGTGAGAGATACTGGATTTCACGGAGAGGAAGAACCATGTCTGACTTGGTTTTGGGCTACAAAAAACAAGACACATTCCAATTTCTGAAAATATTCTAAAGCAAAAACTCAAATATTTTTCTAAACAAATTTATTAAAAGCAAGTAATATAAAGAAAATTAAGTCAATTCCTACTTAGATCAACAAAGAAAATTTTTATTTTAGCTACTTTTTATTAATTTATCCGACTGCGTGTGGAACCGTTATTTTGCAAAAGCGTGTAAATCGATAATATTTATGATATTCAGTGTTACTCAGATTAGACTATTTAAAATTGTTTTAAGAATAGTATTACAATAAAAATTATTTAAGTACAATATTTTGACAAAAAATGAACATAGAATGACCCATTTTTAAAATATTCTCCTTTCGTGAAAAATGCTTCTATTATAATAATAATTTGCCTGTATATTGCTCAGACCACTCTACAGTAGAATTTTTGAAATACATAACATAGAATTGGGTTTATCCACATGTTTTACAACAGAGGGATGAAATTTTAAGAAAAAAACGCGGATAATTATTTCAAATGGTTGTAACTCTGAAAAATGTGAATTTATCAAAAATCATGTTGATGAGCCTCTGTACAGAGATCTGAGCTATATACAGGCAAAATATTATTATAATAGTTTCAGAATATTATTATAATTTTTCACAAAAGTTGAATATTTGGAAAAAAAGGTTATTCTAAATTCATTTTTTGGCAAAATATTGTATTTAAATATTTTTTTTGTCAAAATGTCCTTAAAACAATTTTATACATGTATGCTAATCTAAGTGACACTAAATATCATGAAAATTATCCATTTATGCGCTTTTAATCTCACTGTTCCAAACCAGTCGAATACCTTAAATAGTTACAATTAATATAAATATGTATATACATAAGACAGAATAACAACATAAAGTGGTAATTAATTTTTATATCATTAAAGTTCCGAATTGATGCTTTAAAACGTGAGAAAAAAAATCTTCCACAGTTTTAACTCAAGCAGCTAAAAATGAAACCAACGTTGCTGCATCTGTAATTCTTTAAATTATTAGTTTCAACCAATTAATTATAATTAAATTATCGTATTTTTATCCAAAACAATAGTGTATGGAAAACTGCACCTCAAACGAGTGCTTTAAAATGTGGGAAAAAAACCTTTTCATGTTTTGACACAAGTCACCAAAATAGTCGCTAGTCGCTAAATATGATACCAACGTGGCTGTATTTGTAATACTTTGAATAATTAGTTTTAGTGAATCAATTTTTATTAATTATAAATAAATTGCTGTATCCTCATCCAAAATAATCCTGCACATAAAATTTCAGCTCAATAGAGCACTTTGAAATGTATTTTAGTAACAATTGAAAATTCCACGAAGATAAATAAATAAAGAGAGTGAGCTAATAGTAGGAATTGAAAAAAATATATATAAGGCTAGTAAAAACTGAAGAGATAAGTGTGAAACACATCTGAATTTAAAACAGAATTGGATGAGTTAGATCTGTCACCTGATCAGGTTTTAAAGGCCAATGTATCCTTAGATCCTAGCTTTAAGTAGGCCAGGTTCTATGGATTATTCATAGCTGGGCAGCTTACTTAAATTAAGCTCATTAAAAAAACTGCATTCCAACCCATATAAAAAGTCTTACTCTTAATAAAAATAAATTTGCTCTCTTAAGTAATTTTTTTAATGCATTCTACATTTCATAAATAATAATGCGTAATAATGGTGCACGAATATATTAAAAAAATTCGTTTTTTTTTAAAAACATCTAGCAATGGAATATTCAATTAAATAGCAATTAATAGGAAATAGAAACATATTTCCTCGTATTGAGAACAAAAGAAGTTTACAGAATTATAATACAATCATAAAAAAAGGATAACTTTACTACTTTTTGTACTTGTATCGAAGATGAAAAAAAAAACTACTATCAAGATAATGGCTGGAAGGATTTAAAATATGAAATTAATAAATGAATTAATTACCCTAAGTGGAAATAGCTAATTAACTTCTAAAAAAGTCTTTTTCATTGTGGAATCCTTATTTTTAACAACCAGGTAGAAAATGGTCTAAGTAATCTGTATAATGAGCTTCATTTAAACTTAATCTTAAGTTCTAGATATACTCGAGGAAAACCATTCAAGTTCATCTTTTGGAATATATTCACTCAAGCAATTGATGTTTCTCCGTTCTTTAATAATCGATGATAAGGGTATTGATAAGATTTATGTAGTAGTGTGTACGAGTAACTACTTGAATTCACTGATTTCCCGCTCTAATTTAGAACTTAAGTAATCTTTGAATTATATATATATATATTGAAGGTAACTGCATGAAGTTTTGAAACGTCATGGTTTATTTTATCACGCTGGTGTACTTTAAATTCATAACTTTCAAAAATGTATTTAAAATAATATATTTTCAAAATTGAACGGAAACTATCTTTGGAGCAAACACTTTTTAAAATTATCGAATCGAAAAATGACCTACAACCAAATGATGCAAAACTTCATGTATCCCATTAAAGAGCTATTATTTAAACTATTTTAATTAGAAATATTTCACACGGAACTCGATGAAATTTCAAATTTAGACTTTTCATGATGATAAATGAGGTTATTCTAAATAAATATATAGATACACATATTCTTGTTCTCTACAAACAAGAGATAAACATCCAACAATCACATTCGAAAAACACAGACAGAAAGAAAATCACACAATGAAGGACACATGAGCAACCGAGATTAAAATTATAAAAGGGATGCTGCAGTATTATAAGCATTGCTGACTTACGGCAGCTAATATATAAAAAATAATTTATATAAAAGTGGGATTTAACATGTTTTTTTGGCCAGCCAGCCTTCCTCCTTTATGTAAATAATACTGAGCTAAAACCTATTGAAAGTAATGGATAGGACTATCTAAATCCATTACAAGATAGAGGTAACTTACCTAAAAATTGCACTTTAAAATGCAGAGCCCGCGCTTAATCTGAGTGCAAAAAATAAGTTATTGCCAGATTTTGGACCCTAATGCAGATTCAAAGCATGTGTATATACATGTGATGTTTCAAATCAGCAGTGAACAAGCTATGCAAAAATACTGCATCAAATTTCATCAAACACTTGACAATTCTCAGCACAAGATATTTTGCAAGATTCATCTGGTTTTTGGAGACTATGTTATGAGGGTAACCCAATGGATCTCTCAACCGTTTCAAAATTAGCCAGACAGCAGTGGACAATTACCAGAATTCTGGGATTCCACAAACGACTCGGAATAAAACTGTTTTTGAGAGTGTGAAAAATATGGTAAAAGAGAATCATTGTTTGACCATACGAGAGATTTCTAAAGAATTTGGAATCGGTATAGGTTCTGCAAACGTAATTCTCTTCGAGATTATTTGAACAGGCACAAAATGGCTGAAAAGTTACGTCCACGTTGTTGCCCGCTGAACAGAAAGTGCTTCTTCTTCTTGGTGAAACATGGAATTCCAGTTGCTCTCCTAATGACTCTTGGTTCTTGTTTCCAAAATTGAAGACGCCATCAAAAATATTTCCTTTTGAGAGTGAGAAAGTTAATGTGGAACACGATGGTAAAGTTAAACATCATTCCCCCCACCCCCGTCAAAAAAATGAACTGTACAGAAATATTTTTGGGCAATGGAAGGATCATAAAGTTAAGCTTGATAGACAAAAAATAACTTTATTTTGAAGGAGATAAGGGTCCCAACCCAGTCTCAAAAATAATATATTTTTCCAGCACATCTTTTTATTACTCCAAACACTCATTATTAACACTGTAATAACATACAAATAATTTAAAACTTTTGAAATAACATTCTTTATTCAATTAATAAAAATCTAACACTCCTTTTTTAAAATTTATTCTTAATTTTCATTCTAAGGCTTATTTTATCGATAGTAAAATTTATTTTTCAATTTTATGCTTGTGTGTTTTTAAATTGGATCTTAAATATAATGATGTAAGAATATTTTATTAAATATACAATCACGTAATTCTCTTTCTTATGTTTTTTTATTATTTATTACACAGTTTTTTAATCTTGATTAAAAGTTAAACTTTCAGAAGTAAATCAAAAGTACATTCTCAACATTACACAAAATAGTAATGCACGTCCCCGTGACGTTGTTTACCAAAAAATATATTTCCTAGTGACTATAATAAAAGAAAATCTAAATTACCATTCCAGGATAGAAAGCAAGATATATGCAAATCATAAATACTGCTTATTATTTAAAATATGAATCCTAATGATCTTATCTTTATTGTCGTTTAGTGGATGAATCAATGTTTCAAAAATATATTATGGATAACATTCTTAGTTTTTTGTAGCTTATTCTATTATAAAGCATGTAGCTGTATTTTCTACTTTCACCTTATTGAAGTGTGATACTGATTAAAGATGAATAGTAGAAAAAATTAGTCTTACTACTTAAAGATGAATAATAGAAAATAGCTAAAAATAACCTGTTTAACACAATATAAATGTTAAATATGCTTGCTTCATGTGATATTAAATAAATAATTTTAAGAATATAAAATTTAAGCAAATATTGTAGACTTATGTTTGCTTTTAAATTTACCATAAATCGTCTGACATGAAGTATGCTTTATTGTCAATGCATTTTCAAAACATGTTTTTTTTCTTATCTCCCATTCTTCTTTTTAATACAAAAAATTATATGTTCTTGCAATTACTGTATTTTAAGAAGCCTTGGATTAAAACGACGTTTGCTTCATGTAACATATTTTACAATTTAAAAAAATATGATATTATTTTATTCTAAAAATAATTAAGAATACTTAAGAATTATTTTTTATTCTTTATAAAGTATATAGTACTATTTTATTCTTAAGGAAATTGCAGACTATTTTTTTCATCTATATGAGAATTGACCGTACATTATTAAAGATAATAATTATTATATTGTTGTCTCTCAAGAAAGTATACTATTTGTGTAGCCTTTAGAGTAAAATAAAGTTACTTAAACAATACCACAAATGGGAAAACACAAATAGTTTTATTTCAGAATGTTTCATCAAAGTAAATTAATACTTGTGACAGTTTCTATACAAATGGGATCAGTCAAATCATTGATGTTATAAAAACATATAATGAAGTTACTTTTTAACTTATATTTACTATTATGAAATGTTTAAATACGGGCATAACTTTTCGAAATATTTTAAATAAGAGTAATTCTTTCTTGGTTGCTTGGATTTTAATCTTCTGCCTATGCGGGTGAAGCAATTCATAGATGTGTGCTAATATATAAAGTAAATAAGTTGTGTGCATAAAATAAAATAAATTTAATGACTAATGGGGGTTATTTATAATATAAAGTAAACATGGCTCCCGTATGACACGTTATTTGTTTGTTGAAATGGAAAAATCGAATTATCTGTAGAAAGAAAAAATTTAATTTGTAAAATATCAGAAGAGAGAGATTCAAGAATAAAATATTTTAGGAATTGATATTCCTTTCGTGTTATTTGTAGCTCTAGAATGGGCATTTCTTGTGTTTACCGTGACTTCTACATCCCCATAATATTGCTTTTCTGCTAATTTAAAACATATATTTGTATAAAGCTTTGAAGACTATTTTTGTACATATCACAAGAATGTGCTTTAAACCTAAATAGTTCAAATTCATCGTTTTGTTCCATTGGAAAAAAACGTGATTTACAAAAGTCAACATTTATAGGAAAAATAATACATTTCTCATAAGAAAAATCATCTAATGTTTCTAATAAACGGCAACAGCAAACAGCAGAGCATGAAGTAAATTTGGTAAAGGATAAAATTAAATATTTTGTGATACTTTTCTCTGGTATAAATTCTTAATTTTTATAATAATTCACCTAAATCTATGTTTTTGTTTTTATATTAACTTTTAACTTCTTAATTATTTCAGTATAAAAACGTGCTTTTAGATTTTGTTTTGTTTATGTTAAGACATTAAATAAGAGATCTTAAGGAAATGTTTACGAATGGAAAGAAGGTGGCTTTAAGGGAGTAACATGATAATATTGAGGCCTTTATAAGGTTTTCGCAAGGCCTTTTGTAAGGATTTATTAAGTAAATATATATATAGGTTCTGATTTCGCACATACATTACATTTGAATAAGTGTATTGTTAATATTCGTTTTTACCAAAATATTCAAGGATTTTTTTGCCTAATTAAGTAGTTTTTTACAGTATTTTGGGCAGTAATAATAAACCTGTTGTTCCTATGAAATTTTAAAGGAATTAAAAACTAGTATTTGTTAGATTTTCAAAATGCATCTATCACAAACTATTTACCACTTAAGAAAACGTATATACTGAAAGCGAAACGTGATTTGATGAACTTGAAAGAAATCCTGTTAATACCATGTTTTCTTCAAGGTAAGATCTCTAAGAAAAATGTCTATTTATTTCTTTTCGAAACAGAGGATTTATGTTGTTTTGCTCTTCTTACGCTTTCTTTGTTTTGACGCAGAGGAGGTTTTCGGCTGCCATAGAAAAGTTTTAAGTTTTCTATTACTTTAGAAGGTTTTTATTTTTTAGTTTTTAACACATATCGAGATTGTAAAAACACTTTAAAGCCTAATGCATTACTTTTTTTTTGCTTTAGCGTAAATATTATAAAGATAACTTTTCACACGTTGTGTTGCAAGGGAAATATGTATTATTTAAACAAAATATGAAATATTTGTAAAAAGCATGATTTGAGCATTAATATGAGATCAAACTTCACTAAAAACGAAGAGATTATCCTACAGAAAAAAACTATTGCCATAATTGTCGAAATGATCTGAACATAGTAAAGCTTAGAACTACATTTCATAAATGTGGCTAACAGCATTATATATTAAATAAATGGGCACTTACATATTATCGCAAACTTTGGGCGCATTATATGAAACGAAGCAAATGGATGCCAATTTAGCATGCACGCACAAATGGGGTAGCCAACTTGGCGAGTTATTAATATAGTTGGCAACTGTTGCGATTATACGTAAGTACCAACATATATTTTTAATGTACGCAATCAAGTTATGTATTAAAAGTAAAACCTCACATCTTACTTTAAAACAAAGCTCTGAATTTAAGTATATGAAAAAAGAGCACGGTAGCCTAGTAGCCAAGGTTACAGACTCGAGGATGGTGTTTTACGAGTTCGAACCTAATGCAACTGAAAACCGTTGTGTAGAGGGTACTGACGCTCGTTAAATCTGTCCATCCTCAAATGACCTCCCGTTTATGTAGCGTGAAAGTTAGGAAACAGATGCTACAGTTCAGGTGTCGTCCTCTTCACATGACTGATTTAAAATTACAAGGTCCATCGTCAATAACCTTCGTGTGACTCTGTACTTTGACGTGAAAAATTTTACTCAACGATTTCTAGCAAGAAAATAAATATCATTTTTAGTAGCATTCCTCTCAAGACTCAGCACCGGTGGATTAGAGGTAGCGTTATCTCTTCGTAAGTCTAAGGTTGCGGGATCGACCCCGAGTGGAGTCGATAGATTTTCTGGATGCGAAAATCGTAGAAATGCTTGTCATACGATTATGTTGCACTAATAAAAGATAACTTAAGTATCAATTTGGCTCTGTTCTCGGCAAAAAAATTAAATCACGGCAATATTTAGCATCCATCGAGAGCTTGAATTAAAACTAACTCAGTGTCCAAATTTGTGCGAGAGACTGCCTCTGAATGGGGCCAGAATGAAATGGCTCTCACATTTGGAGACTGGCCGTGTCTGCAAAGGCTAAGTTGCTGAAATATTGCCAAATTGGAAAAGACATTCTTTTCAAGATCAAATTCCATACTGAGCACTCAAAATAATATACTTCCTGGTTAATTAACTACATTGTCCTTCTTTTAATGTACATTTTTACCAAAAACCGAGTACTCTCTCTCTCTCTCTTTTTTACTTAAGTATTCCTTTAAATACTTTTCAAAAAATTAAAAGTACTGGCCCGATAAATGAAACATCTTGATTAATAATAATCCTCCGGGAATAATACGGACTTTAAAATAAGATCTTAAGGTGAGAAAATTTTTTTTTGTTAAAAGTATAGGAGTATAAACTATACGTCAGTGCTTCTCAAACTTTCAATATACATGACCCACTATTCAATCATCATTTTCATCGCGCCCCCCACCATACAATAACAATGAATTCAATTCAATAATACTATACTTTGACACTAGAACTACAATACGCATTTAACCTTTTATGTGTCACCGACGTACATAAACGTCTCACTCAGCCAAAACCTTAGTTTTCTGGACGTGTATATACGTCTTTCCGAAGTACGATCTATTCTGTGCAGTGCTATTCATAAAATTATTCCGAAGGCTTTGGAATGCAATTAGAGGACCTTTACAGTGTGTTTGAGATGGATTTGCTTATTTACTCATTTTCTTCTCCCCCTAAACCCCCATCAAACTAGCGTTTTCCACGTAGCTCGTCTACGTGAAAAACGTTGGCATTGAGGAGCGAATCGCGTAACTTTTAATCGGCAGTTAAAGAATTAATGAAACACCGAACAAATTATCAATATAAGTGATAATACAAGCCCATGGGGTCACTGATAACTATCAAACTTGTCCTTAGCTTAATATTGTTAAAATAATAATACAATACATTGTACAGTACTGATACAGTTATAAGTGTATTAAATCAGTGTAAATGTGTATTTTATATTTTATTATATCAGAAAGCTTTTTGTTTGATTATTTTCAGTAAATTAATAATTTTTTTAAATAATCTTTTGTTTTCGACTTTTTAATATGTTCGCGCCCCCCTCGTAGAGTCATCACGCCCCTCAAGGGGGGCGCGTCCCACAGTTTGAGAAACACTGCTATACGTTAAAGGTTTTCAGAAACACAAATAGCTTCTCCTGCTAATTTGAGCAAAATATGCAATATGGCAGCAGATGACATTTAAAAGCTTAATTTTTCAGAATCCATTTTTTATAAAAAATTCTGACTTCATCTAGTATTGAAAATAGTATCACATAAATAACAAAAAAAAAATAAGATTTATATATCTGTCATCAACCTAAATTGATTCCTTTTTTTTTCAACGTAGAGAAAACTTTTGAGTTATGGTAATGCTTGCTGAGAGAGAATTTGGCGTTCTAATTTTCTTTATATCATACAAGTTTACAAAAATCTGGGAAATCAATTTAACCATTCAATAAATTCAAATTATATTGTTTAAAATTCACGATGGCAAAGGTTTAATTCTTTGAAAACGTCAGAAGTTAGGAATATAAAAATACTGATTGGGGAGATATAAAACTGGTTTTTCTCTCTCATCATTCAAGGGGGAAATCTTGAGTTTCTACTAACATAAACTTGCATAAGCCTACCACAAAATGTGTATTAAGTGACATTAGAAATAGGTTTTTAATATTCTTCTATAAAAATACTGACAATTAACTTCGAACTATCGACACTTAGCTTGCCTGGCCTAATAAATCCAAAATTTACGTAAATTATGCTTTATTTATTTTATTCACGGTTGTAATTAAAATAAATCAATAATTTAAATTATTATGATACAATTTTTTTAGAAGTTGGTCTGTTGCTCAAGTAGTAATCAATAAATATTTACTAATATGTTAATTTTTTACCGAAATGTGGTATGTCAAAATTCTATAATTTTTCGAGAAAAAAAGAATTATTTGACAGATAACTTTTTATGAAAGAAACTTTCAGTACTTTCAAATCTTATAATCCTTAAAAATGTAATTAATTTTATTAGCTGTAAATTAAATTTTCCTGTAATTAAAACATTGAAATATTTGATTGACTTTGTATAGTTTTATGATACATACACAGTAAAGGGATTAATTCAATCAGATAATAGGTAAGAGAGTACACTCCCTTTTTTAGTCATTTTTGCAGACAATAATAAACAAAATTGCTTATCCTAACGTAAAAAAAAATTCGTATTCCCCTTTGCGTTTCAAAATTAAGTTTGTGATTCTTTTATACGATAGAAAAGCAAATAAAACGATTTTTTATGCATTTGTTTACCAAAAATGTCTGTTGAGCCTTAAATTGTTTAATCTAAAAATTAAACACCAAAATAAACCTTAAGCTAAGTTTAACGGTACAATGAGTTCTTTTAATTAGATTTGCTCATTGCAATTTCATTTCAATTTTCCGTAAGCCGCCATGGCGAATCCCTTTAATTTTTTTTACTGTTTTTACCCAAACTTTAACTTAAATGGCTTTGCGATCTCAACTTATTTTTGTTTCAAGTCTCTTGCCGGTAAAATATCATTTTTCAGCAGATTTGATTCGTTTATTCTTCATAATTTCCGAAAACCTTAGTAAAATGATTAATTATCTAGAAATATTGCACAAATTTATTTAGTATTGTTCCGATGTATAACTTAAGAAGATAATTGTCTATTGTTAAGTAAAAACTTCTAGTTTTTAAAAAATTGCTAAAATTAAATAATCCTGATTAACATTATATTATCCAACATTAATTAATCGTAATGTTATTAATTATTATTGTTAAAAGGGTTTTTGTGAGGATGTTTTTACTTCAATTTACATGAACTTAAGATGCAATAAACGCACATTATAACCTTCGAAAGAGTGCTTAACTATAACGCATAACAGTGTTTCTCAAACTGTGGGGCGCCTCCACCCTGGGGAGGGCGCGGTAATCAGCGAGGGGGTGCGAGCATATTGAAAAAATAAAAGGTTTAAAAAATAATTTTTTTGAATGAAGTAAAACAAAATGCTCTCTGACATAATATAAAAAATACACATTTACACTGATATAATTTATTTTAATTATCTCGTGATCAACAAAAATAAAAGATTCCACTTCAAACGCTCATTAGCTATCTTTGATCCTATAACTAAATAAAAAAATACATTTTGTTTGCTTTACTGTAATCCCGTAGAGAGAATTTTTTTTTTTTTTATTACGTTTATTTAATCCCCTAAAGTACTACTTTTGTTTGTCATATATTTGACCTTCAAACTTACTGGTATGTTTCACCCCGTCTGTTTTTCTTCTAGGAAAGTTGTAAATCATATTTTTCTGTTGCTTTTTTCCCATGTGAATGAGTTTTATGATATATGGATAAACATATTGAGCACTTTAAATGATTAATTGGCCAAGATGTATTTTCTGAGTATTCTGAAAAGTATAATGCTTAATGAAAAACGTTTTACAAAATTATTTTTTTAGAACATGCTAAATTTTCTCTATGGACAATTTTTTGTGGTTTTGATTGCTGTGTTGTACGACTTATTATGGTTTATAAAATGTAAATGAGCAGAATATAAAAAATGAGCAGTTGTGATCTCTATTGAAGAAAGTCGAAGTTGATCAAGCAATTGAAGAACCTGCTGAAATAATGCATATCAATGAAGGTAGCGAAATTAAATATCAGAAAAGTGATAGACACCAAACGTTTGAGTTGAATTGAAATTTTCAAATGCTGCCTAAAGAACTCTATGAAGAAAACTATGAAGCACCAAAACTATGTAGCACTTCGCCTTGTCAAAAAAGATACAAGGAAGAAAAGT
Source organism: Trichonephila clavipes (assembly GCA_019973935.1). Taxonomy (NCBI): domain Eukaryota; kingdom Metazoa; phylum Arthropoda; class Arachnida; order Araneae; family Nephilidae; genus Trichonephila; species Trichonephila clavipes. Next base: position 157,160 of record BMAU01003978.1, on the reverse strand, counting down.
TCAAAATGCTATTTATAAAGCATCAAACGACAGTAAAGCTACAATAACGTGAACAAAATTTGACAGTTTTGCTGTAAAATAACGTTCCTGTTTTGTTTGTTAAAAGTGTTGGGATTTATTTCCTTTATTAAGGACACGCAAATTTGGAACATTTTCTTTGGTTTTATTTAATTTTTTCTAAAATTAGCAAAGAAATATTAAAAAGTCCTTGAAAGTAGGTAAGTATATTTTCTCTTAATTAAATTATTCACTTGAATTGTGAGTTTTAACGTGTGTAGTAAAAAAAAATTATAAAATAAATTATAGTTTTCAAACAAACTAAAAACATGCTTTTATAGTGAATTGAACTAAAAAGTAAAAAAAATAAAAATATATATTACTTAAAAGTAACATATACAAAATTTAATTCTTATCTTGTTAATTTGTACGGTTTATAATTATGATCAATTTGTAGCTTTAGCGCCCATAAAATTACATTATTGTTGCATTCAATACATTATTATTTGGGGGCGCGATAAAAATTATGATTGAAAATTGGGTCACCAGTGGTGAAAGTTTGAGAACCACTGGCGTATAAAGAACTATAGAAATAGTGTTCTTATTAAAAGTTATCTCTGAACTAAGATACTTTATCAGTTTGATCATTATAGAAATTAAATTAAGGAATGTAGGAAAGCCAGAATCTTTTCTTTTCCAACATGATTTTGAGATTTTTACATTTTTAAATTCTATAGATATTAACCTTTCTAAAAATACCTTACTTGAAATATACTTACTAAGAATACCTTCTAAAAATACCTCACCTTAATATCTAAAGTAATTAGAAGATCTTAAAACCTATTTCTGAATAATTGTTGAAACTGGGCCACGCCCATTTGAATGGAGAAAAAAGTAATCAAAATACTTCGTTTTTGTTTAAATGTTGAACGACTGATATAAACCAAAACACGCATCTTTTATTGTAAATTGAGCCTTTTATTTTTTTTATTTCCAAGCTGATTAGAATTCTCATTGTATACATTAAAATCAATTTATCTCAAAATGTAAATTTTGATGTTCGATGTACCTTTTTGGAGAAACTAATGTTCACAGGTACGTAAATCTTTTATGATATATTTATAATGATGGCTAATATATACTGAAACAAACCTTTTGTAAGCAACTCAAAAATTTATTTGTTACAAAATTTTTTATGTGAAACATAGGTCCAATTTCTCTATGTTTGATGAAATATTTTATAAATTATGAAAAAATTCAAAATTAGCTAAAAGCCCATTTCAGTATAATGAGAAAAGTGTATTTTAATTTTATGAAAAATTTCGAAAGTTTTAACAGTTCAAATACATAACAGATTTTGAGGAAAAGTACATCGAAAACAGCTAATTTAACATTGTCTCTCTCTCTCTCTCTCTCTCTCGGTATAGAGGTTTTCTACTCCACTTAAACCACACATGATATGACACACAAAGTTCTTCCGAAAGCTTTGGTATCTCTTACAAAATTAGATGAAAAAAACAGCTGAAAAATATAGATATTTGTAAAATTTTGAAAAGTGTTACAAAATTGCTAAAAAAGAAAGTATAAATTTATTTTTTAAATTATTTTTTTTTTTTTGCACAACTATCACAGGTTGACAAGCTAGTGAAGAACACAAAAATGTTGGTTCAAAGGAATCACAACACACAACAAAGATATAACTCTCGTAGTTTGAAAAAAAGAATCTAAATTTTTGATTCTTTTTACTTTTGGAATTCACTGTTGTAATCAGAAAATCAATTATTTGCATTTATCTTGCAAATAGAGACAATTATAATGCTAGCACTAAAGGATAATATTTAAAATAGAGCGTTGGAAAATAAGTTCAGTGATTGTATTGCGTGATAATAATTAACTGAATACCTATTCTTAAGACCGGATTCCCTAATGTTAAATTTTTGGAATACAAAAGCATCCATTTTCTGCCTAGAAGAAAATCCTTAAACCTAAGTTTATTTTCTAATTTTTTTGGTACGCTTTATGTATATTCGTAAAAGTTTTAAAATGTAAAGGATTTTGTATAAAAACAACAATCGCATTTATTGCGATCTATGAATAATATATTGACCTTGCAATTATATTAATCTTAGGAAAACGTTACATATATTAGAAAAAGAAAATATTTTTTAATGATTTTTATGGTAAAATAGTATGAATGTTGAGAAACTATTAAAATAATGAAGAAAAAGATTTTATACAAGATGTGGAGCCTTTTCGAGTTTATAAACATGTTTAACATTTATATTCTATTCTTTAAGGCGGACTGAAGATAACTTGAAGAAAACCAAGGGTAATTAGAAAACAGGCTAATTTTCAAAAAAAATTTGCTATACATTTTGTAACTGAAATTGTAATAAAACTCTAAAAATTCTATTGTTACAACTATTATTACCAAAATTATGAACACGAAAACTTTAAACTAATTACCTTCGTACTCTAGAATAAAATTTTTTAAAAAATGAATAAATATTGTCTATATGGTGACTCATAAAATAAAAAAACTTTGTTTCTAGGATCATAGCAAAAAATCGTATTGCTTTCAATTTAAGTTGCTGTTGACAATAGAAATTTAGACGGAAGAAAAAAAAATCAAAATTTATATCCCCTTTTCCAACAATGTGAGTTACATCTTTGTTGTCAGTCGTAATTCCTTTGAACAATTTTTTGCGCTCTTCAATAAATGACTCAATTACAGAAGTTAGAAAAAGTCTTCTTCGTCGGTCTCTGTTTTTTTAACAAAGAACCGTTTTGGACGTAAAAAGAAAAAGAAAATGTAGTATTTAGTATAGCTATTTTCTTATTAAGTCGTATTTCTAAAGGTTTAATCGAGTAATTGATAGCAAAGTTATTGAGAAAAGAGACGTAATGAACTCTTTTAAACCGACAAACTTTATCAGAAAACCTTCTTAAGAGGAATACCGATTTAAAACCAACTTTACAATGCCAATTTAACTTTAATTAATTTTATGGGGACTTTAAGAACAGAAGTTGATTTTTTTTTACATTTTCTCACTTAATTTATATTTGTGTAATATTTATTAGAAAATAGAAAAAAGCGTTATTCCTTAGGGGCAATTAAAAAGACGTTAGATTTTTTTACAGTGGAAGTGTGCATAATAAAAGGAAACAAAATAAATAAAGAAAATTTATTGTTAGATTGACTGTCCCTATGGCAATCTTTTTTTTTTCTGTTGAATAATTGTTGCGTATGTTTCAGTATTGAAAGCCTGCGGGTTTCGGAAACTTAAATGCTAACTTGTTAATTGATGAATTCTCTTTTAAGAAATGTAGTTTGCGCAAATATTAATTTGTCGGAACATTTTAAAAATCTAAAAAAGAAAATTGAAAAAACTTTATCTAAATAATTTTTGACTTTTATTATAATTGCCGAAGTACCCAAACACCACACCTTGAAAACAAATTCCGAAAAGTTTTTTTACTTAGTATTTGCTATTAGTGTAGTTGGTTTGCGGCTTATTTCGAAGCATTAAACTAATCTATATGTTCGAATATGCATCGCATATACAAGTTAACGTGAAATGGTTTTAACAGTTAACAATCTAATCAATAATTTACATCATAATTTTTTAAAAAAGATAAATAACGATACACGATGTATAAACTGTCGAAAAAATGTTAAACTTGAAATAAATAAAGCTTTGAATAAAATATACCTGAATGTGTCAGGACTGTGAAAGCAAAACTCTGATTCGCTTTAATTGCAGTGACACTCAAAGGTTGACAAACGAAGATCCTAACGGGTTTTAACACCCCACCAGGATTTTCTCGAGTTGGGCTCGGGCAATCGAAACGGACCATTCTTGCTCGTCCAGGAAGTTTGGCTCGGGTACTGAAAAATATTACATTGTACAATCGGTCTTTTCCGAATTATTTCGCATGAGCTTCTTATGGTTTCAAATTATTGTAAAGTGCCACTCGGTGGATTTTTCTGCTAAAAAAGGACGTCCTTCTGCTGAACGTCCCCCCCCTTCTTTACGCTTATCTGATAGACACTTTTTTGACTACATTCTCCCAACTGAGAAGAAAACTGATCCAAATACGACAGTGTATTATTTGCTTCTCAAAGACAGACAGTAAAGGGAAGAAGATAAGTAAGAGAAACAAGATTCTACTGTCCAGATTGTAATGTTGGGTTATGTGTAGTAGAGTGCTTTTGAATTTATCATAGATGACAACATTTTAATTAATAATTTTATAATCCTTTATGTAAACGCAAAATATGTAAATAAAATTTGTATATCAAGATAAAAGCTAGATATCCTAAACTTTATAATTATAGTTAGTGACAATTGACTCAAAAGTCTAATGATTTCTACCATATTAAAATCCAATTTTACAGGTAATTGACTCATTGATTTAAATAGAATTTTTTTACATTAATTTTTAGGAAATCTTGCATGCGAATGGTGCTATTATGTTTAAAAAGAAATGTGTGTTTGAAAATATGCAAAAAAGGTGATATTTTTTTGAATCCATAATCCAGAAATACCATGAATCTGGAAGAGGTTAAAGAAGTTTTTGAGAATTAATTCTTGAAAATTCTTATAGCTATACAATAACTATTCCTATAAAAAAGCAAAAAAAAGCAATTTATTATTGGCTTTTGCTCTTATCTTGTAAGTTACCTTCAGTGATCAAAGGATGATGGTCGAAGATGACATTTGTAAATATCGTCCCTCTTAGAAAATCAGGTCATATCAAGAAAGTATAAAAGAACTTTCAAGACAAATGTCAGGAGACCAAAGAGGAGAGTGGAGGTGTGACAGATGTCATGGATTCGCTTACCAAAGGATTATTTTGATACTTTAAGGAATTTTTGTTGTTTATTTTTTCTACTTGCACTCGTGTCTTTGAGTTCCTTTTTTGTTTTTAAAAATAAGATATACTTTAAAGAACTACAGTTTCATCACTTATCGCTTCAGTTATTTCATTTTGAAAATTATTTTCTTATAGAATTTTCTATACGAATTGGCTAGTTGAAGATGAATAGTACTTGAGGCTTCAATAGTAGTTGTGTAGGAGTTAATATACTAGCTTTGAAATGTATAAGAATTGGCAATGTCTAAATCAGTGCTTCTTAAACTTTCAATATTTGCGACCCAGTTTTCAATCATAATTTGGAACGCTCCCCTCTTCCATGAAATAACAATATCTTGAATGTAATAAATATGTTCTCTTTGGTGCTAAATCCACAATAAGACTTTAATTATAAACCATACAAATTACTAAGATAAGTATAGAATATTGTATATGAAAGGCTCATTGGATGCACCAGTAATTATTAAACTTGTTTTTTTAATTTAATACTGATAAATTAATTTTCAAAAGCATTGTGTAGTACTGATACATTTATGCGTACATTATATCAGAGAGAATTTGTGTATTTAATTTTTATAATATAAGAAACTATTTCGCTTTTAGCTTCCTTTCAGTAAATAAATACTCATGAATCTTTTATTTTCACCTTTTCAATAGACTTGCCCCCCTCCAACAAAGGGATATCACGCCCCCGTAAGGGGAAGCGCCTCTTAATTTGAGAAACGCTGGTCTAAAGACTTGAAAGAAAACATAGTTTATTTTACGATTTGAATAATCCTTGTGCATGTTTATAAAATCATAAAAATCCATAAAAAATTGTTTTTCGGTAAAATAAAAAGCCTTTGTTTCTAATATTTATAAAACAGTTCTGATGTTTTATGGATAATTTTCGTCGAAAATCTAAGAAAATCAAATAGTATTCAGCAGTATGTATTTTTTACATGTTTTACATAACAATGAAAAATAGAAGTAACATAAAATCTAAAATTGTAAATATTTGGCAAGACTCTCTATGATTTCTTGCCATCCTTTTGGTAAAAATGAATCCTACATCTCTAAATGTTATGAGGTTTGAAGCATAAAATCTTTGAATTTGAAGTCTAGGCTCACAGTTTTTAAATCATCAGAAATATCAATTCTTTTTAGTGTATCCAATATTGTTCAACGCATGAAACTAATCATAATCAGCTGGTGCATAGTCAGGATAATAGGAATTGTTTAGAAAACAAAATCTCAGTTAACAAGAATAATTAATTGTACAGTGACAATCTACAATATTTTGAAATAATTTATTAAGCAACATGTAGACACACGCACACATTTAAGGTAAAAGGAAAATACTGCATTTTCCAGCTTTCTTTTCATGTTCAAAAAACCTTAGTTCCGTTTTAAAAATTAAATTTGCTAAGTAGTTCTTTTGCTTAGCGTTATTTTCCGGGGAAAATATTCGAAAAAATGTTTAAATTTTTCTGATATTTTCTTTAATTAATTCTGATAAATTACCATTCTTATTACCACCAATATTTTAAATTGGAATAATATTGAAAACCAGACAAACATTTTGCTATACATATACTAAAATTTTTCAAACACAAATTAATTAAGACGAAATTATTCATAATTTTTTTCAAAAAGCAATTTATATATAAAAAGATAAATTTATATATAAAGCAATTAAAATATAAAATAAATAAGCTTAGATTTGTACTAATAGAAAAAAAAAGTAAGTGCGATCAACATACTTCAGTAAAAAAAAGTATATTTTATTAATATTACAGAGAAAAAAACCTTTAAGACGAAATATCGGTTAACACGAAACGAAACAATAGTGCCAACAAAACATTATGTATTTTCATTTATTTTTTCTCTTAACACGAAACAAAAATCGTTTAACAGGAAGAGATTTCCCTCTGAAACGAACAAAATATTGAAAACACCAGCCGAAGGAAAAGGAGGAGTATACTGAAACTGATCCGACACTTATGAAATGTTTGAGAAAGATTCTGTATTATTTTACTGTTCAAATGTATCATCGGAAAAATTCGTTGTAGAAGATGATTTTAGAGTGTGTGCAGACCCAATTACGGCGCACAAAGACATTTTGGAGTTTGTTCAAAGTTTAAAAAATATGATTGATATCATTGGTTTAGAAAGGGAAAATGAAAGGAATAATGCAGCTCTTGTTCCCTCATCATGAAAATGTAGAAGATCATGGAAAGTATTCTTAATTATTTCATATAATCCATAAATATATATATATACAGATATCTATAGAACCCAAGAATAACTATTCAAGATAGGAAATATTAGGCACAGTAGTACAATAACAAGGAACCAAGATTGCAGGTTGAAACAATTTTTAGGGCTATCCAACCTTCAAATGTAGTTTGTCTGTACAAAGTGCCAAGGGGAAAAAAAAATAGTATTAGTAGAAATTTAAATATTACAATAAAAATCACTATACTAATAAAATATAACGATAAAATTATAGCCTACTAGTATTCACATTATAGATTTAAAGTCGATGCAAAAGGTAAAAGTAAGACTTCGCGAGTGTATCAACTGGTTATGTTTCCCGCTGAGTATAACAGAGGAATATCAGTACTGCATAAAGTTAAAAATTATGATAGAATAATATAAAGTATATATATATATATGTTTAAGGAACCATAAATATATATTGATATAAATATTTCTGGAAAATATATAAATACAAGAAATATTTAAATAATAATAATATTAATTTATTAAACATGTGGTGCCATCCATTGAATAATTGTATAATTAGTTAAAAATACTAGTATTAAAAACATAATGTGAATAATAGTTATTAATACATATTGTATATCACTGAGATATACTATATATATATACATATATATATGTACATATAAAATTTGTTTTCAAAAACCTAATAAATGTTTCGTTTTTACAAAACTTTGAAAATTTTGGAACAAATTTCATTACGAATTTTTTTGTTTCATTGATTTCTTTTATGAAATACATGCATATGTATGTATATTTATTTAATAAAATATACTTTAATAAACTTAATTTTGTTAAATATATGTTTTTTTTTCAACATCTCTCAGCCCAAAGAAAATATTTCAGTCCCCTCAGTTTCGCAGTAAACGATTTTCACTGTATATAATATTTTTTGTTAATCTTTTAGCCTTTTAAAAATACACATCGTAAGAGTTTTTGGTGTCAAGTTATTATGATTTAAAAGTAAAATTAATAAGAAGTCTGTAGAATATTGTTTTTGAAAGTTCAGTAAAGAACAACAATTTCATAAGCTTTTTTCCTTAATTTCTCCCCAAAAAATATTGCAGTTTTCTTTTTCCGAAGCTACTTTATAAATAACGTTCTCCTTTCAGAATATTATTAGCCATTTTCTCAGGAGACGTCCAAGTTTGTTACATTACTTTTAAATAGTTTTCGTTCTTTGTTGAGCCACATATATTTTTCATTTATTATTCTATTCAAAATTAAAAATGTATACCTCACGACCGCTTTTACGAATTGTCTGCAAATATTTCTCTGCATTCCTGAGTACCTTCCTCTACGTAGAAGATACTTTGGATATAGCTCAAGAGAAGTTCTTTATATTGCTTCATATATTAACCATATTGCAACAAGAAAGCTGAGTACACTCAAGCTCATTCTCTTCATTGCTAAGTATTAAGGCAGGAACACGTAAGTGGTTAAGTGGCGTTTATGGCAGAAGTACAAGATCAGCAAATAGTTTCCAGCAATGAATTGAAGCACACTTTGCTTCTCATACGGTCTAGAGGTAATGACGTTACATCATTAAGGAGTAGGTTTAATTTTATGATTTTTCTGGGATTTCATTTAAGGTAACCGACTACGTTAGGAACCGTGATTTTCAAAAGCGCATAAATGAATAATTTTCATGATATTTAGTGTCACTTAAAATAGAATATATGCCTAAAATTGGTTTAAGGACATTTTGACAAAAGTTTTTTTTTCTAAATACAATATTTTGGCAAAAATTAACTTAGAATAATCTTTTTCCAAATGTTCTCCTTTTGTGAAAAACTCTTCTATTAGAATAATATTTTACCTGTATATAGCTCAGACCTCTGTTCAGAGGCTTAACTAGAATTTTTGAAATATATAACTTAGAAGTGGGTTTATTCCTAATTTAGGACAACAGAGGGGAGCAATTTTAAGAAAAAAACGTGAATAATTATTTCAATGGGTGGTAACTCTGAAAATAATGTGAATTTTTCAAGAATTCTAGTTGAGCCTCTGTAGAGAGGTCTAAGCTATATACAGGCAAAATATTATCACAATAGAACCATTTTTCACAAAAGAACATTTGGAATAAAGTTATTCTAAATTAATTTTTTGCCAAAATATTATATTTAAATAAATATTTTTTGTCAAAATGTCTTTAAAATAATTTTATGCATGTATTTTAATCTGAGTGACACTCATTTGTGCGCTTTTTTAAAATCACGGTTCCGATAGTAGTCGGATACCTTAAGGTATCCGACTACTTGCGGTATCTTTATTTTTTAAAAAATGGAGATATGGTGATTTTTGTGTGGTTTTTAAACAAATTAAATTTTTGTTACAAATTATTAAGAGAGAAAAAATTAACTTTTTAAAAATATCTTCTTTTGCAAAATTATCAGATTGTCAAGATAGTGAAGGACACAAGAATGTTCGTTCAAGGGAATCACGACTGATATCATAGACATAAATCTCTTTCTTGGAAAAAAGAACATAAACTTAATTTTTTTCCTTTTTAAACTTGTTATTGTAAAAAACACAAAACAATTATTTTCATTTATCTTGCGAAAACAGACAATTATAGTGCTTTCACTAAAAAATAACAGTTAGAATAGATCGTTGAAAAAATGAGTCAAGTGTTGTATTATGTGATAATATTTAACTGAATATCTATTGTTAAGACCGAATTCCCCTAATGTTAAATATTAAAATTTGAAAATATTCATTTTCTGCCCTGAAAGAAAATCTTCAAATCTAATTTTATATTCTGATTTTTAGGTGCACTTTATCTATAGTCGTAAAAGCATTTTAAATTCGAAGGATTTTGTATAAAACAGTTGCATTCATTGCGATCTATTGATAATATTAGAACATGCAATTATACTAATTTTAAGAAAATTTTACATTAGTAATGGAATATATTTTAATTAGTAGTAGAGAATATTTTAATAGCCTCCCATCCAATATAGTGGTTAGGGACGTTGGCTGTGGTGCCGCAGGGCTTGGTTTCGAATCCCGGATAAGACATGGATGTGTGTAAATGTTTAGTGCCTTCCCGGCATGGGGAATACTTTTAATAGCTGTCTAACCGCAAGTCCTCTTATTAGGTTGGTGGAAGGGGAAGACAGGTGACTGAACCCTGACCACCCCCATGTTTTCTCCCTCAAAATCAGGGTGCAACCGAACAAAATCGTAACAAAGCCTGCATGATGCTCAAAGCTAAGGCTAACGACAGGTGTAAGAATCTTACCCTTAGCCACTATGAATTTTTCGGACCTTGATCTGATTTTACTGTTGGTCAGGTGGCATTAACAACAGCAAATATTTTTATGGTTCATATGTGAATATTGTATGAATGTTACAAAAAAAATTGAAATGTCCAAAAAAAATAGAATTAACAAAATGCGGAACATTTTTGTTTTTACAAACATAATTAACATTTAAGTTCAATTGTTTTACGTAGACAGAAAGTAACCTAAAGATGGCCATAAGTAATTAAAAAACAAGCCATTTTTTAAAAAAGGCTATACATTTTGGTATTGAATTGTAATAAAACTTAAACAATTCTAATTTACTAACTATTATCATCAACACGATGCACACGAAAACTTTGAATTAATTACCTTCTTACTCTCGAATGAAAATTTTAAAAAGTTGAATAAATACTGTCTATACGGTGACTCATAAAATAAACAACTTTGTTTCTAGGATTATAGCAAAAAAATCGTATTGCCTTCAATTCAAGTTGCTGTTGACAATAGAAATTCAGAAGAAAGAAAAATCAAAATTTATATCCTCTTTTCCCACAATGTGAGTTACATCTTTGTTGTCAGTCGTAATTCCTTTGAACGATTTTTCGCGCCTTCAATAGCTTGACTTAATTACAGAAGTTAGAAAAAGTCTTCTTCGTAGGTCTCTGTTTTTTAAACAAAGAAACGTTTTGGACGTAAAAAAGAAAAAGAAAATGTAATATTTAGTATAGCTATTTTCTTTTTAAGTCGTATTTCTAAAGGTTTATTCGAGTAATTGATAGCAAAGTCATTGAGAAAAGAGACGTAATGAACTTTTTAAACCGACTAACTTTATCAGAAAACCTTCTTAAGAGGAATACCGATTTAAAACCAACTTTTACAATGCCAATTTAACTTTAATTAATTTTATGGGGTCTTTAAGAACAGAAATTGTTATTTTCTAAATTTTTCTTCTTTAATGTATATTTGTAGAATACTTTATTAGAAATTAGAAGAAGGCGTTTTTTTTCCTTGGGGACAATTAAAATGACGTTTGATTTTTTACCAGGGATTTATGGTGTGTGCATAAAAAAAGGAAAGAAAATGAATAAAGGAAAAGAAATAATCTTAGATAGATTGTCCCTAAGGTATTTTTTTTTTGTGAAGTAATTGTTACATATATTTCATGATGGAAAGCTTGCGGGATTCGGAAAGATTTAAATGCTGACTTGTTAACCATTAATTTTTTTAAAGAAATGTACTTGTCATAAATATTAATTTGTTGGAAGAATTTGAAAATTTAAAATAAGAGTAAAAATATAAGAACTTTATTCAAATAATTCTTGACTTTAATTATAATCATCGTAGTACCCAAACACAACTTAAAAAAATATATTCAGATAAGCTTTTTTTTTACGTAACATTTGCTATTTGCAACTGTCTTGCGGCTTACTTGGGAAGCAGTAAATTAACTTATGTATTCGAATAAGCATGAATTATCCAACAGTAAATGGTTTTAACAATCCTAATAAACAATTTATATCATACATTTTTTAAAAATATAAATAACGATAAACGATGTATAATGCATCGAAAGAATGGTAAACTTGAGAAACGTAAAGCTTTTAAAAAGATACCTGGATTTAATCAGAACTGATGAAGCTAAACGCTGATATGCGTGAGTTGCAACAGCACTCATAAAGATATCTGGTTGACAAATACAGAGTACAGTAGAACGTGGTTTAGTTCAATATTTATCACCCGAGCGTCAAATATCCGGACGCATTTTTTTATCAACTACATGTACTATATATGAATATCCTTTCGAACAGTGAAATGCTCAACAGTTGTTTCGCGTGAGGCTAAAAGTGACGGGAAAATTCAAGGTCAGAAATACTTGGGGAATTTCAGTTGTGTGATTTGGTGATCATCTGCGTGAAATATTTGGTCAGTTTGTTTCCAAGTGATGGGGAGTATACGTGCTCTTTTTTTGATTTGTGAACTGCTATGAGATTGTGACTTCCGTGCAAGAAGAATCCCACCCTGACGAATATGAAACGGAAGAGGACGAGGACAACAACAACAACGAAAGCAGAAAGGGTCCATCAAATGCTGACGTGTTTTTTTGTGCTAGAGATAGCTATGAAGTGGTACGAACGACAATCAGTGAGCTGTCCTACTCAACTACTGCTTTATAAGAGAATCAGAGACCTTGCAGCGAAAAAAACGAAGGTGTACAATGGTACAGCAAAAAGTAAGTGATTATTTTCCACAATAAAGGTAAAATTGTGTAATTTTGCCCCTATTTTGCGTTTTCTTCAAGTACGTTTCCCGCATGTGATGACTTTCAATATTCGTATAGTTTCCGGCTTCATATACTGCATTCTGTTTTCGGTTATTCGAACAATTGCGTATCCGAACGGTATCCGGACACAATTGATTCGGATAAACGACGTTCTACTGTAACAATTTTTAAGCCTGGAGAAAGCTCGCACTCGATACTAACGTTAGTGGTCGCGCGGGGTCACTGTGAATCTACCCAGTCCTTTCTTTATAATTTTTTTATTGTACACCATAAAAATCTTCTTCGATAATTTGAGAAAAAAATCCAATCAAACTGAACTGAAAAGTTTTCAATGTGCGTGACTTTAGTAAGGGACACAAATCACCGATAGTTTTCGCTAACATTAAAGGAAGGGTATTTACAGGCAAAACTATCTTATTTTGCTCAAGGTTTGATAGTTGTATTGTCCTTAGAAGATCAACAAATACTTAGCATGTTGAAATTTTTCTGGCTCTTTTCAACAGGCCGCAATGTTTCTTCTGGTACACTCATGGCTTCATATCTTTCATTGATGGAGTTTATTAGGTAACATTTAAAAACTTTCCTTTCAACTCAAACGTTTCATGATTATGTCTTTTCTCAAATTTAATTTCGCTATCATGAATAATATGCAGCATTTCATAGGTTCTTTCCTTGCTTGATCAGTTTCAAGTTCCTTCAATGAAGATCGCACAGATGTCCATTTCGTTCTTTATATTCTGTTCATTCACATTTATAAATACGTGTCGTAGAACACAGCATTTAAAACCGTTAAGTCATTCGCAGGGTAAAAATGCAACCTGTTCTTCGAAAATATTTTGGAAGAATAGTGGTCATGCGGGAAACTCAGTCAACCCCCAAGGACCTTAAGATGCAAAAAATAAATCTTTGCCATTCCCAAAAAAGGGGTATATATGTGACACAAATACAGTTTAGTTCCCATTAAGACGGTCGCATAGTGAGATATTAACAAGGTCATTGGTAACAAATAAATAATTATCCGAGAATTAAAGATTTCGTGAACCTGGGGTGATTTTATGCCCTGCGCGACCGCTCCCGGGTTAACAAATAAATTTGAAATTGTTTATAACTATACACTAATTATTCCTATAGAAAAGCAAGAGAAAGCAATTTATTATTAGCTCTTGCTATTATTTTGTCAGTTTCTTTCAGTGATCAAAGGATGATGATCGAAGATGACATTTGTAAATATCGTATCTTTCAGAAAATAGATCATGATAAAAAAAAATATATAAAGGAACTCCCAAGACAAATGTCAGGAAACCAAAGAGAAGAGTGAAGGTGTGACAGATGTCATGAATTCGTTTACCAAAGGATTATTTTGATACATCAAGGAATTTTTGTCGTTTATTTTGTTTTCTACTTACACTCATGTCTTTGAGTTTCTTTCTTTTCTTTTTCTTTTTTTTTAAAAATAAGTTACACGTTAAAGGAACTGGCATTTCATCATTTATCCCTTTAGAAAATATTTTCTTATCGACTTTCCTGTATGAATTGACTAGTTGAAGCTGGATAATACTTGAGGCTTCAACAGTAGTCTAATGGGAGTTGATGTATAATAATTGGAAATGTCAAAATACTTGAAAGAAAGCACAGTTTATTTTACAATTTGAATATATATATATTTCTCGTATATTTTAATAAAATCATAAAGACGCATTAAAAATTATTTTTCTCGGTAAAATAAAAATTCCTTTGGTTTTTATGCATATAAAAACAATTCTGTTGTTTTATGGATAATTTTCGACGAGAATCGAAGAAAATCAAATAATATTCAGCAGTATGACTTTTTTACTCATTTTACATGACAATAAAAAAAATACAAGAACATAAGCTGCATATAATCTAAAATTGTAAATATTCTGCAGTACTATCTATGATTTTTGCTGTCTTTTGGTAGGAATGAACCTACATCGATGAAAGTCGCTAGGTTTGAAGTATAAATTAGAATCTGAAATCTATGGAGGCAGCTTTTTATATTATGAGGAACATCGGTATTTTTTCAAATGGTACCTGTATTTCATTTTTTTCATAGTTTGTATTCAATATTGGTCAAGGAAGTCATAATCAGTGGGTGCAGAGTCAGGAGAACAGGAAGGATTTAGTGAAAAAAAGATCAGTTACCATGAATAATTAATTTTTCAATGACACTCTACAATATTTAGAAATAATTTTTGAAGAAACATACAGTAATTAAAGGTAAAAAGATTGCTTTTTCTAAATTTGTTACATGTTTAAAAACCACAGTTTTGTTTTCAAATTAAAGCTGTTAAATAGTTCGTTTCCTTAGCTTTATTTTGAAGGAAAAATTATTCGAAACAGGAGTTTCATTTTTTGCGATATTATTTTAAATGCATTTCATTGTCATTTTTTTACCATTCTTATTACCTATATTATTTTTAGACATCAATGATACTGAAAAAAAGACAAATATATTCCTGAATGTATGCGAAACATTTTCAAATGTGAATTAAATAAGAAGAGATTTTTCAAAATTTTTAAAAAATTCAATTCCCATGACTAAATATAAAATAAATTAAAATTTAATAAATAAAAAAATAATCTTAAATTTGTACTAATATAAACAAACCAATGCAATCAACATGTTTCAGTTAGAAAAATTAATATTTTACTAATATTACAGTAAAATACATTTAACGCGAAAACGCTTAAGACGAAATATCAGTTAACACGGAATAGTACAATGGTCCCGACAAACGTATTTCCAAGCATTTTTTTCTCTTAAGAAGACTTGGTACCCTAAAAATCACAAACCTATCGATTTTTTTATTTTCATTTAATCTTATTCTTTGCATTGTTATCTTTCGATTGATATATCACTTGTGCATGTCAGAAAGTTAGAAGTTGACTAAAACTTCATTTGAAAACAAATTAGGCAATTCAGCCACACCCCTTTTAGAAAAAAAGCTAAAAATGCTTTTATGATAAAAGAAAATCTATTTTAGAAGTAGAAATAATAACTATAAAAATAATGTGTAGTATTAAAAGCAGAATATTTCCGAGGCAATACAATAATATAATTTTTTTCCTTGTGAAATGTGTGCATGTAAAATTTTTAAATTAAGGCATTTTATATTAATAATTTTATAATTTCAGTTCTTCTTCCTGATATATTTTTCATACAAATGTAATACTTTAATATTATAAGAAGAAAAAAGCTAAAATTTCTGTCGTGACAGAAATTTTTTTTTAAATTTTTCTTGAATTTTCATGGGCAATTAGTACTCTCTAAAAGTTGATCATTTATAAAAATGTGTGGGTTGAAAAAATATGAAAATGCAATTATTTTAAAGAAAAAAACGTATAACTAATATCTGAAAGTGGTATTTTAAGTTTAATTAAGCTTATAATAATTATTTTTTCAGAATTATAAACTTTAAACCTATTTTTCTCAGTTCGTGGTTTTCGAAACCTTAGTGCATTCAAAATGCTACTCCTTCGACAATTATGTACCAATCACTTCCATTTTTTCTTGCGTGTTTAAAATAAAGCATGTAATAAAATAAGGGATCCGTTTTGCTATAAACTGAATACTTCTTTTAAAAAAAAAAAATGTAAGACATGTTGGCTTTTTCGTTGATTTTTAGCCTGTATTTCAACATTTTATTTTTTTCTCGAAAACGAATGAAGTTATTCTAAAATCGATCCCTAAAGTTGTTTAGATCATCCATAAGAGTATTATAAAAAAATTTCAGGTCAAAAATTAATTTTTACAAAAAGGAGTAGGATTTTAAAAATTTTCCCAATTTTCTTCAAAAAATTAAAATTTTAAAATTGTGTGAATAATATATGAAAATTTTCATCTGGTAACATTTTTTTGAATATAAACATTGTATAAAATGCTAAAATATAATTTTTAAATACGTAAATAAAGAAGTTTGCTCAAAGGGTGCCAAGTCCCCTTAACATGCAATAAAATTTTAACACGAAAAGATTTCCCGTATGGAAAGTGCAAAATATAGAAATCACCAATCAAAAGAAAAGAAGGAGGATATTGAAACTTATCCATCACTTATGAAATGTGCGAGAAATTTTCTGTGTTATTTCACTGTCCTACTGCATGATCGGAAGAATTCGTTGAAGTAGATGATGATAGTATGTGTGCAACCACAATTATGAAAGACAAAGGCATTTTGGAGTGGCTTCAAAAAAATTATTGAAAATTGATCGTTGAAACCATTGATTTCAACGGTGAAAATGAAAGGATTATTGAAGCTCTTTTTCCCAAATCATTAAAATGAAGAGCATAATGGAAAGTAGCCTTAGTTACTTGGAAGCGCATTCCAATGGTGAAATGAATAATAGAATAGAAAAACAGACAACATATATGGAACAATTAGTTAACAATTTGAAGTTAAAAAGACAATGCAAAAATAAAATACCAGATATTTTTCCAAAATCTCAATAAATGTTTTTTTTTTTACAAAATGTAGAAAATGTTAGAATAAATTTCATTGTGAATGTTTTTGTTTCAATGATTTTTTTATTATATGCATGCATGTATGCATATCTATGTAAATAAAATATACTCTTATAATTTAATTATGTTAAATATATGTTTTTCTTTCAATATCCCTGAACACGAAGAAAATATTTCAGTCCCCTCAGTTTCTCATTAAACGATTTTCACTGTATATAAAATTCTTTGATAATCTTCTAGCCTCTTAAAAACTCACATTACAAGAATGTTTGCTAATGATTTAAAAGTAAAATTAATAAGAAATATATAGAATATACTTTTTTTTAAGTTCTGGAGAGAAGAACAATTTTATAAGCCTCTTTCTTTAATTTCTTCCCAAAAATATTGCAACATTCTTTTTCCAAAGCTATTTTATTAAATATTGCAACATTCTTTTTCTAAAGCTATTTTATTAATAATATTCCCCTTTAAGAATATTGTTAACGATTTCCTCAGGAAACAGTCTAGTTCTTAGCATTACTTTTAAATAGTTTTCGTTCTTTGTTGAACCCCATCTAATTTTAATTTATTGAATTCTATTAAAAATGTATTCACCACGACTGCTGTTACGAATTCTCTGCATTCTTGAGTACCTTTCTCTACGTAGAAGATACTTTGGTGTTTAGCTCAAGAGAAGTTCTTTATATGTCTTCATATATGAACCATAAACAGGAAGAAAGCTGAGTACACTCAAGCTCTTTCTCTTTATTGCTAGTATTAAGGCACGAACACGTAAGTGGTTAAGTGGCGTTTATGGCGGAAGTACAAGATCAGCAAATAGTTTCCAGCAATGAATTGAAGCACACTTTGCTTCTCATACGGTCTAGGGGTAATGACGTTGCATCATTACGGAGCAGGTTTAATTTTATGACTTCCATGTAAGTTTATTTAATTTACACAACTACTTGCGAAACTACTAAAAACTACTACTTAAAAAAGTTGAGGTATGGGATTGTTTTGTGGATCTTGGATTCTTTTAGTAATTTTTTTATAAAAAATATGGTAAAATTATGAAGAGAAAAAGAAATTATTTTTACTAAAATGGGAAAACATTAGTAAAAATTTATAAAAAAATATGGTAAAATTATGAAGAGAAAAAGAAATTATTATTACTAAAATGAGAAAACATTAGTAAAAGTTTATAAAAAATTACACAAACTAGATCCATTGTGTACAAAATGTTTATGGACAAAATTTCAATTTTTCAATTTTAATTTGCCGCTTTGTTATTCATATTTAAAGCGACCTTCCGGATAAGAGATATTTTATTTTTTACATAAACTGAAGCACTTTATCTTATTTATTGTATAAAATTGCTTGAAAAAAAACCAGTGATTATTTTCACATAAGGGACTGCAAATATTGTTTTAAAGCAGTTATTGATAAATCTGAAGGTTAAAATACTTCTACTGTCATACAAAACATAAAAAAAAATATTTAATTATTTTCAAAACTTTTTGAGAACTCGCTGTCCCCTTTTGAGAATTTTCAAAAAAAAAAAAAAAAAAAAAAAAGAAACACATTTCGAGTAAAATGCATTTTAAATTTTTACGTCTGGCTCAAAGTAGTGGCGTCAGTTTCTACTAAAATACTTGCAGTTTTTTGTTCTAGTGAATGTAAAGTAATAAAATTCGTATTTCTATAAAGCTGATCAGGTGGCCTGTAAAATAAAATTATAAAAAAGTTTTGCCAATTTTTAGCAAAATTCACAATATTAGGGTAGTCAGATATCTTAAGGTGAAATGAGAATAAAGAGTAAGAAGAGCTTCTCAAACTTACAACGTTAGCGACCTAATTTTTAATCGCTCCCTTCTCAGTACAATAACTATGTATTAAATTCAATAATGTATTCTGAGTTAAGGCTACAACACGACTTTGATTATAATCGTACAAATTTTCAAGATTTGTATTACATTTTGTACATGATTTTGTACATGACAATCTCATGGGAGACGCTTGCAATTATTAATATTGTTGTTAACTTAGTATTGATAAATTAACTGTCAAATTCATTGATCAGTATTGATGCATTTAAAAGTAAAATATTTAATCGTAAATATGTATTTTATTTTTTATCATGTCAAAATGTATTTTGTTTTGCTTCCTTACAGTAAATTTATAATTTTTTTGAATAATCTTCCATTTTCAGCTTTTCGATATTCTCGCTCCACCGTCATAGGGCTATCATGCCCCCGCCAGGGGGTGCATTCCAAAATTTGAGAAACGCTGCAGTAAAGAGTAAGAAACGATCTTAATTATATGTAAACAAAAATATTGTTGAATATTAATTTGATGAGAAGTTTTAAGAATTTTACAGTTCAATATTTAATGAGCACATTGCTTAGTTATTTGCATTATATGCTTCTTTAAAGTTTCTAAATTGTGGATTTACAACTTTTCTTAAAAATAAGCTTTTATTAGTTATGCTATATTTAAATATTCTCAAATTTCACATTCAGCTTTCCACATAAAAAAATCAAGAAAAAAATAAACGTAGAGTTGAAAAATTGTCTCTCATGGGAGTAATAATTGTTATATTTGTAAAATATAGGCGCGGCAATATAGGGAGTAAAATTTAGGTGTGTTTTCTCTCAAAACTGTTTGACCTAATTTCTACTTTAAGAAATAATAAGAATATGAGGAAGAAAAAGTTTTTGAACTGCAATGACATAAATGCGTGTTTTCTCTGGAAATTATTTTCTCCTTTTAATCTTTTATTCAAAATATTCTTGATTTCTGGCTAAACGATAAGTGAAGATGATGCAACAATAATGAAGAAAAAACTCAGTTTTTTTTTAAAAAAATTAAAGGTTCTGTGAATGTGATTATTTTCTCTCAAGTTCAAATGCAATGTCATGAAAGGCCAATGAATTTCCAGGAAGTGTATAGCAATATTTCTCCAAATAACCTTTTTTTTTTTCATATTTTCATTTGAAACTTATAATTACCATGTAATGTAATAATTCAAAATCTATAGCAAAATAGTTCGAACTAAAATTGTTATATTTTAGCTATTTAGAATCCAAATCGTATTCCAAAATATTCAAACATGTAATTCAAACTATTGTAAAAAGTAAAATTGTAAAGCTGGCAGAAAAACAAATATTTGGTAGCACAAAAATAGAAAGGAGGTAAAAATATACATGCAATAAATTCTATATATTATAGGTTGTGGAAAAAGAAATACTTTATTTTTTCGGTAGATGGCTTTAGAATCGATATCTCGTGAAGTATCCATCAAACAATTTCAAATTTATGCTCGTTGTCAAGATGATATTTCACACTAAAAATGTATTTTTTTTCGTTTCGTTCATTCAGTTGTAAATTGCAGGGTGTTATAAATGGAAGTCAACAAAGAGAAAATTCGGTTCATTTTACAGTTTTCTCTTATAAAGGCGAAAATGCAAGACAGGTAGTTGAAATTGATTGCGAATGGTGTTTATAGTGCCGATACACTGTAACAGATAATTACGTGCAATTGTGGTTTCATCTATTCCGTTCAGGTATTTTTGATGTTAAAGATGTACCTCGCAAAGGCAGGCCCGTCGTCGAAAAAGTCGATAAAATCACGACATAATTTAAGTTGACCAGCACATTAGTAGTCTTAGCATCGCACAGGAGCTAAAGATCGACCATAAAACAGTTTTAAGCCATTTGCTCAAATTTAGATTTAATAAGAAGCTCCATGTTTGGGTTCCACACCAATTAACACCAAAAACATGATGGATCAAATTTTCTTCTGTGAAGCCTTAGCCAAACGGAATCAAATCAACCCATTTTTTAAACGGATGGTGACTGGGAATGAAAATTGAGTCTCATACGACAATATTGTGCGAAAATGATCGTGGTCAAGGCGCGGTGAAGCAGCTCAAATGGTTTCCAAACCAAGACTAACGGCCAGGAACGTTTTATTGTGTATTTGGTGGGACTTGAAAGGAATCATTTATTAAGAGTTGCTTCCGCATGTCCAAACACTAAATTCAGATCTCTACTGTCAACAACTGGACCTTTTGAAGCTAGCGATTGACCAAAAATTGCCAGAATTGGACAACAGAAGAGGTGTTGTGTTCCATCAGGACAATGCCAGGCCACACACTTCTGTAGTGACTCGCCAGAACCTCTGGAGGCTTGGTTGGAAAGTTTTAATGTATTCACCATATAGTCTGAACCTGTCACCTAGTGATGACTACTTTTTTTTTTTCGCATTGCAAAACTTCCGGAGTGATAAGAAATTAGGATCAAGAGAATATTGTGAAAATCGACTACTAGTTGTGTTCGCCAATAAGGGCCAAGACTTCTATGAAAGAGTCATTAAGAAGCTACCTTTAAAGTGGCAATAAATTATGCAACAAAACGGAGCATATTTGACTCAAATCCAGTGCTTCTCAAACTTTCAATACTCGCGACCCAATATTCAATCATAATTTTCATCGCGCCCCCTCCATACAATAACAATGAATTGAATTCGATAATACGATACTTTGACGCTAAATCTATAACAGGACTTTAACCTTTTAAGTACCACCGGCGTATATAAACGTTTCGCTCTGCCAATGCGTAAATTTCGCTAGGCGTATTTATACGCCTTTCCGAAGTACTATCTTTTTTTGTTCACTGCTATCTATAAAATTATTCCGAAGGCTTCTTTTATTATTCTAGGTTCGATTTCATTGAATAAATGAATAAAAATGATAAATAAACATGTGTGGTATCTATATAAATTTTCTTCTATCTAAAAATTCACACACATACACAGTTATTTATTAATTAGACTTAATTATACAATTACAATTGCACAATCATGTTGATTTCGCTTACTAGCAAAGAAAGACGAATCAAATCTGAGCAAGTGAATAATAACAAAAGTTCTTAAGTTATTCATCCTGCCTGTTCTGTTTGATAACAGTAAAGGGTACTTATGCATTATCTCAACCTATTGGCTATATTATATGAAATGAAACACATGATTTGCCAATTCAGCAAATACGACGCATGTGAAATCGGGGCTGCGAGCTTGGCGAGTCATCTTGAACGTTGGTGATTGTGCGATTGTTGCGATAATACACTGGCCTCAAAAAGTTAAGGTACAACATGTTTTTCGAAGCTCACCATAAAAAATGGCAGTAACAATAAAATGCATAGTTTACATGAATGATAATAACGAACTTTAAAAACATTAATGCAAAAACGATTGCTACAACTTTTATTTTATAGAAAAGAACGTATATTTATGAGTGAGAGAAAATATGCAAATATCAAGCTTTCGTACTTTTGCGTGTAAGTTGTGTTGATTTTCAACAGTTGTTGGCAGTTTCGGTGACAATAGTCAATAGAGTTTAGAAAATGTCTCAGAGACGTCGTTTACCCAATTCGTTAAGGTGGCGGGCAGTTGGATGAATGGAAATGGGATTGTCGCAGGCTGATGCTGCTAGACGTCTCAATGTGTCTCGTAGTGTTGTTCAGCGACTTTGGGATCAATACCAATCCGAAGTTTCTGTGTCCAGAAGACCTGTTCCAGGCCGACCACGAGCTACAACACCTGCAGAAGACCGTTTTCTAGCTCTTTCGGCACGAAGGAGATGAACCACTACTGTGCCGCAGCTCGTTGCAGACCACTTTCAAGCATCGGGAAGAAGAATCTCCGCTACTACGGTGCGAAATCGTCTTCACAATGCAGGTCTGTATGCAAGAAGACCAGTTGTGTGCGTTCCCCTCAACGGACGACAGCGAAGGAACCGCTTATGCTGGGCAAGAGAACATGTTTCTTGACGCAGCAACAATGGGCTTCTGTGCTGTTCACAGACGAGTCCAGATTTACAATGGAGAGTGATTCAGGGCGTCTACTGACCTGGAGGGAACAGCGCACTAGATACCATCAATCCAACACTGTTGAAAGACACAGTTATAGAGGTGGTGGAATCCTGGTTTGGGCATTGATCTCGCTCGGTGGCCACACTGACCTGCATATGTTCCATGGAGGAACCGTAACTGGTCTTAGATATCGGGATGAGACCCTTGATCCATATGTCCCCCCCATATGCTGCTGCTATTGGTAACGACTTCATTCTGATGGATGATAATGCACGACCTCACCGAGCTCGGATTGTTGAGGAGTATCTGGAGGATCACGGTTTGGAACGAATGGAATGGCCAGCTCGATCTCCAGACCTGAATCCGATAAAACATCTTTGGGTCTATCTTGGCAGAGAGGTTGCTGCTTTAAATCCTCCTCCGGGGTCGTTACATGAGCTGAAACAAGGCTTACTCTGTGTCTGGTCTTTGCTTCCTATTCCGGTGTCCGACAACTTAATAAACAGCATTGGAAATCGATGCCGCCAATGCATTCAAGTTAGGGGTGGACACATTCCTTATTAGAACCCATTTTTGTATTGTTTTTATGCCATTTTACCACATAACACTGTGATGTGCTGTTTTCTCCAAGAATGGACTTTTCCGCAGAGATTGCTTTTTTTTTGTTATAAATCGTTTTTGTAATACACTTATACAAATTTCTATGACGCATTCAATAAAAACTATTTAATGCACATATCCTCCAAATTTTTGTTTCTACATTCATTCATTTGTAAATTAGACACAAAAACCCGGTTGTACCTTAACTTTTTGAGGCCAGTGTACTTAAGTATTTCAGTCGATTAAACATATAGCGTAAAATCATTTATTAAATTAGTGTCTGAGCTATATTTAATGATAATAATTGCTTAAAAAATCATTTAAACAAGCTTTTAAGCATTTTACAGGGTGTTTCTCCAAGGATGTTACTGGCTGGATCACTGAAGCGAAGGCTACACAAGACGTATTATGATGCTTGTTATCTGAAATTTTGGAAGGTCATCGTAGGTGCAAGAACGTACTGGAAAATCTGGAAGCGAAGTGCAGTCTGATAGTTTATATTGGAGAGATTAGAAGTGTCTCTTGGAGTGTGTGGGTGTCTTCCTTTCATGTATGTTTAAATGTGGAATATTTCAGGCCTTCAAAAGTGAAACGTAATGCAGGAACATTTCTGTTTGGACAATCTGGATTAACAATCAGTCATTGGTCCTTGCCACCTCTCGTGCGGTGGACTTTTGAAGCCGCAGATTGGCGCGGGACCTACGCCGGTCACTTCTCCACCAGCTAGACCAAATAGATGTCACAGGTTGGCTTGTCCTCGAACTTAAGCTTCAGTATTGTACTGTCTTGGATACATTCCTGCGTGAAACTATATGATCCTACTTTGGTGGAGACCGCAGCAATGCCATCTATAGCTTTTATATGTATTTCCTTTTGGGTGATAAACATACATTTTGAAATGCATCCTGTCAATTCACACCCATTTATTTCTCAAATTTTAACTTATTGTAATTATATTGATTCCATTTGAATTTTTTAAAGAGAATTAATACATCTTTCAATATTTTTACTGGATGAATTAGAATTTAAAGTTATAAGTTGGAATTCTGAAATTTTTATAACTTAAAATAACATATAATTGTAGCCTTGTAGCAAAATATAAATACACATGGTATTTTTATTTGTATCTTGTATAAATTGAGGTATTATAGATTTATATATTACACCATCAAAGCCATTTTTTTTCAAAACGCAGATTCTATGCTACCGTTTCCTAACTTTTTATAAAAATAAATTGTTTAAAAAATTTTCTATTGATTATGCTTACTAAAGCAAAATAAATGTTAAAAAGTTGATTAACAAGCAAAAAGGAATGATACTTCTTACTATAAATTGGTATTCTCTTAATTTTCTTAAGAGGACTTTGTACCCCTAAAATCACAAACCTATCGTTTTTTTTTATTTTCATTTAACCTTATTCTTTGCATTATTATCTTTCGATTGATATATCACTTGTGCATGTCGGAAAGTTAGAAGTTGAATAAAACTTCATTTGAAAACAAATTAGGCGATTCAGCCACACCCCTTTTAGAAAAAAAAAAGGTAAAAAAGCGTTTTGATAAAAATCATAATTTATAAAGAGAAATAATAGCATTAAAAAAGAATGTGCAATATATAAAGCAGAATATTTCCGAGGCAATGCATACAATCACATTTTTTTTCTTTGTGAAATGTGTGCATGTAAAATTTTTAAATTAAGGCATTTTATATTGAAAATTTTATAATTTCAGTTCTTATTCCTGATATATATTTCATACAAATGTAATACTTTAATATTATAAGAAGAAAAACAGCTAAAACTTCTGTCGTGACAGAAAAAAAAATTTTTTTAACATTTTTCTTGAATTTTCTTGTGCAATTAATACTCTCTAAAAGTTGATCATTTATAAAAATGTATGGGTTGAAAAAAATATGAAAATACAATTATTTTAAAGAAAAACGTATGACTAATATCTTAAAGTCGTATTTTAAGTTTAATTAAGCTTATAATAATTATTTTTTCAGAATTATAAACTTTAAACTGGTTTTTCTCAGTTTGTGTTTTTCGAAACCTTAGTGCATTCAAAATGCTACTCCTTCGACAATTATTTACCAATCACTTCCATTTTTTCCTGCGTGTTAAAAAAAAGCATGTAATAATATTAGGGATCCGTTTTGCTATAAACTGAATACTTTTTAAAAAAAATAAAATGTAAGACATGTTGGCTTTTTCGTTGATTTTTAGCCTGTATATCAACATTTTATTTTTTTTCAAAACGAATGAAGTTATTCTAAAATCGATCCCTAAAGTTATTTAGAACATCTATAAGAATATTACAAAACATTTTCAGGTCAAAAATTAATTTTTACAAAAGGAGTGATTTTAAAATTTTCCCAATTTTCTTCAAAAAATTTAAATTTTTAAAATTGTGTGAATAATATATGAAAATTTTCATCTGGTATCATTTCTTGAATAGAAACATTGTATAAAATGCTAAAACATAACTCTTAAATGCGTAAATAAAGAAATTTGCTCAAAGGGTACCAAGTCTCCTTAAAATGTTAAGGAACAGATGTAACAATTTGTAGTATGTTGAATTTGAGTTTTTACGATTTTCCATTGCGAACTTTTTTGTTACATATATAACAATCACTCTCTATGTATAACAAGACACGTATGTCGGCAAATGTCTAAAGTTTCTTCACATAATATAGATCAGGAAAGTACATTTTTCTTTTGTTTTCAGAATTGACCACAAGAATTCTTCCAGACATATTGATCTATGTTTACTCAAACAACAAACATCATGTCTTTAAGGTATATACTTTTCTTTTTTGATCTCATATAACTGATTTTTCGATCGACATAATTTTTGTAACTTATTTTTTTCGATCATCATGTTTCCTAAAAGGAAATATTTCTGTAGAAATACACTAATTAACAAAATTATTAGTACTTCACTAACGCTATTTATTTACAAAAATGTGTTGTTTATTTGGTTCTATTTAATAAACAAAAAAACCAGATTAGTATAAAATCGATATAATTTTCAAAAATTAAGGAATTATTTATCTTTCTTATTAAAATAGATGCAATATTATAAAAACTGGGAGGTTGAATCAAAATTTTGAACGAAAAAGTAATAAAATCATGAAGATAAGACTAAAGATATTATGTAGTTAAAAATGTTAGTAAATAGTATATCGCAAAAAATAAGTACGTGCATTTTTGAAGCTATGATTGTAAAATTTACTCATTTATTCAAAATGAAATAAAAAAAAATTAATGTTACATATAACAAACTCAAAGTTAGTTGCAAAATTATTAATTTTATTAATTTATACTTTTTTTCAATTCCTACTATTAGTTCAATCTCTCCCTATATACATCTTGTCCAAATTTTCAATCATTAATAAAATATACTTTCTATTCATCCACTCAAGTTCAAAGACATTTTTTAAAACTTGTATTGGATGACACTTGATGTTAATGCATATGTTTTCAAATATTAATTCAAAAATTTAATTATATTTTTTAGCTTTATATTTGTTCTGCATTATTTCTGACGAAGTTAAAACTGGCTGCCACAGAGGGCACCAGTATGTTTTTCTATCGAAGGAGGAATTGACTTACAGAATTATTTTTTATATAACTTGTTTGATATTATATTGAACAACGAGCCTTTCAAATAGTTTGATTACTGGGATAAGACAACAAAGAAAGTTCGAATTTCCCTTTTACGTAAAATTTTACATAATGAATTAAACTTATACAGTACGTCCCAAAGTCTGCCCAGCCAGATTCCTCGTTAGAGTACACAAAAAAAAATCTCCAGAAAACTGAGCCTGTACGATCCATTTTAGAAGAAAAATACGGTAAGTGATGATAGATGTGATGTACTGTCCTGGTCATGAAATGTGAAGTACTAATCCACATGCTCAGTAAAATAAAACAATCAAGCTGAACAAGCCAAGCATTTTTGTTCGAATTCATCAAGATATATATAAAACTGCTTTAATTATACTAGTGGTAACTATTTATAGGTTATACAATATGGTAAACCATTAGCAGCGCCTCTTACATGCAGTAAATGAGTGATGGCGACACAGATGAATGATGACGCATGATGATTTTTAATGGGGCTATGGCGCACTTTTGGCTGGCTATGGCATACTCCGGCCGTTGGATCAGATCTGGAGGTCCGATTCTATGACCCCACGATGTTTAGATTTGACACTCCTGGAATTTTTTTCCCTCTGGAACAATCTCAAAAGTTTGGTGTATAGAGACGTTTTGACCACATAAACGGATTTAGTAGCTCTTCCGCATACTGCTTGTAATTTGGTGGACACCACGCTGCTACAATGTGTGCTCTCATCCCTTCCAAGGTACGCTGAAGCCTGTGTTAATATGCACAGTGGCCATTTTCGACATAAGCATTTTTAAATATTTGAAAATACTGTATGATATTTTATATTTGATAAAATATTTTTAAGTAATTGAAAATATCAATATGGTGTTTTTTCCCAAGTACCGGCAGTGACGTTTTCGTATTTTTCTCGTTAACTATGGATCGTTCAGATACAGTTCTTTGGGCATTTTTTATGCACTCTCAATGAAAAATTTAGCTTTCTAGGGTTTGGATGCTATTTTTAGGACACCCTGCATGTTTTTGTATCAGTTTGAAAGTACTAAAGCAAAATATGTGTGTAAGAATTTATATTATCCATAATTACATATAGAATGGCATTTAAGGTATCCGACTACTTGCAACAGCTTTTTTTTTTTGAAAAAAATGGAGATATGGGGGATTTTTTTATGATTTTTTTTATTTGCTTAGTATATTTAATGGAAAAAATCATAAAATTGAAACAGAAAAAAACTAATATTATTAAAATGGGGAAAAACTACGCGAAAATGTACAAAAAATTACATAAACGGGGCCCCCTTTGCACAAATACTATATGAACAAATTCTCAATTTTTCAATTTTGATCTGTTACTTTGTTATTCATGTTTAAAATGTCCTTCAGGATAAGAGATATTTTAATTTTTACAAAAGCTACAGCACTTTATCTGAGTGATTATATCAAAAAGCTTAAAAAACCAGTGATTATACTCACATAAAGGACTGTAAATTTTGAAATAAAACAGTGATGGATAAATCTGAAGGTCAGAACTCTTCTATTGTTATACAGAAAATACACACAGCATTTCAGCAATTTATTTTCAAAACCTTTAAACAATCGCCGTCCCCGTTTGAGCTTTTTAAAAAACGCAATTCGAGTAAAACGCATTTGAAAGTATTACATCTTGCATAAAGTAGTTACATCTGCTCTTACTAAAACACTTGTAGTTTTTGTTCTACTGAATGGAAAATAAAACACTTGGTAGTATTTTTATTATGTTATTAAGGTGGCCTGTGAAATAAAATCATAAAAAAATTTTCATTTTTTGAAAAAACTCCCATGATTTTAGGGTAGTCGGATACCTTAATAGAAAATAAACATGATTTTTTTAGAACTTTATGATAAAAATCACACTCAACGAAATTATAATTCTTTGTGGGGTCACCTAAAATGATTGAAAGTATTAAAAAAAAACGTATCTCTAGAGATAATTGTGTTATCAATACACACAGATGTAAAATATAAATGAAGAATAATTTAGTAAGTTGTCTTCTTTATCATGCAGTACATCAACATTATACATAAAAATGATTACTTTGAACTTTACACAGAACATAGATTCCACCACCAAAAATAAGCATAAAATGAAGTGATAGCAAGTGAAACTAAGTGATTGTAGAATATTAGAACTGTATTAAAACTAAGTAAATAGCGAACTTAGAATACCAATAGATACTTAATGAGCAAATCTTGATTACACAAACTAAACTAATACTTAAAACACAAGATTTTTAAACTGCATTCATTAAAATGATTCTTGGCTTTGTTCTCAGTTAAAGAAATTGTTTTCATGATGTACTTAAACACTTAAGAGGATTATCCGATCAATTACAGAGTTTTCATTCTTTAATAAAAGAAAGCTATCTGGTTCAGTGAAATGTTCTTTTCAATGCTAAATATACTCGTTAATTTAAATAATTAAGGGATGCGTTGTTTGCTTAAGACTAAAAAGTTTAGTGTTTAAAAGACTTTATCTAAATGCGCTGAAATAATATCGTGCATTAGATGACCAGAGAATAAAAAATTTGTAACGTGATAAAAATAAAGAAAGAAGAATCTATTAAATGTGCTTGGTAGGAATAGCATTTTCATTGATGTAACCCTTATTATTGGTAACTTAAGAATAATATTTACAAGTTATTTTTTACTTATCACTTAGTTTCTCCAGCTAATATCACTTAGTTTTCCTTTGCTACAAATGATAACGTATTATTTTTAAAGCAAATCAGAAACAAATTAAAGAAAAGCAAATATTGATGAGTGCAAATATATATTTCCTTTACACAATGACGTTCCTATAAATTTCAACCTAAATGATTTACGTAAAACCCTTTATAGAAAATTATTTTCCTTTCACATTATTTTAAATACCTATTCTCTATTTTGAATTTAAATTTTATATCCCACTAAGAAGAATGTAGGAGAGAGAGAGAGAAGTTATTTCCTTCATTTTAAGGATAATTGCGAATAACAA
This sequence comes from Trichonephila clavipes, assembly GCA_019973935.1. Lineage (NCBI taxonomy): Eukaryota > Metazoa > Arthropoda > Arachnida > Araneae > Nephilidae > Trichonephila > Trichonephila clavipes. Next base: position 126,919 of record BMAU01003978.1, on the reverse strand, counting down.
ATGTAATCCAACAATTAGTTTTAAAAAAATTAAAGTTTTGAGTATGATAGCTTAAATTTTTCTGAAATTACTTTATTGTGTTGAATTCTTTTTTACATCATTTATACCTATATTTTATCCTCTGAATTTTTCTTCAGCCTAGTAATGTAACATATAAAAGGATATAATAAGGGTATATAATGTAACATATAATTTTTACCGAAATTTTTTTGCATATTTTGGTGGCCCATATCATTGAGATGCTTGCCACGAAATTTCAGATCTGTTAGCAAATTAGTTTTTAAGATATTTGAAGTTTTATGAGCTATGGTTTTAATTTCGGTTTCCTTTTAAAGCATTTTTTTCACACTTAAGTTGAATGAATTAAAAAGTTTTTTGAGCTTTTAGCTTGAAATGGTTATTAATTCCAATTTCTCATTACTAAAATCATTTCTGCTTGATTATGTTTTGAGTTTTTTGAGTTCTCATAATTAATTAATAGATTAATTTCATGGAAAATTTTTGCTTTAAAATTAGTTTATGTAACTTAAAAGCTTTATCATTAATTTTTTCCTGTAGAGAAAATGCCATGGCAAATGCGTTCTGGGTTTCTGTGAGAAACAATATTTCGAAGAGATGGAATACTACTGAAAATGATGTATCTAAAAATCAGTCCTCAGCTGATTCCGCAATTAGACTTCCGAATACAAGCGTTCTGAATTCAAATGCTGCAGATATAACTGAATATTTCCTTGATGTACCAAACTACATTCTACTAAACATATTGTAGCACTATAGTTTAGTATTTTAAAGTCGTACGACAAGAGCTAAAACTTCCTAAACTGCCCCAATTTAAAACTGTAAAAAATTAAAGTTTATGAGAAAACCTGACTATTTTTAGCTTAAGTTAGTATCATTATTATTTTGTACATAAATGCTTCGTGTTTCAAAACTTTTGTGAAATATTAGGTTAAGATAAAGCTGAATAAACTCTGACGTCTTAACAAATGCTATCAATATTATGCAAAAATATATTTGAATTAAAAATATAATTTTCAGTCATATTTAATAAAAATAGTGTTTTAATAAAGATCATACATTGGAAAATAACATATTAAAAAAATTAGAGTTTTACGGGCATTATAAGTTTTTGTTTTATGACTTTACAAACTTTAAATGCGTTTTTCTCAGACTTATAATTTTGAAGGTATAAGTGTTTTCTAATCCCTAAGGCTTTTTTTTCCTGTTCAAGATAGAGCCTTGAATTTTTTTGCATATACTCAAATGTATGTTCCACAACAGTTAGTATGGATTTAGGGCTGAGAACTCTAGTTATTTTTCTAAAAAATGGCAAAGTTCATATTTCAAAAATTTTCATGTTTTTTCCAGGTTTTTCTAGAAAAATAATTATTAAAAATCAACAGGGGAATAGATTTTCAAATCCATTCTAAATATTGTTTGTAATAATCTAAGAATCATAAATAACTTAAAATTACTAAGAAATTTTAAAAATTTAGTATTTTATAAGAGTTTGAAAACACTTCAAAAATTCCTAATTTTTTAAAATTTTAAAATAATGGCTGGTCAAATTGACTTTTTGCTTACAGTATCAGCTTAATAATATAATCTAAATATAAAACATCAATTATTTTTACTGTAACTGTCTCCAAAAATTTTTTTTTTTGAAAAAGTGTACCGTGTAGCCTTAAGACTCTGACTGTAATCATAGGATTAATTTTTTAAGGAAAATTTAAAAATTTATTTAGGGATTTTAAAATGCTACTCCTTTTTTACAATATTTGACTTACACTCATGAAATTTGATTTACAAGTACGTCGAACTATGTTTAACAAAAGTTGGTAAAGGTTTTGTGATAACAAGATTGTGATATTCGTAAAATATATTTTTCTATGAATGCTTACTGAAAATTCTTTGAAAAATGTATATATTTTAAATTCAACTATTTTTTTTTAAAAAAAGTAAGTATTGCTTTGGTTCAAAAATGCACACACACACATACATCTCAACTTCAGTTACATTTATTAATATCTATAAGAGCATTTGGCCCAATAGAAAAAAAAGTGATTTACATGAAGACAAACTAGTCATTTCTTTTTTCCCAGAAAAATCAGTTTTAGGTTTTTTTCATTTGTGAATGAGTTGCAAATAAAAACGAACATGAAAGTTATGATAGCTCTGGGTTTCTTAAATTTAGATATTTCAAATTTTGTGAGATAATAGAAAAATATATGAAGAATAATTTAGGCTAGAAAAATTGTATTCTTAGTAGTACCGCTGAAGACCTTACCGTATAGAGGAAGCCAATGCACATTACATCTGTCATGTCTGAATATCCTCCAGTTGGTGAGAAGTGGGAGTTAGGAGAAAAGTGTGCCAGCTCTGGTCTTGTTCTCGCCAATTGACTGAGGTTCAAAATTACGAGGTTCGTCGCCAAGGATGACTCTTGTGTTACTATTTAGCGCGACGTTAATGTTACTGTCATTCACTCTGTTTTCTTCGGTGATTTTAGTAGCCGAGTCCAGTTATCTGTTTGAGTTCTGGTGCCAATGAACTCCTGCCATGTAGAGAGGTTAATACAACTTAAATCTATCAAGGCTTAAAGTTCTCACTTTGTCATGGTGTGAAAGTTTGGAAAGTAAGACGTCATTTCAAATGTTGCCCCTTGCATTTGACTGAGATTTAAAATTTCGAAGAGCATAGTGTAGCTCCGCATAGCATTACAATGTGGCATTGTTAAGGCTACTTCGTACCCCCAAAATGACCGGCCTATAGCTTATTTTTAGGTTTATTTAATCTTATTCTTTGCATTATTATCGTTTAATTGATATATCATTTTTACAAGTTGGAAAGTTTAAAGTTGAGTAAAACTTCATTTGAAATTAAATTAGGCAATTCGGCCAAGCATCGTTTTAGAAAAAAAAAAGCTAAAAAAAGCGTTATGATAAAAAAAAATCTATTTCATAAAGAGAAATAATAACTATAAAAAGAATGTGTAATATATAAAGCAGAATATTTCTGAGGCAATAGAATAATGTAATTTTTCTTTTTGTGAACTGTGTGCTTGTAAAAGTTTTGAATTAAGGCATTTTATATTATTATTTTCATAATTTCGGTTCTTATTCCTGATATTTGTTTCATACAAATGTAATACTTCAATATTACGTGAAGAAAAACTAAACTTTCTATCGTGACAGAAAAAAAAATTTCAACATTTTTCTTGAATTTTCTTCTGTGTGTGCAATGAATACCTTCTTAAAACTGATCATTTTTAAAAATGTATGGGTTGAGAAAGAACATGAAAATGCTATTATTTTAAAGAAAAATATATAACTAATATCTTTAAGTGGTATTTTAAGTTTATTATAATTTTTTTTCAAAATTATACACTTTAAAGTGTTTTTTTTCAGTTTATAATTTTCGAAAAATTACGGCATTCAAAATGCTACTCCTTCCACAACTATTTACCAATCACTTTTTTTTCATGTGTGTTGCATATAAAGCACGTAACAAAATTAGAGATTCATTTTGCTGTAAACTGAATACTTGATTTTTAGCATGCATATCAACATTTTATTTTGTTTTCTCAAAAACGAATTAAGTTATTGTAAAATAGATCCCTAAAGTTGTTTATAATATCCATAAGAATAATAAAAAAAAAAGTTTCAGGTCAAAATATTAATAATTACAGGAGTGAATTTTAAAATTTTCCAAATTTTCTTCAAAACATTTTAATTTATAAAATTGTGTGAATAATATGTGAAAAATTCCATCTCGAATCATTTTCTTGAATAGAAACATTATATAAAATGCTAAAATATAAGTTTTAAATGCATAAAGAAAGAAAGTAGTTCAAATGGTACCAAGTCTTCTTAATCTAGAAAGTATTTACGAACCACAGTTTAAAAATATTTTTTATCTTGCTTCTTTTAGGAAAAAAAGAATTATTTTCCTCTCACATTACCTATAAATAATCTCTTTTAGATTCAAATGATGGATTAGGAAGCTAAACTTGCAAAGAAAAGAAGATAATCTTTTGACACTCTTCATATGACTTCTAAATTATGAAATTGATTTATTATGGCGCTGGTTAATTACATCGTGATACAGAAAATTGGTATTATTCTCATCCTTCATGCTTGCTCATAAAATAGTCTTACCCTGAAAGATTTTGAGGGTTGAAAAGCGTTGACTTTTCTTTTCTTTCCTTTTTATCCTTTCAACAGCTTTTGCTAATGGAACGAAGAGTCATTAATTATGCCCCCATACTTTTTATTTCGAAGTTATATATGTTTTAATTGTCGGAATTTTATGGATTCTAATTAAGAGAGAGCAGGAGAAATAAGAGGATTTGTCATTAATGCTTTCAATTTCAAGAGGCTTTTTTACATCAAATTTTTCGAAATAATGCTTTAAGTTATCCGACTACGTTCGGACCCGTGATTTTAAAAAGTTGCATAAATGAATAATTTTTATGATATTTAGTGTCATTTAGATTAGAATACATGCATAGAGTTGTTTCAAGGACATTTTGACATACACAATTATTTAAATACAATATTTCGGCAAAAAATTAACTTAGAATAACCTTTTTCAAAATGTTCTCCTTTTGTGAAAAATGCTTCTGTTATAATAATGTTTTGCCTGTATAGACCTCTGTACAGAGACTCAATTATGATTTTTGAAAAATTCACGTTATTTATCAGAGTTACAACCATTTGAAATAATTATCGGCGTTTTTTTTAAAAAAATTTTCCCCTATGTTGTCGTAAAACATGGATAAACCCACTTTTAAGTTATATATTTCAAAAATTCTGGTTAAGCCTCTGTAGAGAAATTTGAGTTATATATAGGTAAAATATTATTATAATAGAGGCATTTTTCAAAATAGGAGAATATTTTGAAAATGGGCCATTCTATGTTCATTTTTTATCAAAATATTGTACTTAAATAAATTTTTATTGTAATACTATTCTTAAAACAATTTTATATACATTTTCTAATGTAAGTGGCACTAAATATCAAAACTATTATCCATTTATACGCTTTTGCAAAATCACGATTACGAACGTATTCGGGTACCTTAAGCCAGTGGTCCTTAAACTGTGGTCCATAGACCTCCAGGGATCCTCGAAAGATGCGTCTCCCCAGACTAGATCACTAAACTGTCCCCTATAAAACATTTACTAGACCATGCATTTCGATCAAGAATATTAGTTCAGCTTTTTTATTGTTTGCAACTACATAGCCATTACTAAAACATAATAATTTTAAACAAGTAATATAAGAAAAAACTTTTTAAAGTTAATTCCTACTTAAATCAACAAAGAAAAGTTTTTTTAGCTACTTTTTAATAAATAGTTACAATAAGTATAAATATGTGTATACATATGACCGAATCACAACATTAAGTTGTAATTAATTTTTATTAATTATCATAAAAGTAAAGTTTATTAATTATCATAAAAGTGTTATTATTTATCATTAAATTATCGTATTGTCATCCAAAACAATCGTGCAAAAAATTTCAGTTCAACTGAATGCTTTAAAACGTGAGAAAAAAAAATCTTTTAAAGTCTTGACCCAAGTCGCTAAAAATGAAACCAACGTGTCTGTATCGATAATTCTTTAAATAATTAATTTCAGTCAATTTACTTTAATTAATTATAATTAAAATATCGTATTTTTACCCAAAATAATAGTATATAGAAAATTTCATCTCAAATGAGCGCTTTAAAATGTCAGAAAAAAAACCTTTTCAAGTTTTGACACAAGTCACCAAAAGGGTCACTATGTCACCAAAAATGATGCTAACGTGGCTGTATTTGTAATTCCTTGAATAATTAGTATTAATCAATTAATTTGATTAATTATAATTAAATTACTGTATTGTCATCCAAAATTATCATGTATAAAAAATTCAGCTAAATTGAGCTCTTTAAAATGTATTTTATTAACGATTGAGAATTCCACCAAGATAAATAAATATATAGAGAGTGTGAGTTAATAGTAGGAATTGAAAAATATATAGTAGAAACACATACGCTAAGGCAGTGGTGTAACAGATAGTATTACGCCCCCATGTTAAATCAGGTTACGAAGGATTGTAACAAAGTCGAATCTTAGACAGGATTGCAAAACCCTAACATCTTTTTTGGGGCCTCCTTGTGTCCAGCCCCCCTCCTCCACGATGCAAGTGTGTACATTACGCCATTGTGCAAAGATTAAGAACAGAAATTACATAACCCACACATACCAAAATGATAACATCCACCTCGATTTTCAAATCGAAATGCGTGCATTCATTATTTATTTATTTATTTGAGACTTTTTTTTGAAATATTTTTACATACATGTATAATTAGAAGTTTACAGTTTCCTTAAAGGAAAAAAAAAGAAGTGTTACAAAAATCTGTATAAATAGCAAAGACAGTCTTAGACTATATAGGAACATTTAAATTACTCAGACATGTGATGGGGGCCAGAAGGGGATCTGCCATGCCTGGCTGATATAAAAAGAGAGGTAGGCGCAGCGATTGAAAGTTTAAGAAGCATTGCTTTAGGCAAACGTATCCGTGATTGCTTAGTACTTATATAGCTGTACATTTCTTTATACGTAAAAAAGCTATGGTTTATGTGTATATGTTATGTAAAAAATGTTTATATATATATATACATGTCACGCTTCAGGCATGCTGGTAAGTGTAGGATGTCGTTATTATCAAATGTCAGTGCTTTATTATCGTCCATGCATCACCATTCCAATATGGCGTCCGCTTTTTTGCGCCTAATCGGATAGAACAAAAGAAATAATCACAACAAGGAGTCACCAGCCTCTCTTCTCGATTATTCTATTATCTAAGTCAGTGCTCCACCCACACACACACACACGCACATATATACACAAAAATTATATGAAAATATCATCATATGAAATCACCATCATCATAAAAATACCATTGTTTCGAAAGTATCATCCATATATCATTCCTACAAACTGTAAGAAGGTTGCTTTTTCCATATAAAATTTAAAACGTTAAATTCTTTTTATCTTTCATTGTAACTTCAAATTCATTTCTGTAATTTTAATCTATAAATTTCTGCATAGTTTTCTTTTGCTTACTTGCATTTAATAGCAGGATTTATTTTTATAAATTACTTTTTCTATGCATAAAGTCAAAATTTTCTTTCATATATTAGAGACAGTTAAGTTTCTCATCAAATGAAACCTTTATTATTCATTGGAGCTTTCAAATACTAAATCAAAGCCGTGAAGGAGTACTTATTTCTCGAAGAAAAATTAACTACGCGTTGAAAATGTTTGTAAATATGCAAAAATTGAGATGGATTAATCAAATTTTAGATTTTTTCCATTTCAACCATTTCAGCATATACTCAAGTGAACGCATTAATTTGAAAATCAAAGTAATGATTTAGTTTCGTGCAAAGTTTATTTAGGAAATTCCACGCTCACCCCAAATTAATTAACCAAAAAACGAAAAAAATGACTCGAACAAACTTGAATCTACAGTCTAAATCTTTAAGTATTTAGTTAGTTCTACAACTCTTTTAAAACTGTAACTGCCGGTTTCAGTTCCAGCGAACAGATCTGATACAAGCGTTTAGATTAAGCCCCTTTCTTTCACAAAACTTTTACTACTGTTGATAATATCCAGACAACTTATCTTTCAGCATCATTTTATCAAAGAAGAATCTTCATCAAGAAGAAAATAAGGTACAAATCTAGCGAAATGAAGCCTTACTTGTCCAATTAACATTCATTCGCAATTAATCAGAGTATCTAATTTTCCGCATCGGTACACACGAGATAGGTTGCTCTTCAATTTCCTTTGAGTTTCACCATTGATAGGACAAAAGGTCACTATTCAGTGAAAAATAAATAGGTAATTGAGTGGAAGCGTCTTTTATTTTGTTGCTGAATCGAATCGAAAGAATCAAAAAATAGAAAAAAGATAAACTTTATCTCATTACTGTCAAGGAAATAGTCAAGTTTCTTTAAAGAACTGACCAATGCGGAGTTACTATAAGCGCTATATATTTTTAAAATAATCCTGTGATTTAAGTTTATAATTAGCATGCTAAACACGTAAAATATTCATAAGGATATTTGAATGGAGGAAGATGCAGAGGGAATTTTATAAAGTTGAATTTATATAAAAAATGCTTGGAAATGTTTGTTTCGAAAAAGATTTTGATTGTGTGCTGTTATTCATTACTTAATTCATTACACTATCGCAAAATTTGAGAATATTTCTTTTAATATGAGGAGAGAAGACACATTTATTTTATATACATCATGAATTATTAGGAAACATGATCCATGAATATCATAAATTGCTTCAAAAATATGGATTTTCCTTTTGCAATTACTTCAAGTAATATAAGACAAGAAAGTAAGTACATTATATAGAAATCACTGACATGTCTGAAAAAATTAATAATATTCTTCAGAATATATTAAAGTTCAAATTACATTAATATACGAGGGTTGGGGCAAAAGTTAAGACAACTGTTCTTTTTTTGAAGATATCTGTCTGGTTGGAAATGTGACATATACACAGACTACATGTTAACTACATGGGTGAACAATGAATATCACTGAAATATCGTAACACACTAATTTATTAGGGTAGTATTCAGGACAATATGGTCTTCACGGTGCAAAATAATGACAACACAGTACACCCACCGTGCTACTGTACAGTATGGTAAGACATTATTTCCAAGGGCTTCCACTAATTTACTGCGATATTCCATCACATTTTCCCCTCGGAAAACAGATATTTTGATGCAAGAACGCTGCTAAATTTGGTTAGTTCCAACCCACGACAATCACCAACTGACTGATTTCACAGCCCTCGCTGCGCTATCATCAGCTATCACAGAGCCATCTCTTCTTTTGTAAACACACTATGCTTACAGAACTTCCACACGACACATATACGTTTGTGATCGATTTACATATATACAAGACAAAAAATATAGTTGCCATGACTTATGTCCCAACCCTCATATTTTATTTCCAATGGTTCCGCATTTTAGCAATTTAGCCCCTTTGCCGACACGGAAATTCCCCAAATGGGAGGACCAAATTATTGGTGGCGCCAACGAATAGAGGCCTCGCTATCAAATTTGGGCGCTTGAATTAATTTTTAATTCAAGCTCTCATCGGATGTTAAATATTGTCGAGATTTAGTTTTGCTGAGAGTACCAGAGCTAAAATGATATTCTAGGTTTTTTTTGTACATATTACGTAATCATAAGACATGTGTGACTACGATTTTCGCATCCAGAAAAATCTATCGATTCCAGCCGGGGTCGAACCCGCAACCTTAAGCTCACGAAGTGGGCACGCTACCTCTAAGCCACCGAAGCCGACGCAGTAACATAATTTAGCTTCATTTTTCGAGTTTAATTACTTTTCAGGTTTACAACTTTAGCATACGTATTTTTATTCACTTTTACACAAATAAAAGGAAATCATACCCCGCAGAAAAAGGTATTTAGGATCGTAAAAAAGTAAAATCCACATGCGTGGACCTCACGTTTCAACGGAACAAAGCATCGTAAAATTCCCATAAAATCAAAACACTTACAAATTTGTTTAAAATGACTGAAAATCCAAAAAATTAACATAATATAAACAGAGATAATAATACGTAAATGATAAAGTACTTTAAGGTATCCGACTACGTTCGGAACCGTGATTTTGCAAAAGCGTATAAATGGATAATATTTATGATATTTAGTGTCACTTAGATAAGAAAACGCATATAAAATTGTTTTAAGAATAGTATTACAGTAAAATTATTTAGATACAATATTTTGACAAAAACTGAACATAGAATGACCAATTTTCAAAACATTCTCCTCTTATGAAGAATGATTGTTATATAATAATACTTCGCCAGTACATAGGTCAGACCTCTGTATAGAGACTGAACTAGAATTTTTGAAACATATAAATTAGAAGGTGATTTATCCATATTTTACTACAACCGAGGGGAGAAAATTTAAGAAAAAAATGCCGATTATTATTTCAATTAGTGTTAACTTTGAAAATAATGTGAATTTTTCGAAAAAAACGCCTAGTTCAGACTCTCTGGAGAAGTCTTTACTTTGTATAAGCAAAATATTATCATTATAGAATTTTTTTTATGAAAGGGGAACGTTTTGAAAAAGGGTTGTTCTAAATTAATTTTTTGCCAAAATATTGTATTTAAATAATTTTTTTGTCATAATGTCCTTAAAACAACTTTATACATGTATTCTAATCTAAGTGACACTAAATATCATGAAAATTATTCATTTATGCGCTTTTTTAAAATCACGGTTCCGAACGTAGTCGGATATCTTAATAAAGTAAAAAGGATTGCAATTTTTTATCTCTTCATGTAACGTAGAAGGATATTTCTCAAAACTGTTAGTGTTCATACGTATCGCATTACACCGTGGTAATCCACAATTGGAATTTCTTACAAGACAAGCATTGCTGCAGGGAAAATAACATATATGACTGCTTTAAGGGGACTTGGCACCCTTTGAGCAAACTTTTTATTTACGTATTTAAAAATTATATTTTAGCATTTTATACAATTTTTTCTATTCAAGAAAATGTTACCAGATGAAAATTTTCATATATTATTCACACAATTTTAAAAATTTTAATTTTTTGAAGAAAATTGGGAAAATTTTAAAATCCTACCCTTTTGTAAAAATTAATTTTTTGACCTGAAATTTTTTTATAATACTCTTATGGATGATCTAAACAACTTTAGGGATCGATTTTAGAATAACTTCATTCGTTTTCGAGAAAAAATAAAATGTTGATATACAGGCTAAAAATCAACGAAAAAACCAACATGTCTTACATTTTATTTCTTTTTAAAAAAGTATTCAGTTTATAGCAAAACGGATCCCTAATTTTATTACATGCTTTATTTTCAACACGCAAGAAAAATGGAAGTGATTGGTAAATAATTGTCGAAGGAGTAGCATTTTGAATGCACTAAGGTTTCGAAAAACACAAACTGAGAAAAACAGGTTTAAAGTTTATAATTCTGAAAAATAATTATTATAAGCTTAGTTAAACTTAAAATACCACTTTAAGATATTAGTTATACGTTTTTTCTTTAAAATAATTGCATTTTCATATTTTTTCAACCCACACATTTTTATAAATGATCAACTTTTAGAGAGTACTAATTGCTCATGAAAATTCAAGAAAATGTTAAAATTTTTTTTTTTTTTCTGTCACGACAGAAGTTTTAGCTGTTTTTCTTCTTATAATATTAAAAGTATTACATTTGTATGAAAAATATATCAGGAAGAAGAACTGAAATTATAAAATTATTATTATAAAATGCCTTAATTTAAAAAATTTACCTGCACACATTTCACAAGGAAGAAAAATTACATTATTGTACTGCCTCGGAAATATTCTGCTTTTAATACTACACATTCTTTTATAGTTATTATTTCTATTTCTAAAATAGATTTTTTTTATAAAGCATTTTTTAGCTTTTTTTTTTTCTAAAAAGGGGGTGTGGCTGAATTGCCTAATTTGTTTTCAAATGAAGTTTTAGTCAACTTGTAACTTTCCGACATGCACAAGTGATATATCAATCGAAAGATAATAATGCAAAGAATAAGATTAAATGAAAATAAAAAAAACGATAGGTTTGTGATTTTAGGGTACCAAGTCCTCTTAATATTACGATCCAACAAAACTTCGAAAATAATTGTATTGATTAATATTAAGTAATACTAAAATAGTTAAAAGAAGTTAAAATAGTTTTAGCAGTGTGCGTGCCTTTTGTTTTTAACTGTGAATGTTATAAATGCAGATTTTGCATTGTTTACTAGCAAAGAAAGATATATATATCAGTTGCTAATTTAATTCTGATGACTTTCTGAATTCCTTGAGCTATTTCATTGCACAAGTATATTTTAACAAATCAAGTAATTTGAAACAGGAGTATATGATGCATGTAACAGGATACCATAAAAAGGTAAATTCTCTTTCCTTGGAATCCTAAACTGAATTTTTGAAAATACTTGATAAAGACTGAATGGAAAGCAGTTTAAAGTTACGATCAAGAGAGATTAAGTAGTTTAGACCTATAGAATTTTGTCTAAATGCTAAACCTTTCAGACATCGGAAAATTAAATTAGATCAGGGAAATAAATTCTTGTAATATTATGTCAGGAAGGTAGTAATTTTCTCTGAAATTGTAGAATTTTTAGTGTCTGGAAATTGCTTCAATTTTGTGAAATGGATTCCAAACTAAATTCCAAATAGTGTACAGCAATACCGTTTTCGATGCTGGATGTTTCTCTTTTAATAAATGCGAAAGGTTTGTAAGTGAATCCAGTATTTGTTCTAAAAGTAATTTTAAACATTTTTTTATTGAGATTGTTTTACTCATATTAATTTTCTGTATAAGGAGAATAAGTTCTTTTGAAGAAGAAGATTTATACAAAATGAGAAAAAAAATGCCGAAAAATTATAATGTAATATTACGATTGCATATTAAATCTTTTGTTTTTAAAACATCATTTATTCCCTACATAGAGTTGATTGCAATGAAATGTACCTCAAAATACTTAAAATCATGTAATATAATTTTTTTTAACGTCAATTCCTACTACGTAAGAAAAATATACTGGCACCATCAGTTGCAACAAGTTGTAACTACTACAGAAATAACGCAGAATAAATCTAAAATTAAAAAAAAAAATTTAACTAATGAATTAAAATTTGAAAAAAATTATTAACATCAAGTGTCATCCAGTACAAGTTCAAAAAAATTTGTTTCAACTTGAATGAATGAATATAAAGTATTTTATTAACGATTGAAAATTTTAACATGATATATGTATATATATATATATATAAATAGGGAGAGAGTGAACTATAATAGTAGGATTTGAAAAATATTAACATCTATTGATTTATTTATTTTAATTCACTTAAGAAAAGAAATCCAAATGTTGTCAAAAAAGCATCATTGTTAAACATACTTTTAAAATAATTCGGTATCTGCTATTCCCATTGTGTTCTTTTTTTAAGTTCAATAGTTTTTTTTTCTTTTAACTCAGCTTTTTGTAAAATTTTCATACTAGAATAAAAAAAAAACAATATTTTTGATTATTTAGATCGTTACTAAAATATGTGTTTTCCCCTTTTATCTCATTGCTGATCAAATGGGTTCTCGTACAGTCATAATCCAATTACATCAGTTGAAATATCTTCATGCCTTTTGAATAAAATGATAAATATTTTCATTTCATTCATAATATATTAATATCCCAACAAACAGTCACCAATGATTCCAGCCACATGTTTAAGGTAAAAGGATGTTGCGTAACGTAAGGATTTTCGTAAGCCCACACATGTGAATTGGGTGCATTGAACACATCTTCACAGCTTAAGTGACACTTTCTCTGTAAAAAGGACAGAAGCTGGAGAACTGTGGTCGCTGGCACCTTTCTGCAGGAACTATTGTGCAAATTCCCCACACTTCAGATAATCGTTAGTCTGCAGTAACAACACCCTTTGAAGATGCCCTCCCTGCTCATGCACTATCTGCCACACTACTGACTGACATACCCCAAGCTGCTGAGCAATTTCTAGTGTGCTGGTATTCGGATTATCTCCAAAGGACTGTAGGACTTATTCTTCAACGTTGACAATCTAAGTCAGTTGTCTTCTTCCGTATCATGCGTGTTGCTCTGCTGCTAATCTTGTTCGTACAGATTACGATGCAAACGTGCAAACATTTGGTGCTGTGGAATTCTTCTGTCAGGGGATCGGTTTTAGTAAACTTGCCTAGCTCAGTTGTCTTTTTTGCCTGCTGTCTTATATGCGAGAGGCATATTCGCAAGCTCTTGATTCGTAAAACGATTCATCTCATCACTTGCGCATCAGCTCGGACACTGATGACAACAGGAGTGGCTGACTGAGATTAATACTGGTTGGATACGCACAATGCTTACTACATACGCAAATGTATATTTGGGGACATGCTTTCCTATGTGAAATAGGTTTCTAGAAGTATTCCCTACATCCCCACGAAATTTTAACAAAAGGTTTGGAATCACCCTGTGTAAGTAGAAAGTCTATTAAACAAGTTCAAAAGTGTAAAATAGTTTGAAATACCAAAAAACAACAAAAAAAAACATACATATATCTATTTGTTCTTATTTTAAAAAAATTACACTATTTTCAATTATTTTTCTACTCATATTCACAAAGAAAAATAAATGATATTTTTCCCCATGTATTAAGAATTTAATCATGGGATTTATAAGAAGGATTTATTTTTTAAAAGGATGTTTTTTTATTTATCTTTAAATTATTAACTTGCTCAGATTTTTTATGATATTTTTTACCAATCTTTAGACGTAGTCTGTTTAAAAAAATAGTCTGATGTTTTAATGGAGGATGTCAAGAAAGGCGCTTTTTGACTGATTTATAGAATTTATCTAAAAAAATATGTTTGAAAGGGATAATTATTACATATGATAACTGTTTTCTGATTTGTAGTCTGCATTTGAAATATTTGTTCAAATAATTTTTGAAGTTTTGATGTTAAAAACATAAAGTCATATTTTTTTAAAGTGAATTTTTATTAATTTACAAATTTACTACAAAACAAAATTATTTTTGTTATTCTGTATCATTTAAGGTTTTTATATCTTAAAAGCCTCTCAAGTCCTGCAGGTTGTTTCAACGTGGCGAGGGGGTGATCCTGGGCGGAATGGGCGAAGTACGTCGGTAGATTTTTTTCTCCTGGTAGGGCATCCTTGACGTGAAGGAAGTGGCATAGTGGAAGGCCACCCTTGGCCTTCCCTTATGCCCACCTAAGACCTGCAGGTGAAGGAGCTGAGTCAGGCTTCTACCTCTTGGTGCTCCGGTCTTTGCTGACCACAGAAGCTGCACTTTTTTTCTCCATCTGTGACTTCTCCACCAAGATCTTTACGAAGACTCTCTAATGGGGTTGGACTTGAGAATGAGTGAAATCATGGACTTCGTCTAGTTTGGCTAGACATGAAAATGAGTAACAAAAACATATCTAAAAACTTTTGCTCATAATCAATCATTCTGGAATTGAATTATTACTTCAGCCGTCCTGATAATCTGTTTTTGAAATATATTGGAAAATTAAGATTTACAAGCGAAATCTTTAGTAGAAAAGACTATTTGTTATTTTAAAGTATACAACAACCATCTGAAGCATAGAATCAAACAATGGTTGCTTGCAATAGGGACGAAGCATTTTTATAAAAAATGAATGAACTCCACAATAGGTGTGGAATATCTCAACCAATACTTATTTTTGAAAAAATATATTTTTTAAAAATTTTCTCTTTCAGAATGAAGGGAAATTGTATATAGATAATAAACAAAAAATATTCGCTATTTTTAAAGAGGAAATATTTTTAAACGTTTGGTAGTGCAATTTACTCAATTCCTACTATTAGTTCACTCTCTCCCTATATATATATATATATATATATATATATATATATATATATATATATATATATATATATATATTGTTAAAATTTTCAGCCATTAATAAAATACTTCCTGTTCATCCATTTACATTCAAATTCCTTTTTTTTCAACTTGTAGTGGATGACACACTTGATGTTAAAAAACATTTTTTTCCAAATTTTCATTCAGTAATTAAATTCAAAAAGGAATAAGCAGTAACAAACAATTATAATAGTCCAACAGATAAGAAGAAAGAATAGAAAGGATAATCGTTCGTTGCGTCTTTGTAGCCCAATGAATAGTATATATATACTTTGGACTTCTAATCCAAAGGTCGTGGGTTTGGAACCAACCTGGGAGGACTAATTTCTGAAAGGTGTCTTTTCTGATTTCTTTTTATTAAACTATTGGAATAATTAAATTTAATTAATGAATAAATAGTAACAAACCAATAGAAAATAGTCCAACACCCTATATCGAAAGGAAAACGGAGAATTGCTTTATATTTTGTTACCTAATATTGTGATTCCATCACGTGGATACATATTTTGATAAATGTAAAAGTAGTAAAAGAGTAACTAAAATGAAATTTTTTTTTATTTTGACTTAGAAAGGAATTGACTTAATTTTTTATATATATTAATTGTTTATATATATATTAATTGTTTATATATATATTAATTGTTTTTATACATATTAATTGTTTTTATATATATTGATTGTTTTTAAAAAGAACCATGCCATAACAGCTGTGAAATGACTCAAATAATATTTATTTTTGAGAAAACAGATTTTTAAATTTTTTTATCTAATTGAAGGGATATTACATAGAGAGTAACAAAAAGGAATTCTTTAGATTTAAAAATGGAATACTTTTAAAAATTTGGCAGTGAAGTTCTATATTTTAAAAAATGATTATATATGTACATATATAATACATATAAACGCAAAACGATTGTTAATGCACATATATTAATGCATAGCAATTCGTAATATTACTCTCAAGCAAAAACATATATTCGAAAGAACAATTTATTATTACTTACTAAAAATGCTTCATCCCCTTATGTAATGTATTTCGCCAGTTATGTAGAACACGCGAGAAAAGGAAACTCTAGAGAGAACACTGTATGTGAAAGTAATAAGCCCGGAGTTGATTTATTATGACACTCGGTTGGTATAATGACATGCAAAATTGTTGTGTTATTTCCATTTTCTAAGCTAATTCATGAAGAAGATTGAGAGAATCCTATAATACCGGGCCTCCTTTAGCGAATATATTGTGTCAAAATAATCGATAACTTCATTCTGCTCTCTTAATTAGCTCTTACAAAATTCTGTGGGTTGTCAGAATAACCTGTCGCCTTCGCTTTGCATATGGAAATATTTTCCTTTAGAACAATTTCAGATGGGAGAATAGTGAAAAGTAATAAAAAAAAAACGAAAAATGACGTGATATATATGTATATATATTTGTTAAAAATTTTATGCCACTACATTGTACTCATACTGTGTTTCCCATACTGTGAGGCGCCCTCCCCTAGGGAGGTGTCATAACCCTACGAGGGGGTGGGAGCGTACAGAAAAGTCCAATACAAAAGATTATTCAGAAAAGTATTAATTTTCTGAAAATAAACAAACAAAATACATTATGACATAATAAAAAAACAAAATACACATTTGCTTTGATATAATACACATTTACACTAATATAATACACTTATAAATGAATCAGCGCTACACAATACATTGTATAATTAATTTAACAATACTAAGTTAAAAACAATTTGAAGAATTACCAGTGACCCCATGCCCTGGTCATACATATAATTACAAACAAAAATTAACATTTATCTTGATAATTTGTACGGTTTATAATTAATCCCTTAAGTGCTAATTAAAAGTTACGCGATTCGCTCCTCAATGCCAACCCTTTAACACGTCATCAAACGTATGGGGAAGGGGGTTAGAGAAAGAATAAATAAGCAAATCCTCTGAAATAAATAAATCCTTCACAAACACTGTCAAAGTCCTGTTATTCCATTCCAAAGCTTTTGAAATAATTTTATGGATAGCAATTCGCAGAAAAAATCCTACTTCGGAAAGCCGTAAATATACGTCCGGGGTAATTAACGCACTGGTTGAGTGAGATGTTTATATACGCTGGTGATACTTAAACGGTAAAAGTCGAAAAGTAGGTTTAGAATCAAAATATAGTTTTATTGAATTCAATTGTTATAGTATAGAGAGGGGTGGGGGAGGGTTCGATGAAAATTATGATTGAATATTGGGTTGAAAATATTGAAAGTTTGAGAAGCACTGACTTAATCATATGTTGAAATTTTGCAATTACGAAAAAAATATTGTCTTTACTATTGTAGGTAAATATTTATTGCACCAGCCCAATATCAGAAAAATATGTTTTTAATACGTGGCATATATAATAAATAATTCGCGTACATATGTCACGGCCCGTAGGTTCGGGTGTGAAAAAGTTCAAGGAAGAAGCAGACATGATCATAAAAATAGCCTTTTTATTCAATCTTTAGCACTTTACGAAATACGCAAATTTGTAACTTGACTGGGAGCAATCGGAAATCCTAACCCCTTACAGAATATTCTAAATTATTGAAACTACTTATCTGGAGTGATGCTCCTTGTAATGTTCCTTCTCGACGCCTGTTAGCTCGGTCAGATCAAAGGTTGATTATTTTCACTATTCCTACGGGATTCTACGTCATTTATTAATCTGAAGACGTACGACCACCCAGTCACTGTTCACCAATTTTAGTACTAAGATTTCACGCTTAACGATCAATACTTAACCATTAACTCGCATACTCAACAATAGGAACTAAATCAGTGATTACCAAAGTAGTCTATATGGACACCCAGGGTTCTATGAATATTATCACGTCCAGGGGTGCACGTCAGCGAAAAAATATTTTGGGGGTCCATGAGGTGTAAATGGGGGTCTAAGATATCCTAAACCAGATTGTGACTCTAATTTTAAAAGAAATTTTAATCAAGTATAAGCTAAATTTACCTATTTAACAGCTTTATTTACTAGATTTACTGGGTTAATTTGCAATACGCGACAGTATAAATTTTATTAAAAAAACCCCATCATTTCAGTGTTTCTTGTGCCCGAATCAAGCTAAAAAGTTTAAATCTGGACAGTTGGAATTTAACAGTTTCTCAATTTATCACAAACAATCTGCCAAAAATTGACGGTTTAACCCAGTGCTTCTCAAACTTTCAATACTGGCGCCCCCTTTTCAATAATTTTTATCGCGCCCCCTTATACATAATAATTTACTGAATGCAATAATAATGCACTTTTACGATAAAGCAACAATATTTATTATAAACCGTACAAATTCATGACATTATTAAATTTTGTATATGTTACTTTTAAGCAAAAAAGTTTAATAGTATAATTACTAAGTTATTTTTCCTTTCTCTGATTTTAAATTGGAACATATTACAAAATGCGGTGGTTGCTTAGAAGACAAAATATAGATATCAGCTAAATATAGAAAATGAACTCAGAAGCTCAATTTCTTATCTTAAAACTCCTTTCAAAAACTTTGCTCTGTAAGACAAGCCCATGGAAGTTAATAATTATTAAACTTGTTCTTAATTTAGTATTAATTAATTAGTCCTAAAATACTCTGTGCGCCACTCATACATTAAAAGCAGTGTTTCTCAAACTTTCAATACTGGCGACCCAATTTTCAATCATAATTTTTGTCTCGCCCCTGTACAACAATAATGTATTTACTACAATAAAAATGCACTTTGAGAGAGAGACGCTAAAGTTACAATACGATCTTAATTATAAACCGTACAAATTAATACGATAAGTATATTAAATTTTGTGTATATTTTAAGTAATATATATATATATATATATATATATATATTTTAAGAAAATTACTTAAAACATATATATTACTTACAGAATTATGTTATTTTTCTTTCTCTAATTTTTAAATTGGAACAGATCGCAAAATGATGTATTTAATTAAAGATTTATTTCCATCAGCATTTTTCTCAAAGCACAAATGTCATTAGAAAAATAGTCTAGTCAATGTCGCTCTCTAAATCCATCACATCTGGCATTATAGGGTACGTTTGCGTGAGTCTGGGCAACCTATCGGACGTCTACGCAAAACATGTAAAAATGATTTTCCTAGTCAGTTTTGGTCGACTCGATACTCCTATAGCTACCGAATCTAGCTTGAATGTACATTTTTTTAATTTCCACGTTAATTGTAATTCACGGTAATTAAGTATTTACGGCAGTTTAAAACAATACCATACATACATTTTTAAGTCGTAAGCAAACATTTAATAAAGAATCAACAAGTACACAGACGAACGAGCATGGTTTCGAAAATTAAATCAAGGCGATCTTCTCAAAAATAAAATTTTGGATTTACCACTACTGAAGTAAATGATGGGAAAAAACAGCTCGATATGTGTTAAAACTACAAATCTGTAGAACAACATGTAAAAGTTGTTTTTAAAACATTAAAATCATTTAGCTATGTTGGCAAAGAATTTTAAAAAGTATTTTCTGGATGAGGACAGCTTGGTAGCAAGTTACGAGTGGATTAGGGATCTATTTCAAGATACTCCAGAAGGGCTCTCAACTTCCGAAGAAGAAATCTTCATAAACATGCAAAAAAATTAAAAGGCAATTTTGTAATAAATCGCTCTTTGAATTTGGGGTAAGGTGGATGAGGAATTATCTGTACTGAAAACAAAAGCACTTCGTATTATTACCATTTTCAACATCTACCTTTTGCAAACCGGATTTTCTGCAGTGGATGCCTTGAAGACAAAATATAGATCTCAGCTAAATATAGAAAAATAACTCTTTAAGTGTCAATTTCTGATATTAAAACCTTCCTTTGAAAAACTTTCCACTACAAGAAAAGCAGCCCGTGAAAGTCCCTAATAATTATTAAACTTGTTCTTAATTTAGTAATAAGATTGATTGATTGAATATTAACGTCGCACTGTTCAATTTTGACGACGGACCACGTAATTTTGAACCATGGTCAAGTGACGTGGATGACACCTGAGCTGGCACCCCCTCTCCTAACTACCAAACCACACCAACGGGAGGACGTTTCAGCTCTCGACAGATTTAACGTGCAACGCTGTCCTACACGGCGGGTCTTTAGTGGTACTGGGCTCGAACTCGTGACAAGGCAAGCCACGATCCGATACCTATACCACTCGGCTACCGCGGCCAAATTCAGTAATAAGAAATTATTTATAAAATACCTTCTTCAGTACTGATACATCAAACGATACTGGCTGAAACACCGACTCTTCGCACGAGTTCATTTTTTTTAAAAAAATAAAACATTATTCTTGATATAATAGCTGAACTGTATAAAACTGTATACAAAAATGTAAAATGATTTTTTTTTTTTTTTTAGATAAATGCTATAATTGTAAATAACTGTTTAAAAAAAGAACTGTAATTTTAAACCTCACACAATTAGCATTTAGAATTAATGTTAAATTATGAAAAAGAATAAAAAATTCCGATGAAGAATAATTGTGTTACTTTTTAACATTTAAAGCGAGAAGACTTCAAAAGTTTAACCCGGGAGCAGGCGCGTACTCGATACTAACATTAATGGTAGTGCGGGGGGACTCAGTCACCCCAATCATTTGTTTAAAACAAATCGGAATTCTAGTGAATATTTTAATTTATAGAAAGTATACTTACCTTCTTTCAAGGACTATTCAATTCTTTGATGATTTGAGAAAAATCCAATAAAACTGAACTAAAATGATTCAAAAGTACAAGACCATAATAAAGGACGCAAATCAGACACTTTTTTCAATTATCCTGCAGAAATGTTAAACCAATCAATTCTTTTCCAAATATCGCAAAACTCAATTATTTACAATTTTCTTAAGCGAAAAGCAAACACATGAAAGATGGGAGGGAACTAATATTGATAATAACCATACCATAAGATTGAAGGTCAAATTAACATTCAGATTTTTATCCAGAAACTGAAATATTTTGACATCTACTAATTTTTTAAGAAACATCTGTCTTTTAGGGGATCATAGCCTTTGTTGCTCCATATCCCACAAAACCTGAACTGAACTGAACGTACTATGCAGCCTGGCTGAAAAGTGAATCATGACTTCCTTTTCTTTTTCTACAACTAATGTACAGTATTTCAATAATAATTGCAGCGGTGAATTGTTTATCTTCTTAGAATTTTTCTCAGGGTCTTTTCGTTTTTCTTTTAACGAGTAATATTTTATGTTAAAACGTAATAAAAAAAATCTCTCATTGAGGAAAAACAGCAAATAAAACAAAATGTTTTTTCTTTAATTTGGTTTTGGGATCAAAGATAGCATTTGATGACGGAAAAAAGCTAGATAATAAATATAAATTATGCCAGTGTGTTGTTGTGTGTATTTTTTTATTATGGAAAAAAGCCTTTTGTTTTTACTTCTCTTTCCGGTTATTTTTTTTTTAAAAAAAAATCTTTAAATTTTCGATACGCTCGCGCCCCCCTTGTAATCGCGCTCCCCCAGGGGGCGCGCCCCCACTTTGAGAAACACTGGTTTAACCTATGTTCTACATTTAAATGCCTTTTATTCAGGTTTTGAATCTAGGCTTGAGAATGTTTTGGCTATGGTAATATCATAGTAGGTAATGAATTCATGTTGTCACATTAAAAAGAAAAGACAAAACAAAATGTCTGATTATGAAAGGAACTGATTTTAAAAGTCTTAAAGAAGATCTTAAATGAAAGTTTAGAAACGAATGTCTCAGCAATTTTGGCTTCATAACGGTATACCTGTTACTTATCTCAAATTATGGAACATCTTAAGAAATATTTTAATTGCTTTTCCTAGATAGGAGAATTTTCAGCGTGATTGTTAGTCTCCAAAATAAAAACAGAAAGAAAAAAAAAAGAAAGTTTGGATACTACTATCCGAGGAAATTGAAAGTTAAACCTAAAAAGAGATTAAAATCAATTGTTGAAAATTTGTTATTAAAGCTACGGATTCATCTCATCCATTAAAAACATTTTTTTTTATTGCTCAGTTATTTTGTCTAACAATTACTTAACTACAAATTGAAACACATAAAACTTTTAAATTAAGTAGTGCTATACCAGCTGTCAAAATCATTTAAGTTGATAAATTTGCAAAAATTCAATATTAAGTAAGTAGGAGTCTACACAAAATCAAAAAACATGGCATGGGGTCTATGTGGGAACCTTTTATCTAAATATCAGTTACAACTGCATAAAATTAAGTCATCTCTATGGAAAGCGGTTTTTAAACTAAAATCAAAGTTAAAGAATATTTTCCCCAAGAGCATTAGTAGAAGAATCCGAATAGTACCCGTTACACATATGCGCTGATGTTCAGAATTAAGAGAATTTTAATATTTTGTTGAACTTCTTGAGAAGATCTGAAAAAAATGTAAAAATACTGCTTCGTCACAAAGATGCATGATTCGTGTCCTGAACACGTAAGCGTATACACTGTGTGGGCAGACTAGCAGAGTAACAGAATTTACAAACATTTGTTAGACCGTGCGTAGCCTAGTGGTTAGAGCATCGAATTCTAGACCGGAAGGCCTGGGTTCGATGCCAGATGCCACCAAATACCCTCCGAGTACATACGGAGTACGTGCTCGTTAAATCAGTGGTTCCAAAGTCTTGTGGGCTGAGTCACGAGCGCACAGACTGGAGAATATTTCCTCCCCTTCAGTTCATGCAGAAATTGTGGAGATAGGTGGTGTCGCCATCTGTCGTCCCTTCGGGGAATTTCGCCGAGCTAAATCGTACTGTCACCTGTATGGTGCTCAAGGCCAACGACAGGCGTACTTCTAGCCCCTTGTCACGATGAATTTCGTGGGCCTCGAGCTGACTACGTCAGACAAGTGGCATTAGAAACAACAACAACACAAACGTATGTTCTAAAATTCGCATTTCATTCACCTCAGTAATTTTCTTGGTGTTTTTTTTTTGCAAAAATTTAATTAAATTAAAATTCAAGCCACATAAAAATAATAATCACCGATTTTAGATGGTGAAATGAGGTGGTTGAACTGTAAATAGGCTAGAAGCAGATCAGTCTCAACTTCAGATTTGCAGAATTGTAGAGGATTTAACATCCAGCATCGTGTTTATTGTATGGAAACAGTGTTAGGATACAGTCAAGAGATAGCCTGAGCAAGGTCTTGCCGAAGCTGAGACTATCAGAGAAGATCGCCATTCGTCCATGATAATGAGGCATAAGCTGTTCGTCCATTATATTGAGGAACGCAACAGCTTCTCAGATCTCTCGTGAGTTGTATGCGTGCTTAGGAGACCGAGTTTCAAGTATGGTTGTTTCCAGAAGACATCAGGAGAGAGGAATGTTTGTAAGAATACCTATTGTTCAAGGTCTGGGCCGCACAGACCTTCATGTCTTTGAAAGAAGCATTTTGATTACTGTGCGGTATAAGGAGGCTTGGGACCTTACCTTTGCCATTTCAGGTGTACAATTGGCCCTGATTTCATTTTAAAGGATTACAACGTGAGTATACGCAGAACTCATCTGGTTAACGAATTTCTGGAAAGTGAGGATATTCGATGGATAGATTGGCCAGCCAGTTCTCCAGACTTGAACCTTATATAACATGCCTAGGAGGCACTGGGGGAATTTGCATCTTGAAATCTTCAGAAAATCCCCCCAGGTCTGAAAGTGGAGTTGCCGAACGAGTGGTACCAATTGTCACAGGAAGATAAGTACGAGGCATATATATATATATATATATATATATATATATATATATATATATATATATATATATATATATATATATATATATACGAGGTGTGGCACACCAAAAAACGAGACTGGTATAATAAATAATTGTGTACTTATAGAATCAGTTCTTTGTGACATTATTACCTTCAAAGTAGTTCCGTTTCAGCATTCATACATTTCTGCATTCGGTGCTTCCATTGCTGGTAACAGTTCTGGGACGAGGATTTTGGAAATTTCGGTCGAAGATTTTCCATTTTCTTTTGAACCTCTTCAATTGAGGTAAAATGGGTTCCTTTTCAGCAATATTTAACTACAAGAAATAAAAAAAAATATTTGCATGACACCAAATGAGGTGAATAAAGAAGATGCCTAGTCACAGTAATGTTTTTGCTGGTCAGAAACTGCTTGACAGATAGAGATGATCTGTAATCCGTGTGATCCGATGCATTGTCTTGGTGCAACAGCCATCCATCACTTCCCAATTCTTGAGTAGTTTTTCATAATTTGTTCACGAAGTCTTTTTAGTACTTCAATATAGTAGTGTTTATTAACAGTCGACCACTGATGTGAATGGAAATACACTTTTATCCCGGATTTTGGCAATCTGTTGATCTGTAATCACTGACCTTCAAGCCTCGCAGACTTTTCATCTTCTACGTTGAACCTTCTCCCAGAAAAAACCTCTTATACCATGCAAACACATGTGCACGAGACATCCATCTCCATAAGCTTCGGTTAATACAGTTCTTCTCAAATATGCAATATTCGCGGTCCAATATTCAATCACGATTTTCATCGCGCCCCCCTGGTACAATAACAATGTATTGAATTCAATAATACTATACTTTGACGATAAAACTACGAAACGACTTTAACCTTTTAAGCTCCCCAGGCGTATATAAACGTTTCTGTAAGCCAAAGCATTTATTTTACCGAACGTATATATACGTATTTCCGAAGTACAATCTTTTCAGTGCACTGCTATCCATCAAGTTATTTCGAATGCTTTGGAATACAATAAAATGACCTTGACAATGTTTGCAAAGGATTTACTTATTTCGCATTATTTGCTGCTTTATTCCTCCCCCCTATACGTCACATACGCGCGCCTATACGGAAAACGGTTGGCATGGGGAAGCGAATCACGTGACTTTTAATCAGCAGTAAAGGGATTAATTATAAACAGTTCAAATTATTAAGCTAAGTGTTAATTTTTGTTTATAATTATATGTAGAGCAAGCCCATGGGTGTCAATGGTAATTAATAAATTGGTTCTTAACTTAGTATTGCTAAATTAATTATGAAATATGCATTGTGTAGCACTGATACATTTATAAGTGTAATATATCAGTGTATATGTGCATTTTATTTTTTATTATATCAAAATGTATTTTGTTTGTTTACTTTCAGTAAATTAATATATTTTATAAAATAGTCTTTTGTTTTTGACTTTTCAATATGCTCGCGGCCCCCTCGTATAATTGTCAAGCCCCCAAAGGGTGGCGTGCCCCACAGTTTGAGAAACGTTGGGCTAAGATTTGAAGTGTTTTAGTGACTGATTTCTTAAGTTTCACAAGGAACTTGATGTTGATTTGACATTTTTCTGGCAGAATGCAGTTGCACACGTACACTCAAGGGCGCAGTACTTCCATCTGGCGTGATCGGTTAAGGTAAAATTGGTTATATGGATATAGGAGGTGTGTGGGATGACGTTACCAAACAGTTGGTGCTTTATCAAACCTTCTGAATCTTTTTTTAATTCCACCTATTTCTCAACTCCAAAAAGCGGACAGGATTAGCCTCGTTTTTTGTGTGTCACACCTTTGTAGATTTATAATTAAAGTCTCATTAAAGTTTTAAGATTAAAGTTAAATGTTCAACTATATCCCCCCGTTCATTTACCTTAGTTTCACTTTCTATTCTGAAACTGCTGGTCGATATAAAAATGGCTACTGGTCTGATTCTCAATGATTGTTATAGGTGCTGTATACCATATGTGCATACCAAATTTCACTAATATCTCTACAGAAGTTCTAGAGATAGTCAACCAAATCTGAAAATTTTGAACACCAGTTCATCTTAGGATCTTTTCATCTTCAACTTAAAAATATAATAAGAAAATTTTTGCACTCTCATTTTCCCCTACTTAACACTGATTTTATATCTGTGTAATGTATTTTATTTATAAAATAATAATGTTTGTACAAGTTTTCAGCAATATAAAAGTTATGTAATAATAAGTGTTAATACATTAATCAATTTCTGTCACACAATTGTTTATTTATTTAAAAAGAGATACAAATTATATACACAATTGTTTATTTATTTAAAAAGAGATACAAATTATATATATATACATTTTACAATTACAAGTTGCATAAGAAAGCTCTCGGAAGAAATGAGAAAAAGTAACATCGTTTTAACGTTCGTGAAAAGAAAAGTAAAATGTATCATATTATCGTTTTGAACTGTGATCAACAAGATGATTTCAATGAATTTTGTCTTAAATGACAAGGCTACAAGGATTATGGAAGAATGTTAATTTTAATAGACACATAAACGCATACTCTTACTATTTCAAAAATCTTACCTTTTGTAATAGTTTTGTGATCAATGAAATTTCAGTTATTCTACAAACTAAAAACAGTTAGTTGTATGCATATGGAAACATTATTTGACTAACTCTCTCATCTTTAATCAATCACTCAAATAAGTCTTTTTCAGATAAATTCGTTAAGAAATATTTTCTCTGTATTCAAAATAATATTCCGTAAAATTCACTTTAATCTAACATTTTAAAATTAATATTTGAATGTACGAAGAACAAAACTCAATTAAGTTAATTTCATGTCTTTTCTTAAGCTTTCATTTTCATTCAAAATTTCAAACACAAAGCTGAAAGGGGATTATACATTTTTTTTAACAAACACACACACACCTTTTTTGCTTTCTCATAAAATCAAATTTCTTCGAAGAAAAACTTTTATTATTCTTTTCCCCAATTGCCACTTATTGTGGAATTTTTTTTAAGAAAGAGTAAGGTATTTTGTTTAAAAATAAGCTTGAAAAATTTGGAATAAAGAGCAATTAAGAAATGCCTTTTAATGCTTTTTCTTGAAAGCTAGTTTCCCTTGTGAAATTACTTTTCTTTGAAAGACGATAAAAATAAAGTTAATTACATTTTACGTGTGACCTTCCTTAGTTCATTTTCAATTTTAAAAAATGCTTAGTACAAAATACATTTTTAATGAATTTTCATGTTTATCTATTAATTTGTATTTAAAAAGCTTCTTATTTTACTAGTAAAGTAGGGTTTTATTGCAATAAATGTTTACCCAATGGCTTTGAATTTACTGGTTTACCCCGATATGTATCAAAATAAAAATCCTGAAAGCTGATTATTTTTATAACGTAAGATTTAAACACATTTTATATGCAACCATTTTAAATTAAAATAAGCCTTTTATCCCTTCAGTGGTTCGATAAATGAGTATCAAGTCTGGGTGGGAACTAAACATTGGGAGTTTCGCGTCAGAATGTTCACCTGATCGGGACATCTGCTCATGCACCTCAGTTCCCAAGGACATGAACACTGAGATGGCCACAGTAGGTCTCGACTCTCTTGCATTGCTGCGCCACTGAGTTTAGTTTAAAAAAATAAAAGTAAATATTATTTTCTGAAGTACTTATAAGGTCAAAAATATTTTTCAGTATCATGCTTTAAACTAACAAAAAATATTAATAAACTTTTAAAACTCTTCATACATTTAAAAAAAAACTTAAGAAAATCATATTTAACTGAAAAAAAATATTTTAGACAGTGGGGTCAATTTCTTGTTTAATTTTTCTTGAAGAATTACAAATCAAAACTTATAATAAATAGCAATCCTTTCCTTTAAATGTGTAAGGAATTTAAGAGCAGTTAGCTACAAATTACTGTAATGTATTTATACTTAGCCATGAAATATCGTCGGCCTAAATATCAGAATGCGTAACTCCACATTTGATATAGGAGTGCAACGCACCAAGCGCTATTTGAAGCGATTTCTTAATCACGTCAAGCAGCGGTTGTTGTTGAGTTACGTGGAATTCAAGATGCCGGCCTAGCGGTAACAAATCAAATTGTTAAGAACTATTTTGAAATACATTTCAGATGAAGAATACAAGAATAGATTAAACATAACCAATATCAATCAATAATGAATATCAATATAATATAATAAAAATTATATATAAAAATAACATTATTATGTAATGTGTAATTATTATCAGGTGATATAATTTAATAGTAATTATGAGATATGTTGAAATTCATATAATTGCTGTATAATAATTATTATACATACATCATTCACACACACACATATATATAATATATTTATTACATATAATAATGCTCACATGTAATATAATAATAATAATTATAAATAAATAATATTTGCAATATTTATGTAAAAAGTAAATTAAAATAATATTTTTTTTTCAAACAATAATATAAAAAAAAACAATTATTTTACATAATAATAATAATAGTATATTATATTATAAATAAAATAATTACATAATATGTATTAAAATTAATAATGTATATCAATTGATAAGTGGTGATAAGTAGCTGCTCCTCTAAAATTAATAGAGATACGGCGGAAAAAAAACAATAAAAATTGACTATAATATACGTTATCCCCATGGCAACCAATCACACTACCACAGGATAAAAATATCAAGGTAAATATATTGTAATGTCATCGCCCACATCTTAGAAAACATAAACAATAACTTGGGGCGTAGCAGTTCTATATCAAATTAGCACCCCAGAAGGTGTTACGCATTCTAATAATTAGGCTGAGGATATGCAAACCCTTTTTTGATTACAATAACTATTTTTTCTATAAATGTAATTCATGACGTTGCAGTCTTAAAAAAATTTTAAAAATCTTTAAAGTGTGTGACTTACTTATATTTACTTAAAATTACAGCTTAATTCTATTTGATAGAAATATTAAAAAGGAAGGAGTGAGAGAGTGAAGGAAAATAAAAGACATATATTAAGACAAAGAGAGAGAGAGAGAGAGAAAGATAAAATTTATTAACAGTAAAAAGTTTAATATTCAATCATACAATTCCATTTTGTTTAAATCTAATAACAAAATTGGATATTTCAGTTCTGAAATAATTTTTCTCTAAGATTTTTAGAAATGAAATCACGTATGAGAACTTACGAGCTGTAAAACTCATTCTGCAGAGAAATCTCGCGGAAAGAATTGCTATGATTTTACCTTTTTTTTTTTTTTTTTTTTCAAATACTCATCTGATACTTATTATTTCTGTCTAAATAAAATATTGAGCTGTAAAAGAGATATATCATGGAAAAGACGAGATAAAAGGCAACACAAATTTTCAAAACCAAGTGTGAAAAAAAAAATAGATTACCATATTTGCATAAAATAAAGAATACAAAAGGATTATTTGTTGATGATAAACTTATCCATAATGTCAAAGAGCTTTATTAAGTATTAAAGGAACAATGCCGTTGATTGAGCTGTAGCGTTAAAAAAAAATTCAAAATGTTTTGTAATTGTTTCTTATGCATAAAATGAAAAAATCTTTTCTTGATAAGAAATAACAAGGCGTATATAACAGGCGTAGGATATATAGGCGTAGTATAACAGAAAAAATATATTTGTAATAAACAAGATTAAAGATCAAAATAATTTAGGTAAAATGGCGGTTTTGATTAAATTCATTAAAGTAGAATTGTATTAATAATAAAATTATTTTGGGGGAGAGAGAGTAGAGTTAAATTAATTTCGCATTATAAAGCTGCATGAGGAATATTGACCACTGACCTCGTAATTTTTAACCATGGTCGAGTGACAGAGACGACACATGAACTGGTACACCCTCTCCTGTCTTCCGTACCACATCAATGAGAGGACATTGAGCCTCGATAGATTTAACGTGCAGCGACTTTCGCCACACGGTGGGTCTTCAGCGGTACTAGGCCCGAACTTATAACACGCCAGCCACGAGTCCGGGAAATTGACCACTAATCTACAGCAACCACTAATTATTTTCGGTAAATAATAGCTATACTCTTGGATGAGTATTATAGACTAGTGGGAAACATAACCCAATACCACAAAAATTATTGTAAGTAATGAACCTTCTGAAATCTAAGTAACATATTTCATTGATTAAATTTTCAAGATGACAGTCAATGTAAGCGTGCGAGAGAATGCAAAAATGAAAACGTGCTTGTATGCAAGGTATCGTATAGGTATCGGATATCAGTGTGTGGGATATAATTACAAGTCTGTTGTACTTGATCGATCAATATTTGGGGGTTTAATTCTTGTTATGATGGAAGCTGAAATGCCGTCCAATGATGCCGCGTTTGTGCTCGATTGGAGAAAGATCTGGTGATCTAGCAGTCTAAAGCAACACATCGATGTACTTCAGAGCATGTTGGGTTACAACAACGGGACGAGGGGGCGCGTGATCCTGTTGGAAAATACCATTTTGAATAACGTTTATAAACTCCTTCTGGATTTTGGGATTTATATTTGAGAATGGATATTTTATATGTATAAGTTTTGTTGGATTTTTTTAAATTTAAAAAGTCCAAACATGAAACACATGTGTTTAGCATAATAATGTAGTGTATTTAATGTTGTAAATTTGCTTGAAACCATATCCATAAACAAAAATCAATCTCGGCTTTTAAAAGCCAAAAAAGAACTAAGTCAAGAAACGCGTATTAAGACTAAGTTACTTTCTGTATTATACACTTTTAATGCTTGCACATTAGATTATTTATTTCATTCATATTTTTATTATAAACGCGCGAATAAGGTAAACTTTACATTTCAAACAAAGAATTTCATGCAGAGTTTCAAATGATTTAAACAATTGTCATGACAAAGCCAATTCCGTCAAATGAAGATCAATACGAAGCTTTTTTCATCACTTGAGCTGAGTAAAGTCACAATTTAGCTTCACACTCAAAGACTTCGAAAAATTATCGGATTCCAATAAAGCAAAAATGAAAGAAATAAAACTTCATTTTATTTATGTTTTATTGGAAAAAACTCTGCAAACTAGAAAATATTTTTCTTTTTTTTAGACAGATTTCAAGAAAATGTTGGTACAAAATTAAAGTCAAAGTATAACTAATAAAATTAAGACAATGGAAAATTTTTCTTATTTCTTGCATTTTTTTAAAAAAATCATGGAAAAATAAATTAGTTCTTTCAAAGGTATTGATTTATGGATTACACTCCAAAAGTTTTTGAAATGTAATTTAAATTCCTGTTTCATACTTTAATTTTAACGTTATGTTATTTATACTTTTGTTTTAATGTTATGTTTTTTATATTTTATTTTAATGGTATGTTGTTTATATTTTCATTTAGGTTTTCATTAGATTTCGATATTTTATGCTTGTCTGGCGAATTAACCGCTTCTTAAGTTGAGATCAACTAAATATAATTGGTATAATCACGCTCGAATATATTATTTCATGCTATTGTGTTTGTGCTGTGGCGACACAGTATGTCAAAATGTCTATCACAAACAGAATTACAAATAAAAAAAAAAAAAACATTCACGAGGACTATATCTGAGAAAAATATAATTTTATGTTGATCATAAGAATTATTAATTGCTAAATTGTGATTAAATACTTATACAAAATATGATTGCATGTTATAAGAAAAAGTTACTGCCCAATTAAATTACATATAAAAAAATATCTGTATATTAAAACGCATTTGTTTTCTGGGCATAATTATAATTTGGATGAAATGATGTTTATCAAACTTTAACTGTCCACGTTTTAGCTATAAATGTTTTCTTAAAGTTTGTAAAAATATTTTCTTGTGCCACTTTATTTATTGCTAAAAATAAACATAAGCGTCTAATAAACATTTTAATTACAAAAACAAAAATTAGAGAATATCTTATATTTAGTATATTTTTAAAACCAAACATAAAATAGTTGCAAGAACCAAAATGCGGTAAATCGAAATTCAACTATAAATGTGAGAAATCGTTTTTGTTTCATGTAATATTCAAAGGAACAAATATAAAAATAATGTACTCAGATGCCTATCAGATTCCAAAAAAATGATCTTTTAAAAGGTGAAGTAACAAAATTCAGAGTAATTTATATTTAAAAAGATGAACGGAGCTACATTGTCTGTATTTTTGCCTTTTTACGTGGGAATTATGAGTATTTAATGCATCGCGACACTTTCTAAATGACTTAATAATAGTTTATATGTCGTATAAATTTTTTTCTCTTAAATAGGATGGGCGGTTTTTAATTTACTTCAATTCTTTTAACGGAAAATGATGAATTGGAAAATGCACATTTTTCCACTCAAATCTAAGGTTCTTTGTTGCAGGAGACATAAAGAGAACTTTCCAGGATATTTTATTTAAACTCTATCTTTAACTAATATGGTAATCTTCTTTTTTTTCCATTCGTTTTTTATTCAAATTGTGGGAATTGAAATTTATACAGAGAAATATATATATATATATATATATATATATATATATATATATATATATATATATATATATATATATATATATATATATATATATATATATATATATGTATATATATAGGGAAATAAGAAAGCATAAATACTGCATATTTTTTTTTACTTATTTTGTCCTTTTGATTTGAAATTGATATCTTTATACAATTCAGTACAAATAGGATTGCAAGACATTTCGTTAAGCCCCCTTTTATTTAGATATTATCAAAACTTCTTTATTACTTCATTTTTTGCCCAGTAATAAAGCCATATATCCCCATTGAACAAAATATCATATTAATTATAAATATTTACTGTTATGGCAATTGGTATAAGACGCTAATTAATAAATACTTAAAAGTCACCATAAGAAAAAATAAAAAATATATTAAATTAATTTTATTTATATTCAGAGGTAATGCAAAAGCATGCAAGGTGTTTCATTATTTTTTCGAGTTTTGTTTTCCCTTAAAATTGCATCCCTCAAAAAAGTATTAAAATTAATATGAATTAAATAAAATAAAAATCTCTTTAGATTCCTATTGCAATTATAATTAATATTAGGTTGGGGAAAAATAATCCATTTTTTCGGTAGATGGCTGTAGTGTCTATATCTCGTGAAGTACCGATCAAACCGTTTCAAATTTCTGCTCGTTGTCAAGGTGACATTTCACTCCAAGAAATTCTTTTGCTGTTTTTGTTTGGTCCATGCAATGGTGAGTCACAGGGTGTTAAAAATGGAAGTCAACAAAGGGAAATTTTGGTACATTTTATAGTTTTTCTTTGATACAGGTGAAAATATGCAAGCCAGGTGGCTGAAATTGTGAATGATGTTTATGGTGTCAATACTGTAACAGCTAACTACTTGCAATTTTGGTTTCGTCGATTCCGTTCAGGCATTTTTGATGTTAAAGATGCACCTTGCACAAGCAGGCCCGTCATCAAAAATGTCGAAGAAATCACAGAAATAATCGAAATTGACCTGCATGTTAGTAGTCGTATCATCGCCCAGGAGCTACAGTTCGATATAAAACAGTTATAAGTCATTTGAGCAAAGTTGGATTAAAAAAGAAGCTCGATGTTCGGGTGCACACGAATTAACACCAAGCAACATAATGTACTGAATTTCCATCTACGAAGCCTTGGCCAAACGGAATGAAATTAACCCATTTTTTAAGAGGATGGTGACTAGAGATGAGAAATGGGTCACATACGACAATATTGTGTGAATATCGTGGTCAAAGCGCAGTGAAGCAGCTCAAACGGGGGCCAAACCAAGACAAACGGCCAGGAAGGTTCTGCTGTGTATTTGGTGAAACTAGAAAGGAATAACTCATTATGAGTTGCTTCTGTATGACTAAACACTAACATCAGATCTCTACTGTCAACAACTGGACCATTTGAAGCTAGCGATTGACCAGAAATGGCCAGCATTGACCAACAAAAGAGGTGTTGTGTTCCATCAGAACAAAGCCAGGCCACACACGTCTGTAGTGTTTCGCAAGACACTCTGGGAACTTGGCTAGGAAGTTTTAATGCATCCACCATACAGTCTGGACTTGGCACCAAGTGATTACCCAATTTTTCTCACATTGTAAAACTTCATGAGAGATAAGAAATTGGGATCAAGAGAAGATTGTGAAAATCGATTACTAGAATTTTTCTCCAATAAGATCCAATACTTCTATGAGAGAGGCATTATGAAACTAACTGTAAAACGGCAACTAATACAAAAAAACGGTAAATATTTGTTCCAAATCGGACAATTCGAAACATATTAAATAAAGACTTGAATTTCATGCAAAAATAATGGGTTTCTTTTTCCCCAACCTAATATTAAGTAAATTTTTGTAAAATAAGTTTACTCTAAGTAAGTAAATTTTCTTTTAGAACACAACTGAACTATAAAATAAAATGCATAAAGAATCTTCCAATTTTCCTTTCTCTAGTTTTATGTAAGTGTGCAAGTGTTTTACAAGTTTCCCCCAATATATAATTCCTCTAAAATATAATACGATATTGAAAAAATATCGGAAATAAGGCGACATTTTTTGTATACTTTCAATAAATACACTCCTTGGAAAACATTCTGTTTATTTCGAAAAGCTTTTCAATGGACTTATATTTCTTCTGTTAGAAGGCAGTGCAGTTTAGTGCTTCTCAAATTAATATATTTGCTACCCAACATTCAGTACTAATTTTCATCGCTTCCCCCTTCCATATACACTGCTGGTCACCGTAAATGCAACACCCTGAAAGAAGCATGCAAATAACATGAAATTTACAACATGCATTAGCGGAGGTGACATATGCAAATGATTAGAATTTCAGCGCAGACACACATTACGCATGCCTGTGGTGCCAACTCAAAGCGCTATTTAAGGCTTGGAGATTTCGACGATTTCAAGTTTGGCAATTTTTTTTTGGTGTTTTCATAAAAGGATCGGCTATGTCTCGTCGAAAACAGCGATCAGCTTTTGATCAAGTATCCGAGTTCGACAGAAGAATGATAGTGGCCTAACAAGAGATTGTGGATTATCTTTCACGGAAATCGGTAGTCGTATTGGACGAAACCAAACCACTGTAATGCGGATATGTGACCGTTGGTTGCAGGAGGGTACGACGAACCGACGTGGCTGATCACATCCCCATCAGTGCACCACTTTACGTGAGGACAGGCAAATTGTGAGTACGGCAGTGATGGATTGCTCAGTCACATCACGAACCGTTGCACAGCACATTGAGTCTGTAACGCATTATTCAGTGTCTGCGCATACCATTCGACGCCGTTTACAGCAGAGTAGTCTGTTCGCAAGACGTCCATTGCTTGGTCTACCCTTGACGCAGAACCACAGACATCTCCGCCGCCAAAGGTGCGATGAAAGAAGAATGTGGGTGGCAGAATGGAATTAGGTTGTCTTTAGTGACGAGTCACGCATCTATCTGTATCACCACGATGGTCTGATTCGAGTGTCTGGAGACACTGTGGAGAGAGGATGCTGAACAGCTGCGTTATGCACCGGCACACTGGTCCTGCACCGGGTATTATGGTATGGAGGGTATTGGATATCTTTCTCTCACTCCTCTAGTACGCATTACCGGTACTTTAAACAGCCAGCTCTACATCTCTGAGGTGTTGGAGCCAGTTGTCCATCTTTACCTTCAGGGCTTGGCCACAGCCTTATTTCAACAGGATAATGCGCAACCACACGTGGCACGCGTTGTCCAAAGGTTCTTCGTCAATCACCAGATTGAATTGTTTCCCTGGCCAGCTCGGTCTTTGGATCTTTCGCCGATATTAAACATGTGGTCCATGGTTGCTCAACGATTGACCCAGATTACACCCCTAGCTGCCACACCAAATCAACTTTGGCAACGTGTGAAAGCTGCTTGGTCTGCTGTATCCCCAAAACACATCCAAAGTCTCTTTGAATCAATGCCGAGGCGTGTGATAGCGGTGATCTCCAACAATGTTGGCTACTCTGGCTACTGATTCTGGCAGGAGCCACACTTCATAGAAGTCTATAAATTTAATCATTTGATACTTGGTCAATATGTTATCTAGGAAATAAATTTTGTTTTGCTATCTCATGTAAATCTTGGTGTTGCGTTTACGGTGGCAAGCAGTGTAAACACAACATATTCAATTCAATAACACGATACTTTGACACTAAAGCTGCAATACGACTGTAACCTAAGTGCCAACAGAGTTTTACAACTCCTTGCTCAGCCAGAACGTAAATTTCCTCTGACGCATTTACACCTCTTTTCAAAGTACGACCTTTTATGTTCACATCTATCCATAAAACTATTCTGAAGGCTTTGGAATGCAATAAAAGAACTATAGCAGTTTTTACGAAGGACTTGCATATTTAATCCCCCCCAAATACACCACATACGCGTGCATACGTGCAAAACGGTAACATGTGGAAGTGAATTACACAACTTTTAATCGACAGTTTAGGAAATATTTAATAACCGTACAAATTATCAATATAAATGTTAATTTTTAATTCCTACTATTAACACACACTCTCTTTACATTTATTTATTTATCTTCATGGAATTTTTAATTGTTAATAAAATACATTTTAAAACGCTCAATTGAGCCAAACTTTTATATACATAATTATTTTGAATGACAATGCAATAATTTAATTATTTAATAAATAATAATTGATTAAAACTATTTTTTTAAATAATTACAAATACAATCATGTTGGCATCATTTTTGGCGACTTATGCAAGGTATTGAAAAGGTATTTTTCTCACGTTTTAAAGCATTCAGTTGAACTGAAATTTTATATACACGATTGTTTTAGATGACATTACGATACTTTAATGATAATTAATAAAAATGAATGACCACTTGATGTTGTGATTCTTTCATTTGTATATACCTATTAAACTATTTAATAAAAAGTAGCTAAAATAAGATTTTTCTTTGTTAATTTAAGTAGGAATTGACTTTAAAAACTTTTTTCTATTAGTTGCTGTACATAATTTTACATATGACAAGCTCATAGGGTCACTGGTAATTATTAAACTTGTTCTTAACTTAGTGTTTTTAGATTAATTATCAAAACTTTTCATTATGTCAGAATGTATTTTGTTTGTTTACTTTCAATAAATTAATAATTTTTTAAAATAATCTTTTGTTTTCGACTTTTCAATACGCCGGCATACCCTCCTAGTGTTATTACATTTCCTAAGAGACACGTCCTATAGTTTGAGAAGCTCTGCAGTAGTAGAATGTTAGAAGAAATATTTTGCTAGTATTCTCTATGTTATTATAAATTTCAAAGACATTTTCTTTAAAATTTGAAGCCTTTAAGTGCATGTTAATGAATTGAAATGTTCTCTGTTTTATTCAAATTCCTAAAATATTAGAATTCCGATATTGATAAAAAAATAGAACTCTTCACTATGTTCATATCCAAGTGATTATACTTTGCCTTTCTTAATAGTCATATACGAAAACTTTATTGAGTCGTAAAAAAGTATTCAGACAAAAAGCATATAACTAGTTTTTCAAATCTGTATTTAAGATATTATATATCAGGTTCAGACAGATTTTAATTTAAAATCTTCAGAATAGTGTTTCAGAAAAAAAAAACTATTATAAGCGCGAGCGTTATTATATTTTGTTGGTTGCCTTACTATTGACATTTGGAATAATTGTTGTTGCTGTAGTGTCCTTTCCGTTGGGAAGGAATGAATGTTGCCAGAGAGTGAGAGAGGTCGGACTTCATTACGATAGATGGCGACACCACCTATCTCCACCTCCTCAATTTAGGCATGGAACTGGAAGGGAGGTAAATAATCTCAAGCCCCCTGAAGAAGTGGTTTCTGCTAAGTGTAAGATTGTAATTAGCTTATGATTATAAACAATTAATAAGCGTATGATTATGAACAATAAGCAATAAACGTATTATTATAAGCAATAAGTGTATGATTATAGCAATACGCAATAAGCGTATGATTATAAACAATAAACAAAAATCGTAAGATTATAGACACGATTACTAATACATAACATTTATGATACATATCTCAGGAGCCTCTCATCTGCAGCAAAAATAGTGGTTCAGTTTGACCACTATTTTTACAAAATAGACTGCATTACCTGTATAGGCATGTTGTTCTCATCGTGTCCTTCAAGAAGGGGAGGATGGAAAGTTGCCAGAGCCTGATACAGGTTGGACTTCCATACG
This sequence comes from Trichonephila clavipes, assembly GCA_019973935.1. NCBI lineage: Eukaryota > Metazoa > Arthropoda > Arachnida > Araneae > Nephilidae > Trichonephila > Trichonephila clavipes. The sequence goes on along the minus strand of BMAU01003978.1, from coordinate 88,319 downwards.
ATAGATGACGACATAACCTATCTCCACCTCCATGATTTAGGCAAGGACTGGAGGGAAATACATTCTCCAGTATTTGTAGTTTCAGCTGCGACTGCCCACAAGACTGTCGAGCCCACTGATTTAACGAGCACGTACTCCGAGTGAACTCGGAGGGTATTTGCTGGCATCGAACCCAGACCTTCCGATGCTCTAACCACTAGGCTACCCACGGCATTGTTAAAATAATTAAATAATTAAAGAAACTTTGTGATAAAAGTTTAGTTTAGATTTAAAATTGATTACCTTTTATTTACCGTTTAAATTATTTATCATGAAATGTGACCAATTCAGATGTTCCTTAGTGACTTGTACTTCATGATTTATTTTATAGCTGTAAACATGTTTGAAAAAAACCTTTTTTACGATTCAATAAGATTAATTAACGTGAGAGTAAGTTATAAAATAAAAATAAAAATAAAAAAGGACGTGTAAAAAATATTTATACATACTGTAATTTTTTTTAGCAGTGTTTTGTCATATTACTTCACATTATATTTTCAGAACTGTTCGTTTTTCTGAAAGTGGAAAATGTTTAATTTTAATTTTTTTCAACTTTTATTTATTTTTTGTTTCACATTCCATTAGGTTGTATTTTATTTGTACTTTTGTTACGTGCAACATCTTTTAAAAAATATATTACGGCGAATTTCTTTCAAAAATGATAAATTCCTCATTAGTAAGCTGTAAATAACTGTGAATAAACTTTTCAGCTCTTTTAAAGTAAAAACAAGCTTAGTAAGTTCTTCTATTAAAACATTTACAGAATTTTTCAATCTAATAGCTAAATTTTAAATTTTTATTCCTCGAAACATTCTATTCTAATTAACTGCAGATTTTCTTATGTTCCATGAAACTATTTTCTTTTTCTTGATCAGCATTATTTCAATATTTAACTTTTTTAATTGTCTATAAAAAATGAATTTTCATGTATTAAGGTAGAGTTTTTTAAATTTTTTAATTTGTTTTCATTTTTTTGTTGCTCTCTACTTTTCAATATTTCCAAGACCATAAAAGACATACTTAGGAAAAAGAAAATATTTGTTTGACTTAATAAAATATTTCTTTTCCAATCCTTTTTAAAGTCAATCACATTTTTTCAATATTTTTGATGATGTACAACGGCTGTCTCTTACAGAATTGATTTTTAAGCCTCATATCTATTTTATAGTAAATTTTTCGCTTTGTGATAAAATTACTTTATATAAAAAATAATTTAATACTTCACTTAGGTGAGGTTTCATCATTAACTCATCGAATGAATTCTTTTAAAAGACTCTTAAGATGTTAGAAATAGATTTCAAACAAAACATGTAGTATATATATATATATATATATATATATATATATATATATATATATATATATATATATATGTGTGTGTGTGTAAGGATAATTAAATTAAGATTCAAAATTAAATTCCCTATCTAAGACTTAACTCATATTTTTCATTTGATCTTTAAGTATCAAACTAATCACCCATTTATTTCTTCCGAAAGTAAGACCTAGCCAATAAACATGTCTAACTCCAGATCATTACATTCAATAGCCCTATATGTCAGCATTAGCTTTCGAGTACACTCATAAAATCCGTGATACTTACCGCATCTGTATTTGAAGTGGTAACTCACTTAGTTCAGTGAGTATATTTTACATAATTTAGACACATTTTACCATAAAGTGCAAATTACATTTCTGTGTTTTTTTTAAATCTCAAACTCAATGCTGTCCCTTTAGAATTATAAATTTGTGATTAGAAGAAAAATAAAAAATATTTAAATCAAGATGAAATAAACTAAAAAATAGTAGAAAAACTGTTCATGAATAATATAAATGAATAAATATAAAATTGAGTAAACATTCTGAAACTAAATAAGATTTTTTTTAATAAAAATATGATATGTCATTTTTTACTATCTAAATTGCGCATTCAGGAATGTAAAAGAAATGTCTTAGGTAAAGAGAACTAATGAACCTAGCTCGCTTTAACGACGTATTTTTTCTTTGTAAATATACTTATAAAAATAATGTCCATTTCCTCCTAGTAGTTATTTTTGTCTCTCGTTTTTTTTTTCTTATTTTTCAACGATTTGGTTCAAATAAATTGATCCATTTCCTAGACTTTCAAACACAAACACTGTAAATAAAATACTATTAAGAAATTGCAATATATTTCAAATTGAAACTTTAATTTATAAAAGTGGAAGAATAATATAAAACAAAAATATTTATCTTTGGAAACAATAAAAGTTGAAATAAAAGGTACGTTTTTCTGTAACGCAATGAATATCAGAAGTCAGTTATTTCATTTTTTTCTTTTAATAAAGAGCATGTTTTAAAAATAGTTTGGCAACATGTTTTCCAATTGAACTTAATATTTGTTCACATTGAGTTTCTCCTTTAATAAACTTAAGAAATAGTAGGAGTTCACAACAAAATTTTTTAAATCCTGCTTTTTTTGTTTTCGAAAAGTTGACTTCTCATAAATAGAAACTACATGGCACTAACTCAGAACTAAACGGTGAAAAAGTTAGGCATCCAGTTAAGAAATGTATTAAAGAACATGATACTTACGTATTATCGAAACCTATTGGAGACATTATATAAAATGAAGCATGTGATTGCTAATGGGTTCAATTGATGTGATGTCATAGTCACATAAAAGTGATAGCCACGTGATTTTAGCCAATCATTAAAAATAGTCATGTGGCGCCCTAGTCACACGATAAAAACTATCTTGTGTTTCCAGCTAATCAGTTCACGCACTCCGGTGTTGCCAAGTTTTGCTGTTTGCAGAAACTTTCTCTTATAAAGTACATATGTATACAAAATGCATTTTTCTAAAAGTATAAGCATACAGTAGGATTTTTTTTTCAATTTTAAAAAATCTTTTCGAAGAATTTTTCCCCCTAACATTTAAACATCTTTCCCCAAGTATAAAATTTGAAATTTTACCTGAGTTTTACGAAAAAAACATAGAACAACAAGTTCAACTAATTTAATGTTTGTTTTGAATTCAATGGAAAACACGTGTTTGTCTTTATCATGTGACGTCATGAATTGAGCCTATTCAGCGCATATGACACATGCGAAATTGGGTTGCCAACTTGGCGAGTTATCTTGAACGTTGGCGATTGAAATTCTTGCATTTTGTAAATTTCACGTACAGTGCAGTGTTATCAAACAGCCGTTTGATGTCATAACTTACATTTGAACTTCGATTGCATATCTCAGAATTGCATTTCCGAAATTCTTTATGGGGAGTCGGAAACCTCTATCCCGACAATATTAAATTGGCTGTTTTCGGTCTGTCTTTTCTTAAAATCTGTTATATGTACAAGCTCCAATTTTTTCCTACGATTAAAGTACACATTTCTCATTATACTGAAATTAACTTTTAGCTATAAGTTTGAATTTTTTAATAATTTATAAAATATTTTAATTTCTCAAATATTTTTTTATAAAAAGCTGAATTTACATAGCTGTGGACATTATTTTCCCTAAAAAAGTACATCGAGCATCAAAAATTTACATTTTGAGATAAATGAACTTTAATGTATAATTACTTTTTTATTAAAGCATTCTTTACCATACTCCAAATGATCTACATGTTTTTGAACCTTATCATCCTCTCTCCTGATTTTTAGTCTTTTTTCTTTCCTAACCATTTGTTTTTTGTAAACATGAGTATTTAGCCTTTAACAACCTCTGTTTTTCGAAGTGCTCCTTTACCTGTACCATGTAATAACTTGGCAATATATTAAGTTTTCTCAAAATTTCTGGTTTTGATACATTTTCCATGTTATCATGAAATTGCATCATATGTACCCAATGATAATACTTCTATTTGTACAAATATTTACTTCGGAAGACGTGAGAATATTACGTTGCTTACACTTTCATTGGGATTTTAAGTGCCTCCATGTAAACACTTTTTTAGAAATTTTGGATTAAATATTGATTTCCATTATTCATTCAACTTTTAAGCAAAAACAAACTACTTTGTTTACATTTTTCGCCAGGTTTCAAAGATTATTTTAAAATAGGTTTTTAATTACCTTAGAACAGTGCTTCTCAAAGTTTCGATATTTGCAACCCAATATTCAATCATAATTTTCTTTGCTTCCCCTACATAGTGACAATGTATTAAATTCAATAATACTATACTTTGTTACTGAAGCTACAATACAACTTTAACCTCTTAAGTATCTCCGGCATATATAAACGTTTCACTCAGTTACGATAAAACGTTAATTGCCCCGGACGTATATATACGTCTTTGCAAAGTACGATCTTTTCTGTGCACTGCTATCCATAAAATTATTCCGAAGCCTTTGGGATGCAATAAAAGGACCTTGACAATGTTTGTGAATGATTTACTTATTTCGGATTTATTTGGTTAATTTATATATTCGTTTTCTTAACCCCCCCCACCCAATACATCCCATACACGCACCTGCGTAAAAAAACGGTTGGTATTGGGGAACTAATCACATATTTATAAATTTTAATAGGCAGTTAAGGGGCTAATTATAATCCTTGCAAATTATTAAGATCAGCATTAATTTTTGTATATAATTTTATGCATGACATTATAAAACTTGTTATTAATTTAGTATTGTTAAATTAACTATACACAATACATTATATAGTAATAATACATTTATAAGTGTATTATATCAGTGTAAATGTAGATTTTTATTTTTTATGATATCATATGTATTTTGTTCGTTCACTCTCAGTAAATTAATAATTTTTTTTAAATAATCTTTTGCTTTCGACTTTTCAATATGCTTACGCCGCCCTTATAGAGTTGTCAACCCCCTTCCCCCTAAAAGGGCACGCCCCACAGTTTGAGAAATTCTAAATTAGAGGTTAAAGTAAGGTATTTTTAGAAAAGTTGAAATCCATACAATTTGAAAATGTAAAAATCTTAAAATTGTCATATTAAGAAAATGTTATGCTTCCAACGCTCCTTAATCTTTTGCAATATATGTCAGATGTTAATGCTTTCTTTTTTGCTATGTGTTTACGTAGACAACACCTTTTAAAATTAAGAACAGTGCTTATGAATTTTCCAACTGACTGTAGAGCTCGAATTGTCTGCCTTGGGGGAGCGGCTTGTATATCCCTCCCATATTACAGCTTCTCGTTGAGAGGGGAGGGGAACAGTGATGAAATCACAGTTTGTGTATGTGTGTCCTCTGCAATTATGTGACGTAGAAATTTTCGTGCTCTGTAGCAAATTATTGCAGAAGTATAAAACAGAATCAGCAACGCTTTTTTTTTGCGTACGGCTGTCAAAAGCGGTGGCGAATAAATGAAGTTAATATTTTAAAATGGTATGAAGTAAGGAGTATAAGTACAAATATTTAGTTGAATATCTTCTTTTTAATGAAAATCTTTATATATATATATATATATACATACACGGGTGTGCAAAAATTAAGGACGAAGTCGAAAAATTAGCATATCAGCTGAACGAAGAGGCAGAGTGGACAGAAAGACCAATCAGGAGATTAAGTAAGGTGATGTACGGCAGCACATGCACAGATATGCAGGTAGACGTAATGGGGGAGTGTCTGAGTCGTATAAAAAATGTTGTCGGTGTAAGATCAGTATTTCTGGCAAAGAGATTGCACGCCGTATAGCAGTTAAAATCACACCGAGTTGCTGCCTCAGCGAGAAATGGCGAATAATCAATCTGTTAGATGACATCTGGATGCTTTTACCGAGGTCGAATCATTGGGAAGTTGGAGGAAGGCCGCAGTGTGACAAGTGTGGCTGCAGAGTTCGGAATTGCTCACAGCATCGTTTAACGACTTTGGAGACAATTTCAAACTACAGAACAGCTATCTGGGGGTTCAGTAGTGGTCGTCCACGAGGAACCACACCCGCAGATGACCGGTACATTGTCTTACAGGCCAAAAGAAACAGGCGGAAGACAGCGAGAGAAATCACTAGACACACGACACAGGCGACTGAACGAACGATATCGCGTTTTACCGTGGCCAGAAGACTGCACGGTGGTGGTCTGTTTACACGACGCCCTGTACCTTTAACGCCTGCCCATCGGAGAAGGCGTTCTCTGTGGTGCCGGGTACACCGGAATTGGAGATACAATGAATGGGGACGCGTACTCTTTACAGATGAGAGCAGATTCAGTTTGAGTAGTAATTATCATCGCGTACTCATCTGGAGAGATCGGGGAAGCCGCAATCATCCCTCGAACATCATTGAAAGGGACAGGTATGGAGGTCGCGGTGTTCTCGTTTGGGGAGGCATCATGCTTGGTAGTCGTACAGACCTTCACATCTTTGACGCAGGTTCAGTCAACGGGACCCGTTATTGTAACGAGATTCTTCGTCCATATCTGTGTCTTTTCAGAGGCGCTATGGTCTGCAGTTCCTTTTCATGGACGACAATGCACCATGTCATCGCACAGTAGCTGCCGAACAGCTCTTAGAGAGTGAGGATATTGAACGTATGGATTGGCCGGCACGATCTCCGGATCTCAATCCCATCGAGCATGTGTGGGATTTTCTAGGCAGTCGCTTGGCAGCTCGTACCTTACCACCAGTAACGATTCGAGAGCTTCGATTGGCGCTGCAAGACGAATGGGCAGTAATGCCTCAACAACTCATTGACACCCTCATTCTCAGCATGGGCAGGCGCTGTGAAACCTGCCTAGCAGTCAGGGGAGATCATATCCCCTACTAATGACCGGATGTTTCTTGCTGGACACCCATCACAGGGATGTTTCGGCCTTCAGTCGCATTGCGCTCCATGCTACTTTTTCAATCAAGCTTCTTTTTATCCCTCTGATTTCTCTTTTAGTAAGTGTTGCTTACATTACACATGTCCTTACGTATTGGGGATCTTACGGTATTAAATGTGTTGATTTGGAAAGCTTTTGTACAAAGTTATATTGAAAAACCCGTCTCGTCCTTAATTTTTTGAACACCAGTATATATATATATATATATATATATATATATATATATATATATATATATATATATATATATATATATATATATATATATATATATATATATATAAAACTACTATCAAAAGTACCAAAAAAATGTAAAAATAAATTCTAAATTATTTCCCCTCCCCCTAAACACTGATTAAATATGCAAAATATGTGTCATTTTAAATTAGGAGGGTAATACAATATGCAGACAAAAATAATAAAATACGATTTTTTTTCTTTTTTAATTAATTAGAATTGCTAAGAAACAACACATAGATATAGATGTTAGCTGGATTTTGTTTTTTTATTCTTTCTTAAGTAAAAGATTTTAAATTCTTTTCAAAATGTTTCTCAAAATATGTCTCTATTTTCTTATACATGAGAAGAAACTTGAACTTCAAACACTTGATTATTTAAACTCGTAAAAAGCAGAAAAAGATTCCATGAATGTATACAAAAAACGAACAGGTTTATTGACCATATTTCACCCTGTCAGCCACAAAACTAGAATGACGTCAGTTAATGACGTAAACCTCAAGTTTAGGTGTTTGCTTTTCTTTTCTTTACTGAAGCTGAGAAAGAAAGAGATTGATTGAATATTACTGAAAGAATTTGTTTTTTCAAGAACGAAAAAAATTCCATTTTGTTCTTTATTTTTATAATTATAATATGGTGAAGGTAATATTTTCATGATGGAATATTTCATGTACAGAATTTTACTGAAGACTAAACTTTGTTTTATCCTGAAAGAATAAAACAAATGTGTGTGTGTGTGTGTGTGTGCTCTCTTATTGATGGATAAGTTTTTAAAAATGTGCTTCAGGAAAAGATTGAAGTTAGAAAGTATAACCGGAATTAAGATTTAAAAGAAATTGCCTACACTTTAGGACTTTTAAGCAGCGTAAATAATATTATCGTTTTAAATTAACTTAAAATAATATCATGAAAATAAAACAAGCATATTATCTTCACACAGACATCAATTATTAAACAAAATGTTGTTTTATTTAATTTATCATTAGATGGAGAAAGATTCATACCCACGCGCACACACACTCACACACCCAGAAACGTACCCCCTCCCCATATATATATATATACATTCATGGACAAAAAATTAGCACAACAAGAAGAAGTCGTCAAAATGAAACGAAATTTTACAACCGTAATGACTACTTTGATGTAAGTAAATGATGAGAAAATCAAAGAAAAATGATAATTTATTTCAGAAAAAAAGGACAAAAGAACGCAGGATTTAATACCCTGTGGAACCCTCCTAGCGCGACTGCACGATGCAATACGATCGGGCATTGAGGCATACAAGTTCTATGTGATGTCTTGAGACATTTCGTTCCATATTTGTTGTAACCTTACTTCTCGTTCGTTCAAACTCGTAGGGTGCCCAACTCGTCGTTCCAAATGATCGCAGATATGTTCGATTGGAGATCAATCTCGGGATCGGGCAGGTTCTGAAAGGGTAGTAACAGTGCGGAAACAGTCTTGTGACACGTTGCCGTGTGAGGCCGATCGTCTTCCTGTTGAAAAAGAGCTCCTGGGAGCCGTTGCATGAGTAGCAACACATGTGGTTGCAGGATGGCATGGACATACCGTTGGGCTGTCATGGTGCCACGGATCAATACTAGAGGGGACCCCAAACAATCACACCAACTGTGGGAGCGGTGTGTAGCTGTAAAGCAAAGGCAGGATCGAGGTGTTCACCAAGGGATCTCCACACACGCGAACACGATTGTCATTACTGCTGAGATTGAATCTGGATTCGTCGCTAAAGACGATCTGGTTCCATTCCACTGCAGTCCAGTTTCCTTGTGCGTGGCACCACTCCAAACAGAGGCGTCGATGGGTGGGCGTCAAGAGCAGCACACGTAATGAACGCCGGGATCACACGTCCTTCAGTTGGACATCTTCGTATGGTTCGAGAAGACATAGGGGCCCCTAATGAAGGTGCTACCTGTGCCTGGATGGCAGATGATGAATCAGTTGGCTGTACTTGTGCATTTCTTACCATGTGGTGATCTTATCGGCGACTGGTCTATCGAGGGTTTCCTGAACCTGGTATTAGTGTAAATGACATCTCTCAGATCCGCTGGTCCCAACACCTCCTCACAACACAATCAGAAGGGCCTAACTGACGAGCTACTCGCCTAGATGACCACCCAGCTTCCATCATGCCGATGATTCTCCTCCTCTCAAATTGCGAAAGCTGCTCGTATTGTCTTCGAAAATGGTGTAATGGCATGTCTTTCTTAGCTCTTTCCTTGTAAACGATTCAGCCCACTGAAACAAGCTTTGGTTACCTGCTTTATCCTCCACGAAGAGGGACATTAAACGCCCTCTACCTGCTATATGTATTACGAAATCCCGTTAAATTTCTAATCATTTGCATATCTTCCCAACATGTACCTTCATGCCAAGTTTCGTTACGATTCCGCAATTATTTCTTGGTGCGATAATTGTTTTGTCCATGAATGTGCATTACACTATAAAGTTAATATATGTGCATGTGCGGGTAGGGTAAATGCTAAGCAAACTGTTTTACTTTTGATTTATTTGGCTGTGAATTTTTTCGTAAAATATAATACTTTACCTTTTATTCTCGTTAGAAAAAAAGTCATGTGATTACATACATTTTTTTTTAAAATTTAAACCAAGAACACCAACTCTTAGAACTTGTTCTGTTTTATATTACTTCGAATTACAGATACTATTAAGAGTTGATTACTTCCGGGTGGTAAATTTAAAGCCTTAAACTTTAAGACATGCATCGAGATATTTTACTTTGAAGCGGTTTCATCTTCCGAAAATCGCAAGCAACAAGAATACGAATAAAAGCGTTCAACGACTCGCCCAAACAGGGATTCTGTTTCGCCCGAGTCGTCTAACATATCCGCAGCACAACTATTGACTTACAGGTTAGTGCTTAAAATAAACCTTCTTGCTTAGATCAAGACCTGTTTGCCAAATTGGTGACGCAGGCTTGAACATTACATGGCAGTACAGCCTAACGACACTGGTTGATTATGAGTTCATTCCACGGAGAGTCCAAATAAAAGACATTCCTAGTTAATCACGTCTTTTTATTCAAAAGGCAACGTCACACATGTCAAAATGGTCCGCCATGTCAGCCAGAGACCTCCCACAACATCGACAACGACACTTAAAGATTGCTGGGGATGTATATCAGTTGCAGTAATGGCTGGGAAACCAAATTTCTCCATGTATCGCTCGGAAAGTCCATCAACAGCAAAAACATTTTTCTTTTACCAGGAAGGGGGTATGCAGGGACCCCTTCTTTCACAATTCAGAAACAAGAAAGGAAAAAAATAGCGCTTAGTGACTGTCATGAATAGGGGCTCCTTTTTATCTCAGTCGTTTAACGTGTGTGTAAACGATTAATTGTAATGAGCAATTCCATACTCATTTATGCAAATGCAAAATATGTGGATAAAATTTGTAATTCAAAATAAAAAATAGGTATCTAAGCTTTATATTTATAGTTAGTGTGATATGTGCAGAAAGCCAACTTTACAGATAAATTATTCATTTAAATATATTTTGTTACACTAATTTTGGAAATTTTGTATGCGAATGGTGCTATTATGTTTAAAAAGATATGTGTTTTTTGAAAATAAGCATAAAAAATTGGCATTGTTTGATCCATACTCCAGAAATAAAATGATACCGGAAAGGGTTAAATATACTTAAGGATATCACCGGTACTATCAATTTCTTTTACGAAAAAATATTTTGTTGAGTTTTGATCATAAATTTTAATTCAATGATATAAAAGCACTATCTTTAAAACATTTTTAAGTCAATTCGAGATTGCACTTGTACATATAAACAGAATATAACCTTAAAGAGAATATATATATATATATATTCTCCATTTTACAAAATTGCAATATAGTTTAATGGAGTTTTAAGATTTTTATTAATCACTCATTTCTATCTCCCCCTTTCTAAAAATTAAGGAAAAGCAAAACCTTGATAAATTTTTTCCCAATATTTGATGTAATTAGAAAAAATTACCGTATTCATTTTTTATTTAGAAGAAAAAAAATTCACTTACTTTGATGTATGTTAGTTTATAGTGAAAGAAACTCATTCAATCGTACTTATACTTGCGACCATTTGGTGTTAAATGAGCCGTGTTCACAGAAAAAATGTTATTTTCACTTTGACTCTAACGGAGAAAAATATAAAATAAGACATCTTGCATATCTACTCAGGCGGATAAATATTTTTTGACATTTGAGATTGCCACTGTTAGCTTGGAACTTTAAGTTGTTAGTATTCCAACTCACTAAATGTTTTCCAGAGAAACTATATTTAACTTGTGCTTTTATTTAATTGAGAGAAATCGACGAATTTAAAAGATTTATGTTGAATACGTTTTTAAAAAGCTACGTTAGTTCTTAAGTGTAATTCCTTTAAATCAGTGCTAATTAAACTTTCAATGTTGGTGACCCAATTTTCAATCTTAAACTTCATCTCCCTCCTATACAATAACAATGTGTTTAATGCAATAATAATGTACATTAATACTGAAACTACAATATGACCCTAATATTAAATTTAGCATTTAAATGTGTGATGGGGCTTTGTCGCACCTTCTCACTAATCCTGTTAGGGAATCTTTGTTGCCAGAATGGCATTATTTCAATCCAACCCTCTCAAGAAGAAACCGCGATATGCAGAATAGTGAATAGATACATAAGGGAGCTTTAGCATTCGCGAGTTAGTAAGATAGAAGAAAGAAAGAAGTTGAATAGAAGTGGGATAGAAGCCGGATAGTCACGTAGGGGTCGGATAGTAATAGAATGGAAGACTAATAGTAGAAGAATAGAATACAAGAAGGGACAGAAAACCGAGGTGCTGATCACCGTGAGATATTGGTAAGAGATTAATTATAGAACGGACTTAAACTTATTAAGAAATCTACAGTAGATAAAGATTCAGAGGTTAATGTCTCAAAGATAGTGAGTAGGAATTCAGGTACTATTTACTTAGAATTGATAATTACGTGGAATCACTCCTGATTATATCCTTGTAATAAGACTTGTGTTGCGTTTATCGATATATATTTAGACAATAATAAATTAGATTTACTATGGAGAATTTGAGTGATCAATCATTTATTCCTACAAATCTAGGTCGCGTAGATGAAGAGATGATATCCCCGGGTATCACAAACGCTAATTTTAAGTAATAAATATTTTAAGTAACTTTTGAAACGTCCCGGTGGACGCTGGTGTTTGAGAGTTCGAGTAAAGATCAGCCGTAGTGTAATTCCAACACACTTTTATTATCTGCTTAGCTTAATAATTCTAGACAACGTAAGGGGAAGAATGCACTCAAAACATTAAACTAAAGGAACAATCAATTTTTGTTAATTTAAATATCACAGAAATAAACATACTTATCTTAATATGGAAGCGCTCTGGACTCCACTATTCGGATTATATTTGGATATCTCTTAACTTGATTAACCATACGACCTCCAGTCATTAACTTATTCCCGCTTTTATATCCACTTGCAACCATCTTTCTCTACTCTACTACAAACACTTAAATAGAAGTTCTAATTTGCATAAGTCCTGACTTCTTTACACAGAGTTTTTCAAATGAAATCACAGTTAAAAAGATTAATTTTTACCCGAAAGGTTGTTAGTAAAATCGTGGATAGAACAGTTACACTTTCAAGTCGTAGGATAAGTATTATGCTACTTTTTTTATTGTTCAGAATATATACTTTGTTTTGCTTCCTTTCTGTAAATTAACAATTATTTTTAAAATAATCTTTTATTTCTGACTTTCCGATATGATCGCGCCCCACGAAGGACTTTTCCGCCCCCTCAGAGGAGGGCGCATCCCAGTTTGCATGCATGTAAAATGAAAATCATTAATATTGTGAATATTAACGATAATATTGTCGATAGTGTACATTAGTATTTATTTTTGGAACCAATATTTGAGATTGTATTTGATATAAATAAATAGAATGAGAGAGAGAAATTTACAATCTAAAAAATATTTTTATTTATGTAAAAACTAGCTTATGTACAAGAAAGTTAAGGGACCAAGAAAAAATCAAGTTAGGAGTGTAAATGGTTCAAATTTGGCCTGGATATATATGTTGCTATGTTTTCCTGCCTCTCAGCAGATAGATCGCATTTTCTATGCAGATAAAATTACACCGTCCACTTTAATACGTGCACGCCTAACATACTGCAAAGCCCTTTCATTTGGCATCATGCCGACAGCTCGTAGCCATGAAACAAAAAACATCTGTACTGAACCTGGAAGCCGAGTCTCGAATGGAATTCTGGACGTAAGAAGGGACCGTCCCACTCCAGGAGAGCGAATAGAGAGACCGGTTGGAACGCTTGAAAAGAAAAATTGTGTTTTGCCCTCCTTCTTCACCTAAATATTTTCTGATATTTAACAAAGGCTCAATAGTTTGAATATATGACTTATATCTAACTGTAAGTATTATAACGAATAGCTGCAGACATAATAAAGCGATAACTTAATTCTCTAAGTCTCACGCTACTCATCAACTTTCCCGATACGTGCTATTACTGCAATAGCACTTGTATCAATGAACATGGTGTTTTAAACATGAGGAGATCACATGTTAAATGTATTAATAATAAGTTGCAAGGTGGACGCAAAACAAGAAACGCTAGTTCAGGGAGACTTTATAACTGGATTTAAGATGCAGAGTGGTCTATGTCTATGTTACTTGCCATTGCGAATATTTTTAGAGGTAGATAGAACGTGGTGCGTTGGCACAAACATTCCGTAATGCGTTCTTTAAAGTCTTGCAAAGTTTGTGGAGGTGTCGCGTACACCTGGTGCTTGAGGATGTATCTCCACAGAAAAGAAATCCAATGGAGTCAAATCAGGTGAACGGGGAGACCAATCTTCGACACTACCATACCCAATTATTTGGTTCCTGAATACTTTGACGAAGTCCTGCTTCACTGGAGATTTCTTTTGAGTAGGCACGTTGTCATGTTGGCCAAATAATTGAGTATGGAGGTGTCAAAGATTTGTCTTCCCGTTCACCTGATCTGACTCCCCTGGATTTTTTTTCGGCGATGATATCTAAAGCAGCAGGTGTATGAAATCCTTCCACAAATATTGCAAGACCGAAAAGGGTGCGGTTACAAACTTAGGCTCTATAAAAGTCTTTGCGACGTTAATTGGAACAAAACTTTATTGAAAGCAAGATCACAGAGAGACAGAGCTTACAGTTTAAGGAGAGACATACATATAAACTCTAATTCTATATGTGACATCACTTTGTGATGTCATCAGAAACTAATCAATGACCAGCGCATATGACATCACTTTAAACCTTAGGTCATATTTATGATGTGACATACGGTCATATGATCAGAGGCCAGTTCGTGAATAAATCAATTACGTGGCAACAAACGCATTACAGAATGCTTATGCCAGTATGTCATGCTATATGCTCTTAGGTAGGCAAGAAGGTGACGGAGTAACTTCAGGGGTAAGTTGCTCACATAGTTTTGTTTTTCCTTTCTAGGGTTGTCAAGTTCGAAAATTAGAAGTTGAATAAAACTTCATTTGAAAACAAATTAGGCAATTCGGCCACGCACCTTTTTAGAAAAAAAAAGCTAAAAAAAAACGTTACGATAAAAAAATCTATTTTATAACGAGAAATAGTAACTATAAAAAAAGAATGTGTAATATATAAAGTAGAATATTTTCGAGGCAATACAATAATGTAATTTTTCTTCTTTGTGAAATGTGAGCATGTTAAATGTTTGAATTAAGGCATTTTATATTAATAATTTCATAATTTTAGTTCTTATTCCTGATATGTTTTTCATACAAATGTAATACTTCAATACTATGTAAAGAAAAAACTAAACTTTCTATCGTGACAGAAAAAATTTCCTAACGTTTTTCTTTTATAAAAATTCATTTATAAAAATGTATCGGTTGAAAAAATACGAAATTGCAATTAATTTCAAGAAAAATATATAACCAATATCTAAAAGGGTTTTTTTAAGTTTATTTAAGCGTATTATAATTTTTTTTAAGAATTATAAACTTTACTGTGGTTTTTCTCAGTTTGTGTTTTTCGAAACATTAGTGCATTCAAAATGCTACCCCTTCCACAACTACTTACCAATCACTTCCATTTTTTTGCTGTGTGTTGCATATAAAACATGTAACAAAACTAGGGATCCTTTTTGTTGTAAACTGAATACTTTTTTTTAAAAAAAATAATAAGTAAGATACATATATTGACATTTGTGTTGATTTTTAGCATGCATATCAACATTTTATTTTTCTTGTCAAAAAGGAATTAAGTTATTGTAAAATCGATCCCTAAAGTTGTTTATAATATCCATAAGAATATTACAAAAAAATTCAGGTCAAAAAATAAATAATTACAGAAGGAGAGTAAAATTTTAAAATTTTCCAAATTTTCTTCAAAAAATTTTAATTTATAACATTGTGTGAATAATATGTGAAAAATTCCATCTCGTATAATTTTCTTGAATAGAACCACTATATAAAATGTTAAAATATAATTTTTAAGCACATATAGAAAGAAAATAGCTCAAAGGGTTCCAAATCTTCTTAACCGCTCCATTATTTGCATTTATGTCCACACCGTGTCGTTTCTTACTAAAGTCATGATGCTTTGCAACATTGTGAATCGTTTTTCAGTCTATCTCAGTCCGTTTTTGCTATAGGAATGCTAAATTGGAAGTTTACTACCAGGTGCCACCGTAGGTGATTTTATTCAGTAACCCATGGACATTTTACTATACCTAGACACCACGTTATGAATATAACATCAGCCGTTACGAAGTTAAGATGGTGGCAAGTGACTTTAGCTTGCATACTATATAAATATCTATTAACATATTATATGAAACAAAATATATAAATAGCATTTTCTACGATGTTTATTTGCATTATGTACTCATTATGTGTATTCATTTCTTTAAAATATCTGTATGAAAAGAAATTATTGCATTCATATATACAGGGTGTCCAGGCTTAAAGTATCCAAAATTAATGGATTATTATTACGAAATTACCCATCAGAATGTAGTAAACACTCCATCCATTGATTGGAAACTCCTCCGAAATTTTTTGGGTCGAGTTCGATCAAACGCACAAGCGCACATTATTGAGCAATCGCAGACGATAAACTTTTTACACTGACTTCATTAGTAAATGAGTGGGTGAAATAGCAAAACTTTTAGTGCGAACTTTGGTTAACGGAATTCGAATCAGTCACGTGTGTACAGAATGGTGTGTCGATTCTCCAACATCAAAATCTATCTACCAGTGGGAAAGAACTCTAAAGGAGATGGGAACTTTGATATTTCAAACTGGAAAAAGTATAATTAAGATTTCGTGATAGAGAACACTGTTGATGGTGTGCGTCGATGATTCATTTTGTTGGTGTCCTGATAAGTCTATTAGGCAAGCCAGTAACGGCATTCTATTCCGTTCTTCGAACACGTCGCTATACATGTGTGACTCTGATTTAAATTCCCTTAATCTAAGTAGCACTGCACTGTTTGCTATGTCATCCACATCTTTACTAGTGGTCATTGTAACAAGTTCATCGTCTCGATTGCTGAATAATGAGTGTACGTGCGACCAACCGGACTAGACCGAAAAAGTTTCGGAGGGGATTCCAATTCACGGATGAACAGTTTAATACATTCTGATGGGTAGTTCTGTAATAATAAACCATAACGTATGGATTCTTTAAGCCCGGATACCCTGTATTTTGTTTTTTAAGCTAATTGAAGTTTATAAATAAATTCAAACAGCGTATACACTTAAAACGACTCTCAGTTTAAGAGTATTTTTTTTAAAACTCTGGAGAACGAAGGATATAAGATTCTATATTTATCTTCAGAAATCTTTTCTTCCTTCTTTGTTGAATTTTTGAAGTTTATTCGATAAATTAATGATCTATGTTTGCATAGATTTCTACTCTTTTAGATCGCTCTTAAAAAGGAAGAAAAATTGTTCTTGCCCATTTATCGATTTATTTGTCAATAAAACTTCCATGATATGTTCTTGAAAGAAGTATATTCATAAGATCCCTTGTTTTTAGTAATGAAGAAACTATTATTGGAAAAATCATTTGTTTTTAAAAACAGTGCAGCTAGGTATCAAAACACATCGAGTGCTTTATTATTAATAAATTATTGGAGGGGATTTTGGCGAATACTGAGAATGGATTTAAAATAATGAAAATAATTGTGCCTAAAATAAAATTCGACCTGTAAAGACAATCAGAAAGAGAAATTGATACTATATTTCATACTTAATTATATAAAATTGAGTTTTTCGAATTTTTAAATATTGGGTTTGTCTAGTATTTCTCGTTAATAAAACAAATAATCAAGCTCGATTATGAAATTTTAAGAAAACTAAATGTAAATATCGATTTTCCATTAATATCGGGATTTTAATTTGGCAATAAATGGTCCATGTAGACCATGGATATTGAATTTTTACTATAATGAATGATTTTTAAAAAGTTTCACTTACGAAAGTTATTTCTTAATTCAATGTCTTAACTTTCACGCCACAGAGTTTTCGCCGTTCAGATTTTTACTCAGCGTTGAGTTTTTTTTGCTTAGGAGAGCAGAGAAACAACTTTGATCTTAAAATTAGATAAGGCATCCTATTTCGAAAGACAATAATTTTTGCTGTCATACGATATTTAATATTGTTTCACTTAGTCTTCTTAATGTTAATGTGAAAAAGTGGTTAATTTTTAAAAATCTTAAGGTTAAAAATGAGAATTAATTTTGTGTTTCGTCGTTTACATTAAAATCGAAAATGCTTACAACTTTAATGAAAATGGTGAACTAAATTTTTGTCTTAAGAGACAGATACCAAATTCAGTACACATACTAAATACAAATGAGAGCACTAATTTTATGAAATAATTTACATAATTACATGATTTACTTTAATAGAATTAACGTAGCTCTAATCAGAGAGAGGCAACATAACCCTAGAAAAGTCATTTCTTATTTTTCATACTAACAAGCGAGTCTTCGAGACACGATAAGGAAAAAATCGATTCATGTTTCTATTTTTGAAATTTATATGTATATAAGAAAATTCCATTTTTGAGGGATTAATTCTATAGTAGCTAATATTCCTTTCCATAATTCTTTAAATAATTTTTTAATGAACTTATGGGAGAAAATTATACGCAAGCTTAGAGACGCAAATGCAAATAAAAAGTAGGCATGACAGAGAAACATACTTTTTATATACTTCTTTTGTCAAGTTATTTTACCAGCAGAGTTTACAACAAGCGCTCAAAATTAGGAACACCAAATTAATTACAAGTTTGATAACTGCAATGGCATACTTGATTGACAAGGTTAGCGGTAGAGGGTCGAAGATGACTGATGCGGTAAAACCCTATTGATGCTTGTGCTTTTGATCGTGTTGGGGGACTTTAGTCATACCAAAATGGCAGATATACTCTTATGTGTGATTTTTGTTCACAAGTACTGAATGGCACTTTTGTAGTGCGCTAAATTGGACATGGTCGCCCAATCCGATAACTTCCAGATCTCTAGATTTATTTTTCCTCGATTACTTCTTATGATGATATCTGAAGGGCATTACTTATGAAACTCAAGTCAACTCTACTGAATAAATGGTTTCTCACCAATCCATTGAGGAAATAAGTAGCACTTTAAAAAGTGTTCACCAACGCTTCTATTTACGCTTTTGACTTATTGAAGGTCACAACTTTACGCCTTTTTAAACATTGTTATAACAAAACCCATTGCAATGGCGTTGTAAGTAGGCAGTATTTGTTCTCATTTCTAAGTTTAAATGTTTTTTTTCTCTCTACGTGTCTCATATCCATCCTACGCTTCTGTGTCTGTTTGTTGTTGTTGTCATGTACGACAAAGTGCATAAGCAAAAATGATGGCAAAAACAAGTAATATAATTTTTTTAAGTCAATTCCATCTTTGTTAGAAAAACGTACTGGCGCCATCTGTTGCAGCCAGTTGTAACTTCGACCTAAATAAGAATAAATTTAAAATTACAAAATAAAATTTAATTAATGAACTGATATTTGAAAAAACTGTATTAACATCAAGTGTCATCCCCTGCAAGCTTAAAAAATGTGTTTAAACTTGAATGGATGGATAGAAAGTATTTTATTAACGATTGAATATTTGAACAAGGTATACATTTGGGAGATAGTGAACTAATGGTTGGAATAGAATTAGATGCCAAAATGCCAAAGACGTGAAATGTGCCCATTTTACAGTCAATGTCAATTTCGAAACGGGCACGGGCTGTGGAAGGGAAGGTAAAAAACGTGTTTGGGAACCAGCTATTTTCCCGGGCCATGCTTGTACTCTACATATATTCTTGATCCGCCAGGTTTGATTTTCATGCCTTTGGAGTGTTTTGCCTTTAGTTTGGTCCGTGTCTGTTTAATTTAGTCAACTGTACTAAAAGTTTGCCTTATAATTTAGAATCAACGGCTTTGGTTAAAAGTAACGTTATAGATTTTTGTCTTAACACTTTGATTATTAATGATTTTTCTGATGTAATTAATGGAAATATATATTTTATCTAAGTGAAATTTTCTCAATTATTATTTCTAATTAAGCTTAACTTTTTATTTAAGTAATGCATAAGATTAAATACCGATCATGATTTAAACCCAGCCCGTTGGTTTAAGTCTTAAAATGTTTTTTAATGTTACTTTTAATTTAAAACACTATGAATTATTTCAAGGTGCATTTATTTGATAAACTGTCGTGATATCTAGAAAGGATTATTTCCTTAGCTCAATGCAATAGAAGAGTCACTTCAATGGAAAGGATGTTTTGCATTGAAACGAGACTTCCGAATATTTTGTAATTCGTATTAAGGAAATATCTATGCATCTAATATTTAAGAAATTAAGATATAATCCCTTGCTTTGTTTTACTAATTATTATTTAATCCAAGTCCTTTAACTCTATGCACCGGGTTATTCATAATTCCCCCCAGAGCTTTAAAGCGCTATAAAAAAAGAGCATTTGAATCAACTCGTTTTTATTTAAAAACAACCTCTGACAATAAAGTTCAGTGAATGAAGGCAGAACGGCCGATTTGGCAAGACTGGCAAAATGAAACACTGCACTTGCTTAGTGGCAGATGTGGACCATCTACACCCACCATCGTTCAGTTGAGACTCATTTGTGTTTCGTGTAATACTTGTTTTGCAAAATGCTTGTTTAGTACGTTGGTTATTAACTGAGAACAGGAAAATGAAAGAAAAAAAGGTCAATCTAAAGTTTTGTTTTAAGCTTGGCAAGACACCAACTTATGTTATGTCATTACGTGTTTATGGAGATCAAGCGCTGTCCATGAAGTGGGCGTACGTTTCGCCCGTTTTCGAGAAGGCCGGGAAAGTGTTCCTGACGATCTCTGTCAGTGACGAAAGCATTGAGAAAATGAGGTGATTAATCACTAAAGATCGTCATTTAACTGTATGCATGGTAACTGATGAACTGCAGATTAACCGTGAATCCGTGCGACAAATCGTTACCAAAAAATTAGGCATGATAAAAACGTATTATCGATATTGACGATATTATAAACTTCCAACGAAACGTGACGAGGCTTTTGAACTCTATCCCAAAAGAAGACTTCTTGCAAAGTTTCCAGGACCAGTATAGCAGATCGTAGGGGTGCATATAGGAGGTGACTATTTCAAAGGACACTAAAG
>BMAU01003978.1:0-62500 GCA_019973935.1 Trichonephila clavipes | reverse complement strand
TCTTTCATTTTAACAGTTTTAACCATATCGCGGCAAGTTAGCGCATTCGTAATTCGTTTTTTTTTATTTTAACAGTTTGATTCTTCAACGGTCTTTCTCGCGCATGAGCAGAAAGCTTTTATTACTTTAAAAATTCCGTTAATGAGGAAATGGTTATTTCTTTTGCTCCGGTTGGGTCAGGTGTTCGGCTTCGTTTTGGGAATTACTTTTTACAGGTAATATTTTTATTTCTTTCTCCACATAAATTTCAAAAGATTGCCATGATGTCCAGCAATGCTCTTAGGATTAATTTGAATGAATGCATGAAATATTACGATTACTATTGTTAAAGGTTTTTTTTGCCATGTTACCTGTGCTTGGAAAGAAAGCTGTTTTAGAATAGTGCATGAAAGAAGGTTTGATTGGATCATCGTATGTATGTCCGAAATGTGGATGAAGTTTGGATTTGAAAGAAAGAACGGGTAAGAAACTGAATGATCGTTTTTGAATGGTACTGCAAAATTCAGTCCAGTGTGAAAGAGGATACCCATCATGTGTTTAGGAGTGTAAAGAAATGGCTTTGGTTTGAATTGAGTAATATGGATTTGTGTGCACCGTTTTGTTAGTGATGCAAAAATAAAAATGTTTTGGAAGGTGCTCTCAGAAATATGCAGTAGCTTACTGGTATAATTTCAGTAGGCAACTCATCGTCATCATAAATGTCAGAAATAGCAGCATTTTTTAAAGGTAAGTGAAATTATTTCCATTTTTAAATGCCTGATTTTTGTAGCGATTTTCAGTATCAAAACTTTAAAATTCTACGTTTTTAATGATATTCCTTCCTCCATCTTGAATTTCGCGCTCCGGTGTTGCGTGTTGTGGTAGGGTTGCAACTCCAAAACACATCACGCAAAAACGCGCCAAATTGGCGATTTTTCAAAATTTGGCGGAGAGGCGCCCGATTCGACAATTTCACCACTTAGTTTACTACGTTTAATAAAGCACCCTATTTGCTAAATAAACACTTTTAAACTCTTGACAATATTATTTCATCCTTTTTCTGAAGCAGTTTAGGGATTTGTTCAAATCCCTTACTTTCATCAGGGAAATGACTCTGAAGATACGTTATTTTTACATCTCCCGTGAATTAATCATATCCCTTAGGAATTTTTTGATCAAATTCCTAACTTTATCGTTTCCGTCGACAGATATAACCTTAATGAGTATGAGAACGAGGAAATTGAGATATAAAAATGTAATGAATATATTAGTAGGACCTGTAGGCAAAAGATTTCAAACACAAATTTCAACATTTTTAAGGTAACTACGTGCGAAAACGGGGTTTTGAAAAAGTGTACAAATGATTTTTTTGGTATTCAGTGTGATTTGTATTAGAATATGCGTATGTATTTATTTTAAGAACATTATTGCAAGAAAAATTTATTTAAATGTATTTTTTTGGCAAGAAGTGAAGAAAGAACGATATATTTTCAAAGAATTTTCCTTCTATATAAACAGCTTCTATAATTATAATATTTTGCTGAAGTATAGATAGGACATCTAAATCGAGTTTGAACTAAAATGTTTGATATATATAATTTAGAAGTGGAGTTATATATATATATATATATATATATATATATATATATATATATTAATGTTTTTTTTTTTGTAAAAAAGTAGAGAAATTTTTGCAAAAAACATCCGTAACTTTTTGACTTGATATTAACTCTGAAAATAAAGAGATTATTTCAATTTTTTTTAGATTAACCCGGGTATAGAATCCCTAACTATATATAAACAAAATACTATCATTAAAGAAGCATTTTTATAAAATTAGAATGTTTCTAAAGTATGTCATGCGTTCTTCATTTTTTGCCAAAAAATTACGTTTGAATAATTATTCTTGTAACAGTATTCTAAAACAGTTTTATGAGTATATTCTAATTCAACTGTCATTAAAGGTCAAGCGGTTATTCATTTATGCGCTTTTTCAAAAACATCGTCCCGATCGTAGTAAATCATCTCAAGTTATTTATTCGAATATTTCATAAAATACTTCTAAGCAAATACATTGCAATGAAACATACTCTAAGTAGTTACTGTTGAATCATGAAATGAATGGTATCGCTAGAGCAGCAATCAAGAATTAAATTTTAACAAACACGAGAACTGATAACTAAAATATTCATTCCGAGATTCGAATAATGTATGCAGCCAAAACAGGATAAAAACATTTCCCAAATACTTACTGAAAATGCAGTCAGAAAAAAAAACTGTTGCTAGATATCTGAAAATGCCTTTCTGTTCAAGTAAACAGATGAACTAAATTCAAGTAAAACAAGGGTACTTTTCCGTTTCGCCGGTGCAGGCGATAAATTCGTCAAAAATGGTACAAACGACCCCAAACGGAAAATTTTGATGGGTAATCTTTTGCCACTACATTTTGAAAACAAGTTGTGATCTTTTCTTTTCAGTAACATCTTTTTCATAATACATTAAAAATAGATGAAAAACCAGTGGTAACTAATTTTTATTAACATTTTTTATATGTATACTGTGTGCTGTCGCCAATAAAGCTGCTTGGCGATATTTGCACAAGTGAAACAGAAAAGCAACAAATATAGCTCACAGATAAAATATATGAAAATAGAATCTAGTGGCAATTAAATATATTTATTTAGTTAAATAACAATGAAAATGCTTAAACATAAAATACTTCCCTTCATAATCAAAAATTAAAACACATTCAATTAACTTCAGTTCATAATCAAGCACTCAAAATGATCAATATAAAATAATACAGGGAGTCCGGGCTTAAAGTATCCAAAAGTTATGGCGTATTATTACAGAACGAACTGTATAAACTGTTCCTCCGTGGGTTGGAAACCCCTCCATGATTTTTTGGGTCTTGTCCGATCCGCCGCACGTGCGCGCATTATTCGGCAATCGATAAACTTGTTACACTGATTTCATTAGTAAAGATGTATACTCCACAGCAAACGGTGCAGTACTTACTTTGGTTAACGAAATTTAAATGAGTCACACTTGTACAACGACGTGTACGAACAGAATGGAATGTCGTTATTGATAGTAGACTTATCAGGACTCCTACAAATTGGATCACTCACACGATGAATAGTGTCTTCTATCATGAAAACGTAAGGATACTTGTCAGTTTAAGATACCACGTTCTTGTCTCCTTTAAGGTTCTGTCCCATTGGTGGATAGATTTTGATGTTGGAGAGTCAATATTCCATTCTGTTTGAACACGTCACTGTACACGCGCGACTGATTTAAATTCCGTAACCAAAGCACGCACAGCACATTTTTTAATGAGGCGTCCATAATTGTCATAATAGAGTCAGTGTAACAAGTTTATCGACTGCGTTTTCCGGATAATGCGCACACGTGCGGCCGATCGGACTTCATCCAAAAGATCTCGGAGAGTTTTCCAATCTCAGATGAACACTTTGGTACATTCCGATGGGTAGTTCCGTAATAAAAAGCCATTACTTTTGGATACTTTAAGACCAGACACCCTGTATAATAATATTAAAAACAATATATTTTAAGCATAACTTTCAAGTCTACGTTGTCTCAAATGTTAATATTCAAAGAACTTTTTTCATTAATTTAAAAAGGAGGAGTATAAAACCATTGAAAGAGTATCCTGGAAAATTTAACGTTACAATTTCTTATTCTTTGCACTCTGTAATAGATTAGGAAGATAATTGGATGAAACTCTATTCCTTCGCACATTATTCATTGAGAACGTTTCGCACACTTAATAAAGCATTACACCAAACTTGTTGGGAATGAAACATTTTTTTGACAAACTCCATATGACTAAGGTAAATCATGAAGTTGATTTATTGCAGTACTGAGTAGCGATTGCGGCCTGTAGAATACAACCATTATTTTCAACTTTTACGCTCGTTCATACCCGGAAGAGGGCCATCCATTACCGCGTCTCCTTTTCCCGGCAGTTTTAGATAAAAATGATCGATAATTTTAATCCTTTCACTTAATTGAGTTACATAATTCTGGTGATGATAAAAGGGATTTTTGAAAGTGAAGTATCTTCTTTTATCTTTGTACATAGAAATATTTTCTCATCAATGATGTCTTGGGAATAAGATATTACGTTATGGGTATTAAGGAAATTTCGGAAATAAAACCATGGCTCTTAATATTAGTAAACATTTCTCAAGTCTTATAGACATTATTCAACTAACAGAAATAATGAAGTATGAGTTTTAAACTTAAATTTTCTTATTAAATGCTAAGATAAATCCGATGAATTATAATTTTGATAAGAAAAAAGGAACACGTTGTGATTGTGTAAATATTTTACACACCAACATACTCTCACACACATAAGTGAGAGTCGGGTATTAAGGAATAATCGAGAAAAATGGAATACAAGTTTTGGCTCTATTTGTAGCCACTAATGCGTGGGGAAACCTTGAACTACTGAAGAAAAACTCCCATGA
Organism: Trichonephila clavipes; assembly: GCA_019973935.1. NCBI lineage: Eukaryota > Metazoa > Arthropoda > Arachnida > Araneae > Nephilidae > Trichonephila > Trichonephila clavipes. The sequence continues at coordinate 58,025 of BMAU01003978.1, read as the reverse complement.
TGCATTGCAGTAAGAGTTGACCACTTGTTTTTAACGTTAAACTCACTACAGAAAAAAGTGCGTCTTACGAATTTCAAAAATTTTCGTAGGCAAGTTTTCAAACATATTTACTTACTAATAAACATGTGACTTGAACATAATGTTAAGCATAATGTACACTTAAAGAATTGTCGTTTGTAATAGTGGAACTTTTTTGCTGACCATGTTTTGTCTTTCAGTGTAAAGGTTCATTTTCCGAAATGGCGTGTTGGGCTATATATGTAATGCTTAATATTCTACAATACCCGACGTAAAAATAAATTAATCTATTTGACCCAAAATGTATTGAAGAAAAATGCAGTTGAAAAATGAGTTTAGAGTAAAATATTGTTATAGTTTTTTTTTTATTAATAGAGTAAAATAGCCTCATTTAAGGTATCCGACTACATTTGGAACCGTGATTTAAAATAATCTCATAAATGGATAATTTTCATATAGTGTCATTTAGATTAGAATGCATGTATAAAATTGTTTTAAGGACATTTTGACAAAACAAATTTATTTAAATACAATATTTTGGCAAAAATTAACTTAGAATATTCTTTTTTCAAAATTTTCTCCTTTTATAAAACATGTCTCTAAAAAAATAATATTTTGCCCGTATATAGCTCAGACCTCTCTACAGAGGCTCCACTACAATTTTTGAAAAATTCACATTATTTTCAGAGTTACCAGCAATTATTGGCGTTTTTTTCTTAAAATTGCTCCCCTCTGTTGTCGTAAAATATGAATAAACCCACTTCTAAGTTATATATTTCAAAAATTCTAGTCGAGCCTCTGAATAGAGGTCTGAGCTATATACAGGCAAAATATTATTCTAATAGAAACATTTTACACAAAAGGAGAACATTTGGAGAAAAGATTATTCTAAGTTAATTTTTTGCCAAAATATTGTATTTAAATAAATTTTTTTTGTCAAAATGTCTTTAAAACAATTTTATGCACATATTCTAATCTAAGTGACACTAAATATCACGAAAATTATCCATTTATGCGCCTTTTTAAAATCACGGTTCTGTACGTATTCAGATACCTTAAAACTAAAGCATAATTTTTAAAATTTTAATCTATTGGAATGGAAGCAAAACATAAGCTACAGGCAAGAAAGCTGGATCTTTTGCTACCAAAACGCTCTCCCTAAAAAAAGTGTTAGAGTATAAACTAAAAGACTATTCAAAGGCACCAAAGGGTTCAGAACAAAAGACTATTCAAAGACACCTTATTAAGAAATCAGACCGAAGTTCTACACTACAAGATGCACACCAGTATCAACATCAATGGATCGTTCTATTTTGATGGATCAGCTGTAATTGAAAACAAAGACGCTGAATGAATCTTCTGTAACGGAAAATTCCTCGAAGATAAACGAGGGAAAATTTCTATTAAATGCTTTAGTTGTTTACTGTCGGCTCACCTTGAATGTACTGGAGCAGTGAAAAAGTATTATAATCGTGATTTTTGTAAATAAACTCGTAACAGAAATGACTTTGATGTATTCTTAAAAATATGGCTTTCATAGTTAAAAATAACTACTTTTCTGAATTCTTAATTAGTTTTCAAATAATTTAATCCTCTTTTTCACTCCTGATTCTTCCATATTGCACACCATGTGTGTGTGTGTGTGTGTATTATTTTTTTAAAAAAAGTAAACATTTTTTATAACAACAAAATAAATATTATTCTTTTTGACAAGTCATAATTCCTTATAATTGTTTCTAGTATATATCCATGATGATTTAGGAGATTTTTATCAAAAATAAATAAAAGCTATTTTCAGAAATATATATATATATACAGTAGAACCTGTTTTTGTGCGGTTTTTTTTATGTGATTTTATTTTTATGCGATTTCTATGTACGATGTTTTTTTTGCGGTGTATGGATTTCAATGGCTTTAGCGTCACTGTAATGTTTTCTATCTATTTACCAGTGGCGTAATGGAGACGGTTAGGACCCCAACGCTGAAAGTCAGGTTTTGTCTTTAATATTTTATGTTGTTGATGCGATTAATGCCACCTGCCTGACGGAGTCAGGTCGAGACCCACGAAATTCATCGCGAATAAGGGCTAGAATTTACACCTGTCGTTAGCCTTAGTCTTCAGCACCATGCAGGTGACAGTACGTTTTTGCTCGGTTCCACCCCAATTTAAAGGGAGAAAACCATGGGGTGGTCAGAAGCCTCCCACCTCTCTTCCCCTTCCACCAACCACACGAGAAGACTTGCGGCTCGACAGTATATCAACATGTTCTCTTTCCGTAATTATTATTTAAAAAATTCTCAAAGAGGTCAACATAAAATAGTGATAATAAATGAAATGTGAATCTACTCACGTTCTAAATAGAATAATTGAAGCAAATTCTTTGAAAACATTTTTCTGAAAATCTCGATTTTATTATTCCTTTTATCTTAGATGACAAAAATCACGCATAAAAAGGTAAAGTTAGTACTTAAATTATTCATTTCCTTAGAACAGCCACTTAAGGTATCCGACTACGTTCGGAAACGTGATTTTGCAAAAGCGTGTTAATGGATAATTTTCATGATATTTAGTGTCACTTAGATTAGAATACATGTATAAAATTGTTTTTAGGACATTTTGACCAAAAAGTTATATAAATACAATATTTCGGCGAAAAATTAACTTAGAATAACCTTTTTTCAAAATGTTCTCTTTTTGTGAAAAATGCTTCTATTATATTATTTTGCCTGTATATACCTCAGACCTGTACATAGACTTAACTAGAATTTTTGAGATATATAATTTAGAAGTGGCTTTATCCATGTTTTACGAGAACAGAGGGGAGCAATTTTAAGATAAAAACGGCGATAATTATTTCAATTGGTAGTAACTCTGAAAAAATATGAATTTTTCAAAAAAAAAAATCCTAGTTCAGACTCTGTGCAGAGGTCTGAGCTATACACAGGCAAAATATTATTATATTAGAAGCATTTTTCACAAAAGGAGAACATTTTGAAGGAAGGTTATTCTAAGTCTATTTTTTGCCAAAACATTGCATATATATATAATTTTTTTTGTCAAAATGTCTTTTAAACAGTTTATATATGTGATCTAATCTATTTGACACTAAATACCATGAAAATTATCCATTTATGCGCTTTTTTAAAATCATGTTTCCGAACGTAGTCGGAAACCTTAAGTGTTAAATTGTTTTTGAGAAAAACATCATTAAGTAATGTTCTTAATTGCTCTTTTCCTACACATTTTGACCATAAATTAAAAATATATTTCATTATTTCTTGAAAAATGATCCATACATACTGTAAATGCAATAAAAAGACTAATTTCTCTTCCCTTCTTTCAACACAGTTTTATATAAGAAACCATGGCATTGATAAAGTAGAGTAAATTATTTTTGTTTTATTCACCCAGTAAAAAACATTTAGAAATGCATAAAATTATTTTCACTAGCTTAAGACACATCATTCTTAATTATTTTTATCAAAATATTGAATTAGAATGAAATTTTCCAAGGTATATCTCAAGAAAAAGAATATTTTTTCTTGAATTTTTTAGATTAAGATATAAACAAGTATTTAAGTTTTAAGTAAATATTTTAAAACATAAACTTGAAGAAATAATTTTTTTTACATTTAGTTATTTAAGTTCCTCAATTGTGAAAGCAAATCAAAGTTTTTTTTTTCTATATTGTATTTTAAAAGGTTAGTTCAGTGAAATCTTATTTTCATCAGAAAAATATAAATGTTTATAAATGTTTTGTAAAATAAAATATTTTTATCAGTTATATAATTTGCTAGTTAAGGGCCATGAAATAACTGCAATTTAACAGTTCACAATGCAAAGTAAAATAAAGTTTTTGGTTTTGTTTGTTTCTAAAAAGTTTATGTATAAAAAAAATTATTGTGATAACTGATTACAACCATATACAAGCTATGTGATGGATGGGGGGGGATAGCTCGCTTTTGAAGTGGCCGTCTTAAAACAATGAAATTTTTCGAAGGATGCAAGAGCTTTGAAATGTGCACGAACTGTTCTTCTGAGCTGGCCTCGCCTGCTCACATCCTCGAATGCCTAGGGCTCACCAAGCAGGATTTAGCAGACGATTGCTTGCTGGTGCAGGATTTTTTGAAAATGTACGAAGTCATGGACCTGGTGTAGCACTGCTGACCAATGGGGGCGTGCAACAACAACAGAAGCTATATACGAACTATTTGAACTGATTTTGTTATGATAATTTTAATTGACATTTTTTAAATTGTTTTTTAAGAATATATCTCACAAAGAGCACAACAAAGTACTTCAAAAATTTTTTCGATAAATCTTTGTTTACGAATTGGAGTTCCTGTTTATCTGTGACAATTTTTTAAGTTACTAGAAATAACTTTTAAGCATACCAGAAAATTCTAAGGGATAAACTTTAAGAAAAGATCTTTCTAAAGCTCTACACGAGATGCTAAGAACGTTTTAAAAGAAAATAAGCTTGCTATTTTCCAAGATACACGAAATAAATAAAGAAAGCCATGAAAACTTCCCTACGAATTTAATATTTTTGTACTTAAACACATTATACTGAACTTTGAATATTAAATATAATTTGGAGAGTGGAAAATTTTAAAAGATGGTTAGCAATCCATTCAACATAAAAAAAAATGTAGATACCTTTTACCTGTGTTTACCTTTTTTTAAATATTTCAAATTATATTATTGTTGAATTAAACACAATTACTTAAATACATATATCACATTTGAATACTTTTTTCTTTTAATCCAGTGTTTCTCAAACTGTGGAGCGCGCCCCCTAGGGGCGTGATAACCCCACAAGGGGGGCGCGAGTATATCAAAAAGTCGAAAAAATAAGGTTATTTTTTTAAAAAAATTAATAATTTACTGAAAGGAGAAGCAAAACAAAATACATTCTGACACCATAAAATACAGATATGCACTGATATAATACTCTTATAAATTTATCAGTACTGCACAATGTGTTTCAAATTAATTTAACCCTCCAAGCGATTAGCACGGAAAATTCCGTCATTGTAAAGATGCTTCGAAAATGCACTGCACGGATGTTTTTTTTTGCCTTCAAGTAACATTTTCAAAAGCGGTTGAGCCGTACTTTTCTGAAATCCTTTTCCCCTGTTAAAGGTTTAACATTTTGAAAGATAATTAGGGACGGTGGAAGAAACACAGCAGGACACTGATAGGAAGTTTTATGGCTCGCAGGGAACTCCGTGTTTTGACCCTGGAGCAATCGTAAAAAATCGGGGAAAAATTTATTTAGACCCCAGGAAGTGTTTGTTTGTTAGGTTGTATTTTAAAAGTTTTGAAAAGTCCAAAAGTAGTTTGATATTGAATATAAACTCATAGGCTGTTTAATAGTAAAGTGTTTTATTTTTATACCAGCACACATTAAAATAAGGCTCATTTGCAGTTATATGATCAGCTTCAGTGATATTTAAATTTTCAAAAATAGTCTACACGTACGAAAACATTCTTTCAAAACTACACACCACATCTCATACTATGTCTTCCCTACAGCAGGAAATATTTGTGTATAATCAAAAAATTTAATTCAGGATACATTTCCAAATGTTAAAATTGTTTTTAAAATTTGGTATTGATACATTGTGGAACTGTCGGTTAACTTCACTGAACAAAATTGTTTTAAGTGTACTGTTTTGAAAGACAAAATTAATTATAGGGAGAACTTTTCTCACAATTGAATTTGTAATAACTGAATTGTGTGAAAATTTAGTTATCGATGTGTGACATTTTTCCTTGTAATAAAAGAAACAGAAAGATAAGAAATTAAACTTGAGTAGAAAATGGTTAGAAGTACTGTCATGCGCATTTAATGAAGTATATCCCCCATTAAAATTAAAAGTTATTGTCTGAATGCGTGTTATGTCCATCACAAATGCCGATGTAGAAAATAAATTTTTATTTAATACAAGAAGTTCGAAAAGGAGGGCACTAGGAATGAAAAATTTAGATTTTTTCCGAAAAATATTCAGTTTACATAAAAATATCATTTTTATGATTTTAATTAAAATAAATTAAAAGTATTGAAATCCTTTTTTATGCTATTTTAAATTTAAAATATAATTGAATAGTGAAAGATCGGTTTTACTTCATAAATATAATCATCGTTTGTATATCACCGTATGCACCATTTATTGTCTTATTGTTTATAAAAAGGAGATAGGGCCCTTACTCTTTTTACCTCATTACTTTTTTTAAAAACAATAAAGTGAGCGCGTTTTCTTACTCTCATATTCAAAAACGAATACAGGATGCTTTTTTCTGGTTCAAATCGCAATAGCAAGATATATATATATATATATATATATATATATATATATATATATATATATATATATATATACATTTTAATTTTTAAAAACTGACAGAAAAATATAAATTTTGTTTGAAGAAAATATAATTATTTTTCAATTTCTAACACACTTTTTATTTTATTTTTTCCTTTTTTTTTTTCCATTCATTTTGTTTTAATTTTACTGTGACTGAACATATAGGGGAAACGACCGAGTTGCTTTCATACAAGATAGCCAAAGACAACTAAACAGCTATCTGTAAACGATTGATCTCTTGGTTCTTACTTGACAAAGGGACCGAACTAAGTCATAAAATTCTCCCCGTTCGACCTCCCAAGTTTCAAAAGGGGGAAAGGAAAGAAGTCTGTTGCATTTTTAAAGCGAACGGCAGAATAAGAGTAAACGCTTTGGAATAACTTTTCGGGAGGAAGCTAACCACCCAGAGGGCAGTACTAAGTTAAGAACAAGTGTAATAATTACCAGTAACCCTATGGGAATGTCATAAAATTATATGTAAAATTTAATACTTACCTTGATAATTTGTACGGTTTATAATTAAAGTCGTACTGTAGCTTTACGTCAAAGTATATTATTATTGAATTCAATACATGTTATTGTATGGTGTGGCGGGGGTGCGATGAAAATTATGATTGAAAATTGGGTCGCAAGTATAGAAAGTTTGCGAAGCACTGTTTTAATGAGATTACTTGTGCTAAAATCAGAAAAGGATTAAAATATTAAATTTTAATCTTGAAGAAAGAAAAATAGTTAAAAAGGTGATAGTGCGTGTGTTCAGAAGAAAAGAATAAATCCTTATATTGCTAGAGTTTTATATTATATTTTGTAATACCTAATTTATACATAATACCAGTACATGTTTACCGATTTGATAATATGTATTAAACATTTTTCTGTGTTAAACATTTTATCTTAACCTTGTCCAATTTCAGAGCAAACTGAAAATCATTAAGAAGTAGACAGTATACATTTGTACATTAAGTGTACATTCATATTTCCTTATTTTGCGTTAGTTATTATTAGTGGAGGAGAATCATTGTTATTCCAATTCATTGATAGCTCTAAAAATTTGTCTTTAAACTGTTATACGGAATATATAATATTAATGATATAATGCATATTCATGAACTTTTCGATAAAAACAAATATTTTCTAGTTTAACAAGCTTCCTACTTAGGTTTTGTAAGAATTGATTTTTGCCAAATTCAAATATTTGTTTAATAAATTAAACACGTAAGCGTTTTGAAATACAATGTTTTTCAAATTCATTCTCTTGTTACCTAATAATTTTATTTTTTATACTAGTAAAAGAAATGACTTTAAGTTTTGAAATGTGTATATTTTTTTTCATAATTGAAAACAATAAAATCATATGAAACCTGCATTCATATTTGTAGTAAACGGCTGAATTATATAAAAATAAATAAAAGATGCATAAAAATTCTTTTCACTCATCTTAACTTATTCATCGTTATTCAATATATATCCAACTTTCATATGGTAATTTTATTGATTTTCCATCACTGTATAAAGAAGTAGGAAGAAGAACGAAAATCCAATCGAAAAAGTAAAACGGATAAAAAACAAAAGCATTGCTTGTAACTTTTCTTTTTTATAAATAAATTTATTATATCCTACTATTTTTTAACTATTAATATTGCGTTTTATTTAAAAACAAAAATTAATACATTTTTATGCTAATAATGCCCATTATATGATTGTACTACTATAATTCGAATTAAAAAACTGTACTGGATAAACATTGAACCAAACAAAATGACATGCCCATTAGGGTATAAAATTGACAGAAAATTTAATTCTCATAATGTTGCAAGACATTCTACAGAGATAAGTGTTCCTAAAAGTTGTTTTTATTCAATAGAAATATATCAGCATACTTTTTCTATTTTTTTGAAGGTTTTAGAATATGTAAAAACACACACACACAATTTACGCAAAAAATAAACATATTATTATTATTTTAAAACATAAGTTGAATTTTTTACAAAATATCTAAAGCATAACATGTTTTTAGTGTTTAAGCTAACTAAAGAAATTTCACATTGCTAAGTTTTTAAAAAAAAAAAAAAAAAAATAGCGTAATTCTTCATATTCTAATTTTCAAAATGCTGAAAACGTTAAAACAAGTATTTGTATTTTTAATACATCGATATTAAATAATAACTGCAATTGCGTTTACACAGCTATCAGTAAATTCAGCCTATTCAATTATTGTAAAAATATTTATAAAAAATAAAGGATGTTGCATTATTGAATTTATTTTCGAGAGTGTATTTCTTTTTCACCATATAAGCATAAACTTGAAAAACAAAATTTTACTTTAACAAAAAACATTACGATTTTTTTTTCTGGTGTTTTCTTTCAAAAAAAGAAGCGAAAAAAATTACAAAAAAAGTAAATGAATAAATAAAAACTAGAAAACAGACCTTTGGACAGGATTTAATATTTGCTCATGTTGAATTTATTTTTTCTGAAAACAGTTCGGGGAAAACAAAGTCAACAAACAAGTTTATCAAGAAAGATTTCATTTTCAAAAATCATTCTGGTTCCCTCACACAGTAAATACAGAGTATGTCACATATTAACTTCGTAGCCTAAAAATCTAACATATTTGTTTATAGTTATTCTTTTAATAAATTTGTTCAGGAAAAAACAATTTATAACAAAATATTCTTTAAATCAAAACATCCAGTCTGAAAATTTTCCTCAAGTAAAAAAATGTTTTTATATCATGTCTTTTAGGTATTTTTTGATTATGCGTTATTATAGATTTTTATGTGCATCTTCTATTATATAAAAATATTATTTTCTGGTTTATACGTACTTCAAAATAATTTAAGCATTACAAACAAAAATATATCCAGCTCCTGAAACTGTATTTTCCCAAATTTTTAAAAACTTTTTTAAAATTAAGAATCAAACAAATGAATACGAAATTTAACTTTCCATACGATAAATGATTATTTTTCTTTTAAATTACATACATCATTATTTTTTAACCAAAACTACACTGCTGGACAATTGCTAAGGACGGATAACACTATCATTCATAGCAACCACAAAATGAAAGGAAGCTGTTCAGTGTACGTATGTAAATGTAGAACGCCCTCTAGCGCTCAGAGTGTCTAACGAATCTGTGTAACCTCTGACTCCACCGAGTAAGGAGTCGAAACGAGCGAGCTGAGCAACAAGTAATAAAAACTACAGTCCACTTACTGAGAGAGAACTTTGTCTTGAGTTTTTACTTGTGTACCCAACATTCTGGTCCAGTCTCAACCGGAGAGACCTATGCATTGAAAATACGAGGTATGTGCTGTAGTTTTTTGACTTTCGTTAAAAAATCGAACTTTAAACTTTAACGATGTTTAAAGGAGCAAAAAAAGACTTGAGGCGAATCGCTTCTGACTTAGAGTTGTGTGTGAGTGATAAAGTAACTGTTTTAGACTTGATGGATCTTATAAAAAACTGTGATAGATACAAAAACGATCCTGATTCAGTGCATGAGTTAGCAAATTTAATTATCGAAGAAAGAAAGTATGACGAAAGTCAACAATTAGAGCTAGAAAAAATAAGAGAAAAGTCTAAGCTTGATTTAGAGATAGCGAGAATACGAGCAAATGATAAAGACAATAATACTGAAGTTAATTGTAATGATTCCTTTTCTGTGGATTCTTTAATTAAAAGTATCCGCACACTTACAGTGAAAATTCCCGACAAACCTGAGGGATGGAGTTTCTTTTTTTATCATTAGAACGTGCATTTGCAGCCAAAAGTGTTACTGATAAATTTAAGCCTGAGATTTTGTTAAATTTATTAGGAGAAAAAGCTGCAAATATCATTATATATCTGAACGATGAGGAGATCTTCAAAATTATGATAAAATAAAGTCCATAATACTCCAAGAATTTGAGCCAACTCCTCAATCGTGTTTAGAGAATTTTAAGAAAGCAACACGGCAAAATTCAGAATCCCATGTCCAGTTTGCGAGTAGATTAACAACAAATTGGGAATACTATTTAAAAATTGAGAAATGTTTCAAATTTCGAGGTATTAAAACAATTAATAGTTTCAGACAAAATATTTAGTACTTTAGATAAAGAAACCGCATCGCATATTAGTGTCAGACAAGCAAATAAATGGTTTGATCCTTTAACGTTGGGAAAAGAAATTGATTTATTTTATTCATCGCGAGGAAAACCACTGAGTGAGAATATTAATTATTGTCACAAAATCAAAATTCTAAAAATATGTCTAGAGTATTTTTCTCAGATGTCAAGGGAAAAAAATGTGTTTTGTGTCAATCTGATAGTCATTTTTTAAATAAATGTCCTCAATATAAGCAATTATCAGTAAATAAACGGGTAGAACTTGTTAAAAATAATTCCTTGTGTTTTAATTGTTTAAATTTGCATAGAGTCAAGTTTTGTAAATCTAAAGTTTTTTGTAAATGCTGCAAAAAAGCATCATTCTTCCTTGTGTTTCTCTGGAGACCCAAATTTTATGAGTGAAAGGGTCATTCAACCTTCTTCATTGGGGGCAGAAAGAGCCGGAAACAGAGGAATCCTCGATGAGTCAACTTTCAGCGAAGGCGTCTGTGTTCAAAAACCCATAAATTACATAGGGGAGATTTCGAAAGAGTCTCAGGGTGTAGGAGATCTGTTTACTGCAACGAGTTACGTAAAATCGAAATCCGTTTTACTTTCAACCGCGATTTGTTTCATTAGAGATTCCTTTGGGAAAATGCAGGAAGTCAGAGCGCTGTTGGACGGTGGTTCAACAAAGCAATTTTATTTCGCAACAGTGTATGAATAGACTCAATTTAAAAAGAGAGAAAATAAACATTTTAGTTTCAGGATTAAATAATTCAGAGTTAACGATTAAATCGCGCGTTAATGCAACAATTGCAAATAGAGGAAATAGTTATGAAACTAATGCAGATTTTTTTGTAGTGCCGCGAATTACGGATATGATTCCTTCTCAACCATTTAACGTTAGTTTGGGTAATTTCAGTAGAGAGAAATTAGCGGATGAAAATTTCAACATTCCGGGAAATATTGATTTATTGTTAGGAGCAGAAATCTTTTATGAAATTCTTTTTACCAGGACAAACAAATCTTTTAAATACAAAATTAATTTTTCAGAATACAGTCTTCGGCTATATTGCGAGTGGGAGTATTCCAGTTTCTAGTGAAAATAAACCTCACTGTGGGTTAATCAAATATAATGTCGATTTAGAAAAGACAATGAGGAGATTTTGGGAAATCGAAAATGTTGAACCCGAGACAATAAAAAATAAGGAAACGATAATTTGTGAGGAGCATTTTCAAAAAAAAATCATACTAGAGATAGTACGGGAAGATATATAGTATCTATGCCATTTAAAAAGGATCCAAATTGTTTAGGCCAGTCAAAAGATATTGCCCTTAAAAATTAAATTCTTTATGGAATAGATTAAAGCGTGAGCTAACTATTTAAAATTATATAGAGATTTTTAAAAGAGTATAAAGAGCTAGGCCATATGCAAGAGGTAGATGAGAGAGGGAATGTGGAATGTATTTCATACCACATCTTGGTGTTTATCGCTCTGATAAAAACAAGTAAATTGAGAGCAGTTTTTAATGCGTCGAGTGCAACTACAAACGGTTATTCTTTAAACTCTCTACAATACAATGGGGAGTTGCTCAAAATGACCTTTTTCAATAATGGTTCGCTTTAGAAAGCACATATTTGCATTCATTGCGGATGTGCAAAAATGTATCGAATGATTTGGATTAATCCAGATCAGCGTAAACTTCAGCGCATTCTGTGGAGAGAGAACATGGACGAACCAATAAAAACGTTTCAGTTGTCAACTGTGACCTATGGAACAACGAGTGCACCATTTTTAGCGACACGTACGCTAAAACAATTAGCCCTAGATGAAGCAGGGAATTTTCCATTAGGGTCTTCAGTTGTGATGAGTGACATGTACATTGATGATGTACTTACCGGTGCAGAGACCTTATTAGAAACAAAAGAACTGAAAAATCAACTGATCAATATCTTCGCTAAAGGAGGTATGGTTTTGCATAAGTGGTGCGGAAATAATACGGAATTGATTGAGGTTTCCGAAAATTATGATTTTTCAGATTCATCAGAGATAAAAGTGTTGGGTGTTTATTGGAACCCCAAGCATGATTGCTTCTCCTTCAGAGTAAAAATAGACTTGCACGAATTAAATACCAAACGGGATGTTTTGTCAACCATCGCCAGGATATATGATCCTCTAGGTCTTTTAGGTCCTGTAGTGGCGAAGGCGAAAATCTTTTTCTTCAAAAATTATGGATGTTAAAGATTGATTGGACAGATTTGCTTCCAGATACAATCAATAGAGAATGGCGACAATTTGTCGAATCACTTCAGGTAGTAAATGACATCAACATCAATCGATGCATTGTGGTAGAGCAACCGGAAGTGATCGAGCTGCATGGATTCTCCGACGCGTCCCAGTCAGCATATGGAGCTGTCGTCTACTGCAAATCCATAACCTCAGATGGAAAGATGCTTGTGCATCTTATTGCCAGTAAATCCCGAGTTGCGCCTACCAAGCAAACAACGATTCCCAGACTTGAGCTATGTGCCGCTGTGCTGTTAGCAAAATTAGTGCATCGTGTCAAGCAAGCTTTGAAATTAAATGTGACTAATACTTTTTTTGGAGTGACTCCATGATAGTTTTGTCATGGATAAGGAAGGAGTCATATCAACTAAAAACCTTTGTGGCTAACAGGATTGCTACAATCCAGGAGATGACTTCCAGTGAGCAATGGCGTTATGTGGCAACAGAGGACAATCCTGCCGACTTCGTTTCCAGAGGAATGGATTCTCTAAAACTTAAAACCTGTGAGTTGTGGTGGAATGGTCCTAAATTTCTGATGAGCAACCAGTACCCACAACGACAAATTCCTGTTGCAGTGATCAAGGATCCAGGTGAACTTAAAAACTGTAGTGACCTTTCTAACTTTTTTCTTGATTCTGCTACTAACTCTTTTTGTAAATAATTTACTTAACCTTAGTAATGACTATTTTAAAATTATTCGTGTCTTAAGTTTTATTTGTAGATTTGTTTATAATTGTAAGAGCAAAGAGAGCAAAAGAATTGGGCCTCTAGATTTAGGAGAATTAAAAAGGCTGAACAGCTTTTATTGAAATTAGTACAAAAGGAAGAGTTTAAAGTAGAGATGAATGGTATTCAAAAATTCTGCCATGGTACCTTCCAACAGTCGAGTAAAAACACTCAATCCATTTATTGATAGTGAAGGGATTTTGAGAGTTGGAGGTCGATTGAGAAATAGTGATATTAATTATAACCAGAAATTTCCAATTCTTTTGCCTTCGAAACATAAATTGACTTATTTAATAGTTGAGTATTTTCATAAAAGTTTTTACATAGTGGTCCACAATCCTTGTTATATCAGATCAGGCAAAATTTTTGGATATTGAATGGCCGTAATATTTGTAGAAAAGTTGTTCATAATTGTGTAATTTGTTGTAAGGCCAATCCTACTTGCACTGATCAAATAATGGCTGACTTGCCAAAGGATAGAGTTATCAAAAATTATCCATTCAATGTGTCAGGTGTGGACTTCTGTGGCCCCTTTTACATTAAGTATAAAGGGCAGAGAAAAGGTGTATATAACAAAATCTATGTTTGTATATTTATATGTTTTTGTTTCTAAAGCTGTGCACTTAGATATTGTGACTGATTTAACCTCTAATGCATTTATTGCTACACTTAAGCGTTTTATATTTAGAAGAGGTAAATGTGCTAAGTTGTATTCTGATAATGCAACTAATTTTGTGGGTGCAAATATAGAACTTAAAAAAATGTTTAATTTGGTGTGTAAACCTGATGAGGCACTTGCAAGTTATATGGCCTCTGAAGGAATAGATTGGAAATTCCTCCCCCCTAGAGCCCCAAATTTTGGAGGTCTCTGGGAGGCAGGCGTTAAATCCTTTAAGTTCTATTTAAAGAGAGTAGTAGGTAACATTAGATTAACATATGAAGAGTTTCTGACCGTGATTATCCAAATAGAGGGGATGTTAAATTCTCGTCCTCTTGTCCCATTATCTTCTGACTTAGATGATTTAAATGTATTGACTCCTTCTCATTTTTTGATAGGTAGATCAATTACATCAATTGTTGAGCCTGATTTAACTAATTTAAATGAAAATAGGTTGGATAATTGGCAGAAAATTACAAAAATAATTCAATTAATTTGGAAAAAGATGGAGTGTAGACTATCTAAATAGTTTGCAGCAGAGAAATAAGTGGCATTTCGAGAAAAAGAATGCTAAAATTGGAGATATGGTTATAATAAAAGAGGATAATTTACCTTCATGTCAATGGTCATTAGGTAGAATCAACAATATTTATCCAGGAAAGGATTCTAAAGTAAGAGTAGTGGAAGTCAAAACCACTAGAGGTATATTTAAGAGACCCATTTCGAAACTGTGCATTCTACCAATTGAAACAGTGTGTGTGTGAAGTAGCATATATAACCCTTCAGATAGTAATGTTTGTGTGTAGAATAGTAATTTTTTTTAAAATTCTGTGTGATTTATCAATTGCTTTATACATTGTCTTCATTTGTATGTTGTTTTGTTTGTATTTTGAAGTATTGTATTTCTGTGTGTTATCTTTATGATTATGTTCTATGTAAATCTTGCATGTTGAAAAACATTGCAAGGCCGGGCGGCATGTTCAGTGTACGTATGTAAATGTAGAACGCCCTCTAGCGCTCAGAGTGTCTAACGAATCTGTGTAACCTCTGACTCCACCGAGTAAGGAGTCGAAACGAGCGAGCTGAGCAACAAGTAATAAAAACTACAGTCCACTTACTGAGAGAGAACTTTGTCTTGAGTTTTTACTTGTGTACCCAACAGAAGCAAAATAAGGAAAATTAGAATAAGTGCGGGATATTAGTAAGAAGTATGAGTATGCAAATTTTTCCACGTCTGTTCATCACGTGATAGCGTTCATAAGAGCTTTAAAGGTTTTGACGCGTGTGGACAGTTGTTGTTTCAAGACAAAGTTTTACAGGAAAGATTTAAATAGACGAACTTAAAATTTTTGACATGTCTTCCCGACATCACATAGATGATTTTATGCGTGGCCGAATTATTGGAAAGATCGAAGAAGGGTGAAAAAAAAAGAGGTTGCCAGAGTCCAACATCGCTCACAGCGTTGTTTCACGGCTGTGGAAGTCATTTAAAACTACTGGAATGTGTAGTAGACGGCACGTGGGAGGTCGTGTTAGAAGTACGACGCCTGCAGAAGACAGATATATCGTCCTATCAGCAAAAAGGAACAGGCGCACCACAGCTCAGCAGGTGGCAAATAAGTTTCTTGCTGCCTCAGGGAAAGCAGATCTCCCAAAAACTGTTGCCAGACGTTTGAGGGGAGGAGAACTATACGCACGCAGACCTGTTGTGTGTGTCCCATTGATCAGACAGCACCGTACTGCCCGTTTGCAATGGTGTCGTGAGCATCACAATTGGACTGAACAGGGCTGGACATGCGTACTATTCTCAGATAAGAGTAGGTTCAGTCTGTCATCGGATTGAAGACGCCAACTGATCTGGCGCGAGAGTGGTACTGCTTATCGTCCAGAAAATATCCAGGAAAAAGACCGATATTTGACATGCAGTATCATGGTGTGGGCCGGCATCATGATCAATGGCCGCACGCGCCTCATGTGGTTCTGAATGGGACTATGACGGGCCAACGATACATTGATGTAGTTCTACTTCCTCATGTTCGTCTTTTCCGTGGTGCTGTCGGTGATAAATTTGTTTTTATGGACGACAACGCAACATGTCATCGAACACTCACTGTTCAGGATTGTCTAGACAGCGAGGGTATTCAACGTCTCGTATGGCCAGCGCGTTCTCCAGATCTAAACCCATTGAAAATGTGTGGGATGCTTTGGGGAGGCAAGTTGCTGGTCAAAACTATCCTCGAACAAACAAGAACACCCTCATACGTGCACTCACAGAGGAATGGGATAAATTGCCTCAACAGCTGCTGGATAATGTTGTGCAAAGTATGGTACGACGTGTGGAATGTTGCATCACACTCCGCGATGGACATATCTCTCGTACTGATACCTTTCTTTAAGGTGCCTGCTGACTTTTAGATGCATTGTTCCATTTCTCCGTACGCAGATCAAATGAACATTTTTTTTTCTTTCAGATGTTTCACAGCTTTTTGTACTTTCCAGAACAATAAATATTCTTTATTCTAATGTCTGAACAGTGTGGCAACTATATTTTTATCCTACTAGGCCTCATGTCTCGCTTAATGTTATGCTACATAGCAATTTGTGATCCGTCCTTAGCAATTGTCCAGCAGTGTATTACTAAATAGTAATATTCAGTAATATTTTCATATTCAAAAAAGTTTTCATGTAGATTTATTATATATTTCCAAGGATTATTGAAAGGATTGCCTTAATGTTTCTATTTACACCCAATTTTTAACAGTTTATTCATACTACCTGTAAGTATACCTTTTCAGGCACTATGAAGGGTGTCTACAAATTAGTTGGACAACTTTGTCAGTTAAGAACTTCCAAAATATTTAATGAAATCAACTCGCTTAAAGTCAGACAAGTAGTAATATATCCTAATTTTATTCATAAATGGCTGTAGATGTTATTAATGCTATCTTTTAGCAATAAATAATCTTTCTTTGTTCAGTATTTCAATAATGGAGAAATACAACAGTACTGAAGAAGCGAAATACTGTCTCCGGTTTCATGAAAAAGTTTCTGATGTACCATTCCAAAATTTTGTTTGGAAATACCTAGAGATGCTACAGATTTTCTTGGTGCCAATCTTCAAAGAAAAAAATACCAGGAGGCTACATTTTTCAACAGGATGCCGCACTTTGTCACTCACTACGAAGTTACGTTTTATCGGTTTTAATTGGTCGAGAATGTGTTATTCAATGGTCACAGTTAATATTAAGTCTTTTAATCCTGGATTTCAATGTATGGGGTTTTTATTAAGGATCAAGTGTACACACCGCCATTTCCTGCGACCATTCCTTAATTAAAATCTAGAATCTCTACTGTAATTAATTTGTAAACCTGTGGCAAGAATTTATTTACCGATGAGACATTACTAGAACCCACATCGAGCATTTTTGATAAGGTAGTAAGTGCACTTGTATTAAATCTTTATCTTCCCCTAATATGTACTTTAATTTCCCCCCTATAAATTACATGCAATAAAGAAATCTTTTTGGCCAACTAATTTATAGACACCCTGTATAAATAATCAATGCAGCTAACATTCATCAGCCATCATGATTATTATTTATTGAAAAGTTAATAGTTATTTTTATGTATTTCTATTTACTAAAGGGTTTTTGAAAAATTAAACTCTGTTTAA
This sequence comes from Trichonephila clavipes, assembly GCA_019973935.1. Lineage (NCBI taxonomy): Eukaryota > Metazoa > Arthropoda > Arachnida > Araneae > Nephilidae > Trichonephila > Trichonephila clavipes. The sequence goes on along the minus strand of BMAU01003978.1, from coordinate 40,199 downwards.
TTTAATTGAAAAAACTTAAGTATCTGAAGTCTTACAAAAAGATTGATTTAAATTAGAAATATTTTTTAATATAACTGTTAATTTATAGTTTAGAAAATTATTTATTTTCTCAAAGTTAATATTATCACATATATGGGGTTATATATGATTATTTTTCCTTATATATATATATATATATATATCTCACGAAAATGAAGAAATAACTTCATTTTCTAAGAATACTTTTGGGCACAGCTATATATAAAAAGAAAGGATATTTTTTCTTTCTATTCTATTCTTGTTAAAAGACAAAGAAAACAGAAATTGTTTTTCTAGAGTAACTGGTTTAGTTGTGCAAATAAAATAAGGCAGTGGATTAGAACAGATGAGAACGAGGATCCCGAATGTGTTAGAACTCTTTTTTTTATTATATGAAATGAAAGCAAATGAAACTGAAAAAAGAACCTTGTTCTGAAAATAACAAAATAATTATCTTATTATTGGAATGTAAATATGGAGGAAAATCTATAAAATACTACAAATGAAGAAAAGATGCAATTCAATATGGGCGTGGGAAATAGCTACGTATTTTATTATTTCAAACTTAAAAGGTAAAATTTGAATTAAAGCGTTGAAAATAAATTTCTAATGTCAGAAAAAAGTGTTCATTCCTATTAGATTGCTTTAAAATTAAAAATAAAACTATTATTAATTTATATTTCGAATAAAATTACGAAATATATTTTAAAGAGAAAAGTAAGTAAAGCGTGACAACTTATTTTTTTCAAAATGCAGTCATTATACAGAGAAAGGGAGATGTACGTTGACGTCATACTAAAGGGTGCTTTTTTAGAGGTATAGAATTTTAAGTTGCAATAAAACAACGATGTATTATTCCATTGACATGAATTTTTTTTATACGAAAGATAATCTTGTGGCATTACATTTTAAATATAATTACTGGCATAGGACTGCCACGGCTGGCTCGGATGTAGTCCAATCTGGACGTCCAATTTTCGATGACTTTTTCCAACATTTGTGGCCGTATATCGGCAATAACACGGCAAATGTTGTCTTCCAAATCGTCAAGCGTTTGTAGCTTATCCGCATAGACCAATGACTTTACATAGCCCCACAGAAAGTAGTCTAGCGGTGTTAAATCACAAGATCTTGGAGGCCAATTCACAAGTCCAAAACGTGAAATTAGGCGGTCACTAAACATGTCTTTCAATAAATCGATTGTGGCACGAGCTGTGTGACATGTTGCGCCGTCTTGTTGGGACCACAGCTCCTGGACATCACGATTGTTCAATTCAAGAATGAAAAAGTTAGCAATCATGGCTCTATACCGATCACCATTGACTGTAACGTTGTGGCCTTCGTCGTTTTTGAAGAAGGATTCCACCAGCCCATAAAGCGCACCAAACAGTCAGTTTTTCTGGATGTAACGGTGTTTCGACATACACTTGTGGATTAGCTTCACTCCAAATGTGGCAGTTTTGTTTGTTGACGTAGCCATTCAACCAGAAGTGCGCTTCATCGCTAAACAAAATTCGCTTATGAAAATCGGGAACAACGGCAATCTCGATTTGGGCCCATTCGACGAGTCTACTCCTTGCTTGATCATATTTAAAATGTAATGCCATAAGATTATCTTTCGAATAAAAAAAAAATTCATGTCAATCGAACACTACATCGTTGTTTTATTGCAATTTAAAGTTCTATACCTCTAAAAAAACACCCTACATAAAGCAGCACAAGAGCTATTGGAAACGGACTTCGTAATGTTGTACCTTAGTCAAGTGATGAGACTGGCATCCCTCTCTCCAAACTACTTAACCAAGCAAAAGGGAGGATTGAGCTCGACAGATAACGCGCCTCCGCCCCTTCTATATTTCGAGTCTTCATTGGCACCGGGACTCGAACTTATGACATGTCGGCTACGTGACCTTATGCATAGCCATGGGAAATACATATTATGCTACTTTTCTTTATAGTATATCATATAATGATGGACAATAATAATTTAAGTGTCCTAATGGAAAATATTTAGATTATTTTAGTTGTGTGGCGACATATGTCTCATGTGTGAATACGCGAAAGCATATTTTGAATGGACTCATGCAAACGATTCTCTTTACCCCTTCAGGACTAGCGGAAGGAGAAAGAAGCGCTTCCCGAGACCCGTACGTTCGGAGAGGATACGTACGCATGTGACCGGTCAAATTTCGCTGCTATAAGTCTGATTTCCTTTAACAACTCATATAAAGTTTTAAATGCAATCAAAAGCACTCTGAAACTTACAATTTTCTATCATTGATAATAAGTGAACATGGGGTACAAAAATTTTGCTATATTTAAAAAAAAATAATAATTGCGGATTTTAAAGAAAATGTTTTCATTTTAATAAAAAAAAATACATACACTTTCTAAAAAATTGACAAAAATCCCATATATTTAAATACGAATATAGAAAATATTAGAAATTACTAAACCAACTTATTAAACATTTGAACACAAATCTATAGGGCAATAGATCACGAACCTCTAAATGTCCGATTCTCTCGAAAAATAAACATGTGCAGTTGTTTATATTCAGAAATATCCTGGATCTAATTAAATAAAGCACGGAGCCGAAATCATATACAGAAGCTCAAATTTTTAAGAAACATTATTCGAATAAAAAGTGGTTTTTAACCGCCAACTAGTGCTTGTAAGAATTGATATAAAAACGTTCCTAACTCTGATCACACCGGTGTTGATCATGGGCCTACGAAGAGGGAATGATCAATCACATATATGATACTGTGGGCCTTGGAGAGAGAAACGCGTGATCACATATATGTGACCATGGTCCTGAACGGATTAAAGTATTCGAACGCGTTCGAAGTACTAATTTTAAACCATAGCATACATAAACATGATAGATGTTTTTTTAGGTATCAATACCAATAAATGCTAAAATTTAACTATCAATATTTAAAAAAAATATATCTCAAATTTACAAAAATCACAATTATAAGTGAAATTTTAGCAATATTTTTGAAAAACTTCAAAGCAATTGCAGAAAAATTTAATCAACATTTTAGTAAAAGTATTATTAAAAAACAAATTAGAAGCATTTATCTATAAAATGTACTAAAATTTGAATATTTTGTTGGAATTTGAAAATTTTAGAGATGATGGAATAAACATCATAAGAAATGTGACATTCTTTATGAGACCATTATTTAAATAACAGGCCATAATACAAAAACTATTCATACAATAAGAAATATTTTTGTACATTCTCTAGAAAATAATATAAATATGAGGTACACAAAGCTTTATAGAAGTACATTTATAACGTTTTGAGTTATCAGATTTGCCTTGATAGATTTCGAACAATTTAAGTGCGTCCTTCTGGTAAATAAAAGACCCCTTCTTTTTAATTTGATAAAATGGATTGTAACTTGGCCTCTATGTAACAAAGAAACAAACAAAATATGTTTTGTAAAGCAAAAGACCCGTCTATTCAACAAAATAAAAAACAATAATATCCGTTTTATTCGAATTTGGTTATTTTCAACTTGTTCGGATACTTTAATTATTTAGAGCATATCATCAGAAAAATTATTTGCAGCCCTAAGTTAAGAGAGCATTGTGTAACGTCATAATCCCAAGTTTACTTAATTCCTGGTTAGGGAGAGAGAGAGACAGAGAGAAAGAGAGATCACGCAGCTTTAATATAAAAATTACTTTTTATTTAGAAATAGTTAACACCGAATTTACTCACGTTCTTTTGTATCTATAAGATATATCTTTTGCACATCTAGTTGTAATATACTAGGTATCGTTGACTGTTCAGTTCGTTCTCAAGGGTCTACAACTGGATATCGTAATGTCAAAACCAACCTAACCAACAAAATAGTAAGATTAGTTATCTAGTAGGTCGTCTCACAGGATTAATTTTTTTTGAAAATATTATGTATGTATTTTCGTAATAGAATTGAGAAAAATTTTAGATTTCTTCACTTCATGTAATTTTTGTGCTTATATCTCTCTCTATAATTTCCCCTCTGAGGCTATAGTAAATTACGTACAATAAAAAATGCTCATAATTTATTCCGCAACATGGTTACCACGATGTTATATTTGGTTACCAAAAAGGATGTCATCTTGGCTGTATCGCCAATATTTCGACAATTTTCCATTGAAATGCCACTATAATGTAAGGGACGGCGTTTCTGGCGAATATTACTATTTTTATCATAAAATAAATACTACAGAAATGTTTAGCGTATTAAATACCCAGATATAAATTAAATTAGGGCAAAGAGTATGAACAATTTTGTCATTTATATGATATAACGTTGTTTGGTCTGCTGTTATATATAATAGTTTACTCATGAAACTTCTGGAATATGTTAAATTCAAATAATATTTTTTGGAGCACATCAATACAATAGCTAACTATATTTCTGCGTTGTGAACTCATTACATTAAAACTTAAGAAAGTGTTTGAAAGGGGAAAAACTAATTTGAACCTTTCTCTTCATCTTTTTCTACAAAAATTTCTTTTTTTTTGTTTTATTTATTTATTCACAAACTACGCAATTTCTGGTGAGTCTTTGTTTGTTCCAATGATTGCACCAACATCAATAATTTATTCATCCCGAAATATAATCTTATATTATTCACAGCTAAAGTTAGAAAAATACACAAAAAAGATTCTCCATATTTTGAATCTTTACCCGATCAACCAGGTGATGTATTTTCCCACACTCTGTTTGCTCAGAAGTATTAGAAAACGAATTATCGAAGTGTTATTTCCCTAGAGTCTAACCCCATTTCGGCCCTATTCTTTCTATTCTGGATACTTACCTAGAGCCGAGGAAGGAAGTAAGGAAAGGTCCAAATAACTTTAACCTTCAATGCATTGATTGCACGAGAGTGTGTATAACCATGAAATAAATGGGAGCTTGTTTTTCAATGCCTACTATTATCTCACAATCTCTATATATTTATTTATTTATATATTTATATACTTATTTATATTTATCTTGGTGGCATTTTCAATAATTAATAAAATGCAATTTTAAGGCACTCAATTGAGCTGAAATTTTATATACAGGATTATTTTGGGTCACAATACAATAATATAATAAAAAAAAATTAATTGATTAAAACTAATTTTTTAAATAATTACCTATACAGCCTAATTGGCATCATTTTTGGCGATTTGGGTCAAAACTTGAAAGGTTTTTTTTTCTCACGTGTTTAAGTATTCAGTTGAACTGAAATTTATATACACGATTGTTTAGACAATACGATAATTTAATGATAATTAATAAAAATTAATGACCACTTAATGTTGTGATTCTGTCATGTGTATATACATATTTATATTAATTGTAACTATTTAATAAAAAGTAGCTAAAATAAAATTTTTCTTTGATGATCTAAGTTGAATTGACTTAATTTTTTTATATTACCTGTTTGTTCAAAGATCAACATTAATAAACTTCGTTGCACTTATGTACAAACAGTAAGAGTATTTTTAATGGAATAACTTTGGAATATCCAGTGTTAAAAACATTACCTCAAATTAAATATTTGAGAGATCTTTCGAAATTTAAATTGATAACGAATCACTTTTTATATATTGTTTCATCCTATAACAGTTTAGAGTTTTATAAAATACTTGCTGGTATACCCGTTCTTCGCACGGGTGTATAGCAAAATAAAACGATAGTAATTGACGATAAAGATACTTTTAATGAGTTAATTTTAAGTGAATTGCAAATTATACAGTAGAAAAAAGGCTTTCAGCATGTCTCTGCTCAACAAAAAAAAACTTATTTGAAATATCTAGTCTATAGGTCTAATAATTAAAAAAAAAAAATTTTTATCTATAAACTCCCTTCGACTTTTGAAAAACACTTTTTAGGTGATTTCTGCTCAGCAAAAGTAACATGAAGTCCAAATTTCAAAGCTTTAGTCTTAGTAATTCATAAAAGGTAACATTTCTTATGTAAAACACCTTCGTCATACCCTTGGAGATAGAATTTCGCAAAACCTCCTTTGCAGCGAATCTCTACTCCTTAAAAGAACAATGCCTGCTAAATTTGAAGTGTGTAGGTCTAATAGCTCAAATACGGGAATATTTATCTACAACACCCCTGTAACCCTTCGATTTCATACATTCATAGAAGTTCAATTTTTTGTTCTGGGTATGGCCATGCAAACATTTGAATATAAGCTTTTTTTGCAGTTAAGCCTCTAAATATGTTTTTTAATCTTAAAAAATTACTCGCTATTAGAGGAAATTTTTGTGTGTCTACTTTTTCAGCTGTACAGATGGGTGTGGTGGCTGTTGCTTACATTTTAAAATTGCGACTACTCGAGTATTAAGCTTTAAACTTATATAGGTTGCATATTTTTGGAATCACCATTAAGATGAAAATTGGAAAATCTATTTTTAAAGGCTTGAATATCTTGCTTCTCTTAACGCCTGTCCCGGATAGGGATTTCTTTTCTTACCAGCCGTCCGACGCATGTAAAACGTGGCCTTCATTCCGTAGTTAGGCAGCCGAGAGACAACCTTTTGCTTAAAAAAACCTGCCTCTGAGAGTTTATCATGGATGTGAACCGTCACCAAAAGCGTTGACCGAAAACTGAATGTATAATAATCCTTCTCTTTTCTACATATTGTAATAATATATATATATATATATATATATATATATTTCGTAAGGATGATATAATTCAGTGATTTTTCATAGAATGTCGTCGGAGTGCCCTTTTCTAATCTGTGATAAATATTCCTCATATGCTATACTTCACTTCGTCATTTTTGACCACGGAACATTTTTGCTCGTAAGAAATAAAATCTTTTCTTTGATCAAAATCTCGAATGCAGGTAATGAATCAACTATTAATGAATGTTTTTCTTGATTAAAAAAATTTTCCAGAATAAAGTGTTGTCTTTAACCCTCAAGTACTAGACTGCATTTAGTATTCCCAGAAATCTCAGATTTCTGGGGTTACCGACCTTGACATTACGATGCACGTTTAATTTTTCCTTTTGATGTTGACTAAGACGTGCGTTCATTCGTGATTTGTTTTGTTTCCTTAAGTCTGTTTAGCTATTATTTTTATTTAATTTTACTTTTTCTTGCCAATATGGCATCGGATGGCTTGTCAATATGGAAACGAAAGTAATACTGATTGAAAATATATGTCTGAAACTGATGAACACGACATTGACTCTGATACGGATTTATCTAATCGTGATGAAGAAGATGAAGATGTAGAACAAAAAATGACAATACATTTTTGTAATGCACGTGGAAATGATTTTTTTACCAAGGAACATTTCGAGAAATTTCACAGAGCTGCAATTTTAAATTTCCTATTTGCTTAAAATTTTTTGAACCCAGACATTTTGTAACAGCTTTTACAATTTTACACAATCCCAGTAAAAGGAAATCTACGTTATAATGTTTCTTGTGCAGGTTCTACTAGATGTAACCTAAATAAGCCAAGTATCCGTATGAGGTTACAATGGATTTTGCCCTATACTAACATGTATCCACTACTGACTACATTGTGCTCGAGGGGTTAATCAATTTTTTTTAAATAATTGTATAAAATCCCTATAATGAATAATCCTAAAATCTATGGTTAAATGTGGGTAGAATGTTCCATCAAAAATTGGTATCAAGCCCAGTAATTAAAGATTAGTTATAATAAATACCTTTTTGAATTGGATCTTAAACTAGATAAATTAGGCATGCATTAATAAGAATTAGGGGCTAATTAAAATTTGCATGCAGATTTTTTTTTTTGATATTTTGATAAAATATAGAGAATTGCCTGGATTTCACATGAGAGAAAAAAACATTAAGTAATATTCTTAGATGTTCATTTAAATTACAGTTATTAATTATTTTAAACCAAGAACTAATAAGAGTAAATTTGCAGACTTACTCAGAAATTTCTCAAATGTTATTAGTCAAAATCCCTAAATCTTTATTTTTAAGATTAAAACAGTTAAAAATTAAAGTGAACTTGTAGGTAACAGTTTTAATGAAAACCTAATTTTTTATGATCAAAAGTAAGTTCATTTTCAATTACAGAAACTTTTTTTATTGTCAAAAGATAAATATCACGGTACACTTAATAATAAAAGCCAGAAATATTATTTTTAAATATTTTTTGGAGTATTATATTGATAAAATATTGACTCTAAACATTTATTTTCCCTCACAAAATACATGTACATTGCTAATAAACCAATGTGTTGAATTAGAATGTGATTTTTATCTATTTTTCGGCACACTTCAGGTGTATGATTTTAAAAATGTATGCGATACCTCTTAAATGTTATTTTTTTATATCATGATATAGCAAGATTTAAAATATTCTAGGGAAATATTTTTTATCTATGGCAAATAAATTTCAAATGCATACTGATGATGCATACTTGTTTAACTGTTGCAAAATTCTCCAGACGCACATAAAAAAATATACTGCCGAAAAAAAAAATTCAACATATTTCATCTTTTAACCATAACACATGAGTGATGTAAAATTCTAAAACATGTCTTTTTATCTCATAAAACAGCTTAGTTCAGTGCTTCTCAAAGTTGAATATTCACGACCCAATATTTAGTCATAAATTTCATCGCCCCCTCCCTCATACAATGACAATGTACTGAATTCAATAATACTATACTTTGACGCTAAAAACTCCGATACGACTTTAACCTCTTAAGCATCCCCCCCCAAGTATATAAACGTCTATATAAGCCACAGCATTCATTTTCCCATTTTACAGACGTATATATACATCTTTCCGTTACACGAACTTTTCTGTGTACTGATATTCGTAAAATTATCCCGAAGACTTTAAAATGCAATAAATTGGCCTTGACAATGTTTACGAAGGATTTACTTATTCCAGAGTATTGTTTTGCTTCGTTATTCCTCCTCCCTCCTCCAATACATCACATACACTTGCGTACTTGGAAAACGGTTAGCACATATATTTGGAAGCGAATCGCTAAACTCTTGATCGGCAGTCAAGGTTTAATTATAAGTCGTACAAGATTACCAAGGTAATTGCTAATTTTTGTTTTACATTATATGTATGACAAGCCCATGGGGTCACTGGTAATTAACTTAGTATTATTAAATTAATTATAAAATACATTGTGTAGCACTGATATATTTATAAGTGTAATATATCAGTGTAAATGTATATTTTATTTTTTATTATGGTCAGAATGTATTTTGTTTGTTTACTTTCAGTAAATTAATAATTTTTTTATAAAAATCTTTTTGTCTCGACTTTTTAATATGTTCGTGCCCCCCTTGTAGAGTTGTCAGGGGGGCACGTCCCACAGTTTGAGAAACTCTGGCTTAGATATTATATATTCTAAAAATTATAAATTTATAACTGGAATACCTTTCGGGAGATAAAATATTTGTTGCAAGAAATTTTACGAGGAATATAAGCGTAATTTTGAAAAATAATTAAATAAGTGCTTCGCTTTGAGGACGTAAAATTATAAAAAATATCCATGGAAAATTTTAAAAAAATATAACTCTTAGAATTTTATCAGAATAAATATAAACATAGCGAATCTTCAACAAATCAAAGAATGGGAAAATAATGGATTTGGTGAACAAGAATAAAACAAACCAAAATGCAACTAAATATATGAAAAGTCAATTTTTAATGTAACTTACATTAAAAGCCTTAGGTAAACTTACGAGTCATTTAAAAATAGGTCCTATGTATTTCAGCAATAAATACGAAAATATATAAGTATAAAATTAAGAAACATAGTGTGTATCACCATCGCAGATACAAAATACAACTTTACAGACAAGTTAAGCATAAAGCATCTGGAACTTATACGATGAGCGCAGTTGTGGTTTCCTTCTAAAATTAACTAAATAATTGGTTTCAGATTGCTGCGATTTCTCCGTTTACTTAAATTTCATTGACCGCGAAGATGCTGTTAATTTGTAGAGGCGCCAGCAGGACGCACCGCGAAATAATCACTTTTGGCCTAGGGGGCAATTTCAGCATCATCCTGATGATGCTTCATCAGTTTAATTACTGACACATTTTTTAAAAAATCGAAGTTGTCCATAACGGAGAGTTTGGACAAACTTTATTTTTACACTGCAGTCCAGAAAAATTAATTTTTTTTAGAAAACGAAATAAATGCTTCTATTGGTATATCTTGTGATGATTTTAACCTTCTGTAGGAGCTGATGATAATTTAGGATTAGTAGTTATTAATAACTTCACTTTTATATCTTTATAAAACGTAATAACTACAAAAGCTAAGAAATATCAATCAATGGCTTTTTCATAAAAGTTTCTTCTTCTGTATAATATCTCTGTCATATATATTAAAGTATTACTTCAGCATATATCACCATAACTCTCAATATCACATTGTTTTATATCACTTTTGCCACACTGTAAAGTATCGCTTCTGTAATAGTATTATTAACATGAAAGGAGTTTTATTTTAGTTGCAATTACAAGTTTCTCTTAAAATTTGAAAAAAAAACATGTATGAATTATTATTTTTTGTTGTAAAATATATTTAAATTCTGCAAATATCAAGTGCATTATTGTTTAAACATCACAAAATGCGTATTAATAATTAGTTTATTTATTGAAGATTTATAACTAAAAAGTTATAATATAAAGTCAGTATAAAGAGAGTGATACCATACAGCATTTTTAACGCAATACAATGCACAGGGTGTTGCCGAATTCAACCGACAAATTCCGAGGGGTGATAGTAAGCATCTTGGAGGCGACAAATCATTTTAGAACATTGGTCGCAAACTAGGTTTAGTCGGCCCCTCAAGAGGACGATGAGCTAGACGAGGGAAGTAGCCAAACGAATACAGGGGATATACATATACTCCCCGAACGTCTCAATGGCGCAAATTTACAGCACGCCCACGAAGAGTTGTTATAGTGAGTACCAAGCATTGCACACGAGCGTGTAGTTCATGTACTTTTCTACTGCGATGCTTAAAAGCTTCCATGCTACATTTCCCGGGAGGTGGATTGGACGTGGCACACCTATTTTTGTACTCCGCGCTTCACAGACCTCATTCAATACATGTTCTTCTGGAACCATTTGAAATGGCTTGCTTATGCGACACCGGTAGCTACAGTGGAAAATCTCATGTCACGGAACCATGTCGTTTCAGCTGACATCGGCAACACACCATATTCATTCGAACGGGGCCAACTATTTTACGTCCGTTGGTGTCAGCAGTGCTTTTGACCTACGCGGTTGCAATTTCGAGCAATTCTGTGACAATCCTATGTAGTTGTATTTTTGACGTCAAACTGTAAATGTATTGTTCGCATTATGAAATGTCAATAAATTGTAATTCTCACCTCTTGTTGTCCCTTAGAATTCCACTCGATATCATATTTTTTCTGTTTACAACACGGCTTTATTAGCTTCATCTAACGGAATCTTTGAACTCAATTTCTACTCACTTTAAAAGTTCAGATTGATTCGAAATTTTGCACACTTGTCAAGGACCGATAACAATACAATGATTAAATAATTTTGATCCATTACCCTCATCAGGATAATTAGGATTAATGATTTCCCTTTTCCTGATATGGCGGCTTATTCCAGATCCCATTTCAGATTTGACAACTAAATATTAAGTTACAACTCTAAAGCGAAAATGCTCATGGTTAATACAAATAGTGATCTTTTTAGTGAAAAATATCATAGATTTACACCTTCTTCCGTATTAATTATTTCAAACTTAGATCTTCCAGATTTCCTTCAGTTGGCTGATCCTACATTTTGCAAATGAGACCGCATCGACGCACTGAGAGGATGCCAATGGGTATTTCAGATTCTAAAAAAAAGGACGACTTAAGATTAATTCATAAATGAATAAATGATAGTTTAAAAAACTATAAAATCATGCTTTTATTGTAGATCGAACTAAAAAATAAATATTGATGGATTTAAAAATATATCTAATAACTTTTTAAAATATAAAACTGCGATTGTCAAAAGAGAATAAAAAAATGTCAAGGAAAATTGTTTACACCATAAATTACCTATCATTGCATAGGGTGTTTTTTTAGAGGTATATAACTTTAAATTGCAATAAAACAACGATGTATTATTCGATTGACATGAATTTTTTTTTATTCGAAAGATAATCTTGTGGCATTACATTTTAAATATGATCAAGCAAGGCGTAGATTCGTCGAATGGGCCCAAAACGAGATTGTCGTTGTTCCCGATTTTCATAAGCGAATTTTGTTTAGCGATGAAGCGCACTTCTGGTTGAATGGCTACGTCAACACACAAAACTGCCGCATTTGGAGTGAAGCTAATCCACAAGTGTATGTCGAAACACCGTTACATCCAGAAAAACTGACTGTTTGGTGCGCTTTATGGGCTGGTGGAATCATTGGTCCGTACTTCTTCCACAACGTTACAGTCAATGGTGATCGGTATAGAGCAGTGCTTCTCAAACTTTGTACTGGCGCCCCCTTATCAATCACAATTTTTATCGCGCCCCCTTATACATTAATAATGTATTGAATGCAACGATAATGCACTTTTTTACGCTAAAGCAATAATCTTAATTATATACCATACAAAATCATGACATAAGTTTTAAATTTTGTATATGTTGCTTTTACAAAAAAAAAATTAAGTAATAGGATAATTATTATGTTATTTTTCCTTTCTCTAATTTTTAAATTGGAACATATTGCAAAATGCGGTTGCTGCTTAGAAGACAAAATATAGATATCTGCTTTTTTAGAAAGAACTCAGTGGGTCAATTTCTAATCATAAGCATTCCTTTGAAAAATTTGCTCTGTAAGACAAGCCCATGGAAGTCGCTAATACTTATTAAACTTGTTCTTAATTTAGCATTAATTAATTAGTTATAAAATACTTTGTGAAGCACTGATACATTTAAAGTATACCGGCTGAAGTACCCGCTATTTGCACGAGTTCATTTATAAGAAAATAAAAACATTATTGATATAACAGCTGAATTTTAAGGAGAGTAAAGCCAAGTGCGCGACAATGTTTACAAAAATGTAAAATTATTTTTTTTAAATCATTGCTCAAATTATAATTAGTTTTAAGCGAACTGTAATTTTAAGCCTCACAGAATTAGCCTTTAGAATTGATGTTGAATAATGAACAATAATATAAAATTCGATGAGAAATAATTGTATTATTTTTAATATTTAAAGTGAAAAGACTTCAAAATGTTTTAAACCTGGAGCAGGCACGCACTCGATACTAATGGTCGAGTGGGGTTATTGAGCCACCCCAATTTTTTTATAATTACTTTTATAGTACAAAATAAAAATCGTAATTCCAGTGAATAATTTAATTAAGAGAAAATACACTCACCTACTTTCAAGAACACAGAAAATATTTCGGAAAAAAGTTTATCACACCGGGAACTCAGTCAAAACAAGTACCATAAGATTGTAAAAAAACGTTTGTCACTCCCAAAAAGAGGGAGATATGTGACAAATATATTTTAATTCACACGTTAAGACTGTCAAACAGGAGGATAGTGTGTCAGAGCCATTGGTAACAATTAAACAGTTCAGCCAGAATTACCAATTTCGTGCACTCTGTTCTCGGCGTGACAGCTCCGGAATAAAAGTGTATTTATTACAATATGGATGTTCCAAAAAATTATGTAAAACGTTTTTCATTATGCTTTTTATATGTTTGGGAATAACTCATAGAAATAAATCTTGGCCAAGTAATCCTTCAAAGAGCTCTCTGTGCTTTTCCAAAATCATAAAAATATTTTACAAGGAAAAAATCCCTGCAGAAATAGTTTATTTGCAACTTCCCCTAAATGAAAAAAAAAACAAATACACGTAAGAGCAGGGACGTAACTAACCGTACAAGTAGGTTCGAAGGTCAAACCGCAGCAACTACATTCTGCTGCCTATAGCTGATGACAATAATATAACAGTGATGAATTTTTTATCTTTCTAAGATTTTTTTTTCGATTATGGGTCTGGGTTTTGTTTTTTCATTTTGGTTTCAAAAGAAACCGTAATAGAAGTAGAAGCTTTAATTTTTTATGACGTAATATCGCAGATATATAAATTATATCAGTGTAAATGTGTATTTTTTTATTATGTCAGAAAGTATTTTTGTTTTACTTCATTCCAGTAAATAAATTTTTTTAATCGTTTATTTTCGATATGCTCGCGCCCCCTTGTACGTTTATGTAATATCGCAGATATATAAATTATATCAGTGTAAAAATGTGTATTTTTTATTACGTCAGAAAGTATTTTGTTTTACTTCATTCCAGTAAATAAATTTTTTTAATCGTTTATTTTCGATATGCTCGCGCCCCCTTGTACGTTTATGTAATATCGCAGATATATAAATTATATCAGTGTAAATGTGTATTTTTATTATGTCAGAAAGTATTTTGTTTTACTTCATTCCAGTAAATAAATTTTTTTAATCGTTTATTTTCGATATGCTCGCGCCCCCTTGTACGTTTATGTAATATCGCAGATATATAAATTATATCAGTGTAAATGTGTATTTTTATTATGTCAGAAAGTATTTTGTTTTACTTCATTCCAGTAAATAAATTTTTTTAATCGTTTATTTTCGATATGCTCGCGCCCCCTTGTACGTTTATCGCGCCCCCCAGGGGGCGCGCCCCACAGTTTGAGAAACACTGGTATAGAGTCATGATTACTAACTTTTCCATTCCTGAATTGAACAATCGTGATGTCCAGGAGCTGCGGTTCCAACAAGACGGCGCAATATGTCACACAGCTCGTGCCACAATCGATTTATTGAAAGACACGTTTGGTGACCGCCTAATTTCACGTTTTGAACCTGTGAATTGGCCTCCAAAATCTTGTGATTTAACACCGCTAGACTATTTTCTGTGGGGCTATGTAAATTCAGTGGTCTATGTTAATAATCCACAAACGTTTGACCATTTGGGAGACAACATTCGCCGTGTTATTGCCGATATACGGCCACAAATGTTGGAAAAAGTCATCGAAAATTGGACTACATCCGAGCCAGTCGTGGCAGTCCTATGCCAGAAATCATATTTAAAATGTAATGCCATAAGATTATCTTTCGAATAAAAAAATTCATGTCAATCGAATAATACATCGTTGTTTTATTGCAATTTAATGTTCTATACCTCTAAAAAAACACCCTTTATTAACAGTGCAACTCTTTTTGTACATTTATATGTATTTTTTTATTATTAGTTTAAGCACTCCATCTGTACAAACATTTTTTTCTTTGAATTTCTTAGATATCTAACAATGAATACCAGAGAATCAAATGCAGTCTTTAAAGATAATTCGTTAAATTTTTTATACTGAATACAAATAAAGTTTTTAGAAACTTATTAAAATACACATCATATTTATACTTTTTCGTTTACTAAAGACGAATCAAAGATGAAAGTTTGGTTCCTGAATTGTACAAATTGTTTCTAAAACATTAAAATGAGAAAACAGATCAAACAAAGTGTTTAGTCAATGTACGATTGTATTTGAATGTTTTAGTTACCCTTATAAAACTTAATAACAATTTTCTTCCCCAGAAATTAAAATGAAATGCATATTGGGATAGTAATACAAAATAAGAATAGTAAAAAATGCAGTCCTTTATATCTAGCTGAATGGTTTACAAATAAGACAAGTTTTACAAACAAGTATTGAGCTAAAGAGTAATGGATTCTTTTATATAAATTATTTCTCTCTTTTTGAAAAACATGCTTATTGATAACAATTTGAATGACGATATATATACACACACATATATATATAAGGATAGAGATATTTAAAATAATTACAGACAATTTATTCTTTTTAGCTGATCAAATATCTGCAATATTTTATTTTTCATGCTATATTAATAAACTTTTTTTTAGTCAAGTTTAATTTTAGCTTTGAGGAAGTCTTAAATTTTGTAAATAAATTACGTAGAATAGTATAAAGATGTTTCTTTTTTTAATAGCTTTTTAAATTTTTTTTTACACGATTTTAAAAGTATCGTAACGTATCATTTTGTTGCGTTTTAAAATTATTGTATTGAAGATTTGTAGTAAGACTATGCATTCCTTTTATTTATAACACGTATGTATTAAAACTACGATATTAATTCTATATGATATCCTGAATTTTTATTGACATGAAATTCCAATTTTTTTAAAAGAAACTTTATGGGGAATGTATTGAAATTGAATAAAATGGCTTTAAAAATTTAAAGTGGGAAGTTTGATATATTTCTGTGACTATTTTTTAAAACTTATTGAGCATAAATATATGTCAAAGTTCTTCATTAGCATCAGCCGGTTTCGGACTAAGCATGTCACAATTAATTTGAACCATCTTGATCTGTTTATTGCTATTGTTTTCCATGTATTTATTCCAATGTTTCTCAAGCATTTTCCTATATTAGATAAATGCCAAAATTAGTTTTCAGGTATACATATTTCAATAAAGTTATTTCATTAAAAAAATTAAAACATAGTTTTTAGTAGAAAAGCATAGAAAGTATCATTATCTTCAGATTAATATTTTACTGGCCAAATAATATAAATTTTCGACATTAATTCATTGATTTTATTCTTTGCCTTCAACAATTAAAAATATACATAAATTATTGGAAAATTTAATACAAATACCTTACAAAACTATGAGATATATTAACAATAAGGCCATGAAAAGTATACTTCCCACCAAATTCATTAATTTTCCCATGTCTATAGTGAACTATTTCTCATCTATGATTTGTGCTGTTAGCATTTCTGCTAACATTACAACTGATTTCTGGATTTTAAAGTCGTAAATGCGAGAGATGACCTGTAAATTTCTTGAATAAGAAGAAAACTATTCTAGATGACGTGGGGTCGACTAATGTTGGAGATCCATATACTAGCTTTATAAAAACATATACATGTTGTCGTTTGTACCCTACTAAAACACATGAGGAGATAACAAGTTTCGTTTGCACAGCTTGCTACATCCCTGTATGTGTTGATCTTGGGTTTGTGAAATTTCACGGAAAGTAATTAGTATAAATTCTTAAACTTTTGAATACAAAATGTATCTAATTTATGATTTCTTTTGTATATTTTGGTATTTTCCAATTATATTTTATAAATATCATGTAATGAGGTTCATAAAAAGAAATGCGAACCATATGCTGTTCTACCTCTGAATAGCAGCCAATGGCTGGTGAGAAACATACTTCCTGGTCTTAAAATCAAATTAATTTTAAGGAATCAGCTAAATTAATTTTTTTTATTAACTATCCTCAATTCCAAACATATTTTAATCTAACATTTCTAGAAAAAATAGAGCTACAAAGGGTTAGTAAATAAATTAAAATCGAAGACTCATAAATACCCAAATTTTACTTTTCAGTTCTATTCGAATTACTCCATGGTAGTCAATCATTAGAACTTATATCCCTCTTTAAAATGGAATAATCATAATCACTAATGAATTTGCACTATATCCTACAGAAGGACAAATGATGTTACCCAACATTCGAATTTAGTCACATCATTCCTGTAATTTAAATTCAGAATGGTAAACCATAACTTTCCTAAATAATTCCTAATAATCATGCCATCGTCCCAGTTTTCGTTCTCTAATATTAATAACTGTTGGGGAGTTGATTACATTTCAATACTCTCATGAATTTCTATTGAGATGATGAATGCCTACATTGACGTAAGGCGTTTCTGAAACGAAATCCTATAAGCGGGTAACAGTAACGAGACTGAATTACCATCAGCTTAAAACTAATGAGAAATATGATTTGTATTTAGATTTCCACGCAAATTACTTGTTGTTTAAGTTGTTAATATACCAGATTGTGAATGGAGACTGATTTTCAGTTGCGTTGGTTGGGGATATAATTTTAGAATTCTTTTGGATTTGTATTGTTTCCATAAAAGCAAAATTTCTAAAATACAACATATATTTTTCGATTTTTGTTTTTCAAATAATATACAATGAGTTATTGGTTTAGAAAAAGAAATCTAAATTAAAGTAAATATTTACGTAGATTTATAAAATAGGCAGTTCATTACCCAAGAGTTTTACATATTTAAAAATTCCTACCAGTAGCAGAAAATTTTTTTAAAAAAAGTTCTCAATTTACAGTAATAAAAAAGTAACAATTTCCCTTTCCAAATATCTTAGTAATAAAAGCGCCAGGAAATAAAGAAATATAAATGTATATAATTAAGAAATAATATATTTTATTTAACCATTCAGAATGATATTTAAAGTTATAATTTAACTATTGTTAATCCAAATAATCTTACAACCCAAAAGCTTGAAATACGTGTACGTAATCCAAATGCATATTTGCTTGATACTTATGAATCAAATTAACTAATAATGAGTGCAATGCATGCAAAACCTGCATTCTTTCTTCAAAATAAATTAATAACATAAATAAACATTTTCTTACAACTAATATTGAATAAAATAAAAATTGTGAATTCATTTTACAGAGGCAGTTTCAGTAAATGTGTATTTATTATAAACTTTTACAATGCATGTATTTATAGATATGACTAAATTAAACTAAATAATTTCAATTCCGCCTCCGGTTCTATTATCCAGTAAGATAGTTTAGAATATCAATTCAATAAAGTATGCCACCGGCTTCCAATCAAGCTATTATACTTTTTATGTAAATATAATTTAAACTTTATTAAAGAAAGAACGTTTGAAGTTCTGGTTGTATGCTCACTACCTGAGTAAACGAAATCAGACTAATTTCCTGAAGTTCTCGTTTTGTATGAGAACTTTTAAAGAAAGTCTTTCCTTGATTATAAACTGGCAAATAAACAACATCTATCAATTACCTTTAATACATTTAACTAGTCTTTAAGTTCTGCTAAGCTCTGTCTGCTAGGCTTTGTAGAAATGAGCTAAATGCAGTAAAATTAATTTAAAAACTTTAAATAAATGTCACATTGTTTTTGATGTTACTTATCCCATTCGCGATCAACAGTAACATCAGATCGAGGATCCCAAAATTCATGGCAAAGAATGGGGGAGAGGCAAGATAACGTCTGTCGTTTTGGCCACATAGTTTGAGCATTATGCAGGGGACAGAAGGAATTCGGTTATTCCACCCAAATTTAGACAGAAAACAGCCTGGGGAAAAATCCGGGGGGTTCCTAAGAAGTAGAAATGGTAACAAAATGTATTGTACACATCGCATTGCCTTAAATATAATATATTGAAAGATAATATTTTATACATTTTTTTAATATATTGATTACATATTTAAAGATAATTCAGATTAATTTAAGTATCAGCAAATGAAGAATTATTTATCATCAATAAAATATTTGCTTTTATTTCATCCTAATTCTTTTCGTTTGTGTTCAATTTGTAAATTATTTTGAAATAGAATAAAATCCCTTGCTTGAAAATTTAAGCTTTCATTTTCCATGATTTTTCTTTCAGTAAAACAGTCTTATTTTTTTTTAAAATAAAGCTTTAAAATTGAATAAAAAAAGATTCAAAAGTTATTTTATGTTCATACATTAATCAATTCATCTCACTGTTGAAATTACTACTCTGATGTTCAAAACTTAAACAGCAATGCGAATTCTAAGCAGATACATGAAATTGATGAATAGGAGTTATTGCAATCAGTACAATGGGTACGCATTTCAGTAGAAAGGTGATGTATATGCAAATATCAGGAACAAAACGTCATAGTGAGTGCATGCAAAACGCGCGTGGGATCTTCGCGCGGCTGAAGACTACAGTAAAAGGAAGAACGGAGGCGCAATTAAATATATTTGCTTCAAGTGCGAGTTCTTTCATAAAAGATGCCTAGAAGAAGTCACCTGGACGACTTAACACGTGGAAGAATGATCAAAAATCTGGAGGAGGGGTGTAGTTTGACAAGTGTAGTTGACGAGTTCGGAATCAATAAAAATGTCACTTCTCGCGCTTGGAAAGCCTTTCGAACTACTGGTACGGCTGTTAAAAAGGTTGATGGTGGCTGCCTTAGGAAAGTAATTGCAGTGGGTGATCGATATATTGTTCTGCAGGTGAAAAGAGCCCGATAGCAGTCAGCAAACGTTATTGCTCCAGCAACTGCGTACAGAAATAGGGCCATAAGCGTCGAGGTTTACTGTGGCCAGACGCCTTCACAAAGGTGATTTATTTACATGCCGTCCTGCATCCATTTGAAAGTTGACCATCGGTGGCACCGTTTAGAGTGGTGTAAGGAGCACAAAAATTGGTAATCTCACCAATGGAGTCGAATTCTCTTCACGAATAAAAGTCTCTTCAGTGTCCCAGGCGATTCTCAATGCCAGTTGATTTGGAGATGTTGGATACGGTTTCATCCCAGTAACATCAGGGGAAGAGATCCTTTCAGTGGTCCTGTAGTTGTCCTCTGGGGAGGCATCATGCTGAATGGGTGGAATAAGCACCACGTTTGCGGCAGAGGTTTTGGAACCGGAGATCACTATTGTAAGAAGGGGATCTTTCCCATTTGCGCCTGTTCTGAGATGTAATTGTACCGTTCTTCATTTCTGTGGATGACAATGCACTGCCAAATTGGACTGCTGATTTTCAGAAGCCACTGGATAGCGAAGATATCACTCAAATGGATTATTCAGCATTGATCCATGATTAAAATACCATAGAACACATGTGGGATGCTTTGGCTAGACGCCTGGTGGCACGATTATATACTCTGGGGAACCCCCAACAACTGAAACAGATACTGATTGAGGAAGAGGAATTGTTTTCTCAAGAGCAGCGCTGGGCAATCTGGTGCTGAGTCTGGAGTAGCAAATGCAAAGCAACCCTTGCAATAAGGAGAAGTCCAGATCTTAGAGAGATGCCCCATACTATGGAACATCTGCTTGTTGTTCTTTCTCTGGGGCGACAATCTTTTTCAAAAATAATACGAGTTCAATAAAAAGCTTTTGTTTGTTTGATTCCATACTATATGCACACATTATATTCATTTTTGAGCAACTATGTCCGTCATGGCTTAAGTATAAATGCTGTCTCATGAAGGATTTCCTGTTTCGAATAATATATCGTGGAGTTATGACAAAAAGTTGTTGGCATTCCTTAAGCTCTGCACACCAGTATAATACAATGATGGAATCTAATATAATCATAGAATTGTAAAAAAATTCAAAACATTATAATCTTCAAAATCTTACTTAACATTTGTTCGTTTTTATTATTGAGCACTTGAGCAAATAGTCGAGATTACTATCTAGACTTGGAAAATGTGAATAATGTATGCTTGAATATTTCCCTGTTACCAAAAATACTGCTATCGATGCTGAGCAATAATTTATATTGAATAAAGGTTTCTTTATTCAGCAGAAAAGTATAAAAATAATAGCAATTTGAATTATTAAAAATGAAAACAATTACTATTTCTAAAATTTTAAAAATGTTATGAAGTCTCCTTATCTGAAAGAGAAGTCTCAAATATATATATATATGTACATTATATAGCAAATAGGGTTAGGTTTTTTTACTGACTATAGTTCTTAACTATTGTTACAGCTATAAGTAATATTTATAAGTATACTATTTCATTACATAACTATACTATAGATATAAATGTCACCAAATAGTTATTTATCCCGAATTCATAAGCAGACAGTTTTTAGAAATTCATAATTTTTTACATGCCATTTTTCAAATAATATCTCAATTATCTCTTGCTGATTCTTTTCAGAATTGAATAATCAAAATATTTCAACAGTTCCTTCTAATTATCTAGACGTAAATAACAAAAAATTCGAAAGAGATATGAATACTTGAATGAAACTGGTTTGAATATATTTTGTTCTGTAATAATTCATAATATTCGTGCAGTGATTATTAAGAAAAAAATAAGTAACCTTTTCATGATTTTTTTTTAGAAATTGTATTTATTAAGTAATAAATATTATCATTAAATGTATGTATTGAGAAATCGAACTATGTTTTTAAAATGAATTCGTATCCAATTTTTCTCCTTCTAAATCACCATCGGTTTACAAGTAGAAAACTATTCCTCAAAAGTAGATGTATAATTGGAGCTTCAGTGTGTAATAATAGAATTTTCTTAAAAATAAAATGGTTTGATGGACATAAAATGCTAATTTTTATATGCTTGTAATGATATTGAGAGAGAGAGAGAGAGAGAGAGAGAAGGGGAAGGTATAAATATATTCTAAACTTAAATTCATGAATTTATGGAATGAAAATGGTTACCATTACTTGAACGGTTTTTGGATACATAAAATTCGAATTGTATTGTAATTACAAAGGGGTTTAAATGAGCAGTTTCGAAAAAAATGCATAAATCATGAAATCGTAAATTATTATTATTTTAGTAAATTTGTGTGTATGTATTCCTCTTTAATAAGTTATTTTGCAACGGTACTTCAATATCTACGATGGTTAATTTTATTATAGTTCTTTCGAAATGAAATTAAATCAGAGAAATTAAATTAATTTCACGAGGTTTTATTTCCCAGCAAAAAATTATATACGCTTAAAATAGCCGAACACGATGAAATGCCCAAATTCGGTCAAAACTCATACTTTATTTTATTGAATAGAGCTAGCTCTTGGCTTTACAAAACATTCTTCGTTTTGTTTCTACGTTACCTAGAGGTCAAGTTACAATAACTTTTATAAAATTATAAAACCGGAAGTGGGTCAGTAATCTACTAGAAGTGGATATTTAAATTTTTCAAAATTTATCATTTTGAGTCCGAAAACTCAAAATGTTATAAATGTATAGCTCTAAAACCTTTTGAACCTGATATTTATATTATTTTCTAGAGAATGTTCTAAGATATTTTTATTGTATGAATATTTCTTGTGTGAATAATATATTGCTTCATAAAGGATGTAACATTTCTGATAAATACTCAATCAGCTCCAAAATTTTAAAATTTTAATGAAAAATTAAAATTTTAGTACATTTTTTAGGTAAATACATCTAATTTGTTTTAAATAGCACATTTACTAATTTAAGTTTATTACTTTTTTTCTCTAATTAAGTTTAAGTTTTTTAAAAATATCGCTAAAATTTCACTTATAATTGAGATTTTTGTAAAATTTAGTTTTTTTAAATATTGTTAGTTTTTAAAATAATACTATTTTTTGGTATTTACTCCTAAAAAAATTATTTATAATGCTTTTGTACTTAGTTTTTTATAAAAAAACAGTACACCGAACGTGAATGTATGCCTTAAAAGAAATGTTGAGATATCATTTTATACCACTCTATTTGTGTAACCCAAAACTAAATTAAATACATATTTTACTAAAATATAGAGCCTGAATTATTATATGATTTTTCCCTTCAAAATACCTTAAAATCAGTTAAGAGCAACAAGCAATTAACTTTTCAGCAAATCATCAGTTTTTATTACAGAATAACAGAATAAAACTTATTTTATAGAAGATTAAAGATATTTTCATAGCTTCATTGCTATGAATTATAATAACACAGTAATTTTGCTGAAATATAATCATAAATATATCTTGTAGTTTGTATTGTACTGATGCTATTTTTATAAATTAATAATACTGTTTTTTTAAAAAAAAATTTGCTCTAATATTTCAACTTGCAGTTTCCTTCATGTTTTCAGCCAAATAATTAAAGAACTCTGTAGAATTCAAAACGAAAGCATGTTTTATTTAGAACTATATTTCGAAAATATTTATTTTAATAATCTTAGACTGTAAATAATCATATTAATTTGCAAATGTGACTGTAAAATATCTCTTTTTTAAATCAATTAATTTATTTCAAAGTATTAAATGACCTTCTGAGATTGTTATCAAAGTTTTCATGCGTGTGTATCAGTTATAATTTTTATGAAACATTAAAATATTTCTCGCTTCAAGTAAGAAATGCAGCTGAAATAAATAAATATTTGATGCTTATCTTTCATGCATAAACAGTATTTGCTTAATAATTTATTTAAGTAGTAGTGGTTCTCATCCACAAAGAAGGTAAATATTTATATGAAAGTATCATAAATTCATACAATAGCAAATCATACACGAGTTGTGTAAATAATAAGATTCTCAGCTTCTTGTGCATTTTATTAAAATAAATTATGCTGGAGTTTTGTTATTCTGTTTATTTCATTCGGAAAATTTTATTGCAAATTATCTGAAAGAAACGAATCTTTTGTTGCCGTAATATAAGCAGAAGTATTTTACGGTATAATTTTGGGATCTTAATACTACTTTGACTATAATACTTCAGCCAGAACTGTAAATGGCTTGAAAACAGTATTTTGATCCTTGATAAGTCATGTAATTTTATTATGCAAAATAATTCGTAAATATTTATTTTCATACATCTATACGTTATCGGCATATAATTTACCCTCTATTTATTAGGGTCATTTTTCGCATTCATTACCTATCCATATTTATATTAAAATAAATAATAAATACCGTATAATACGGCGTTCAATGTACACTTTTAACACAAAAATTATGATCGAATTTCATGGGTGCGCTTAATGCACCGGGTATAAGAATGAAAGCTTTAAAATTAAAAAAAGAGATGATCACAGAAAAAATTATACATTTACATAGATCGAAATAATATTCTTTTACTAGAAATGATATTCGTTATGAACTTAAAGAGGGTTCTAGTTCTAGAAGTATGCGACTTTTTCTAAAGCGTGGAATATACCTTGAATAAATGAATTCAAAACACATAAGAGTTACTGTTAACATACATTTCAGGTTCCTTGATAAAATGGGAGTGCGTCTTCTACGGTGAATATACTTAAAAATTAAAAATTGCGTATAGGACAGTGCTTCTCAAACTTTCACTACAGGCGCCCCCCTTTTCGATCAAAATTTTTATCGCGCCCCCCCTTATACATTAATACTGTACTGAATGCAATAATAATGCACTTTGACGCAAAAGCTACAATAGGCGATCTTAATTATAAACCATACAAATTAGTAACACAAGTATTAAATTTTGTATACTACTTGTAAGCAAAATAAATACATATATAAAATAATAGGATAATTATTATATTTTATTTTTCCTTTCTCTAATTTTTAAGTTGAACATATTGCAAAATGCGGCTGCTGCTTAGAAGACAAAATATAGATATCTGCTAAATATAGAAAAATAAATCAGAGGATCAATTTCTAATCATAAGCATTCCTTGTAAAAACTTTGCTTTGCAAGACAAGCCCATGGAAGTCTTTAATACTTATTAAAAACTTGATCTTAATTTAGTATTAATTAATTAGTTATAAAATATTCTGTGCAGCACTGATACATTAAAAGTATACCGGCAGAAGTGCTCGCTCTTTGCACGCGTTCATTTATAGAAAATAAAACGTTATTGATATAATAGCTGAATTGGGAGGAGAGCAAAGCCAAGTGCTCAAAAATGTTTACAAAAATTTAAAATGATTTTTTAAATGGTTGCTCAAATTATAATTAGTTTTAAGCGAATTGTAATTTTAAGCCTCACAGAACTAGCATTTATAACTGATGATAAATAATGAACAATAATATAAAATTCCGATGAAGAATAATTGTATTATTTTTATTTTTAAAGCGAAAAGACTTCAACATGTTCTAACCCGGGAGCAGGCGCACACTCGATGCGGTCGAGCGGGGTTATTGAGTCACCCCAATCCTTTTCTTTTTATAATTATTTTATTGTACACGATACAAATCGTTATTCCAGTGAATAATTTAATTAAGAGAAAGTTTACTTACCTACGTTCAAGGACTTTTCAATTTTTCCTTGGTAACAAATAAACGGTTTTGCCAAAATTAACGATTTCGTAATCTGTGTGTCCCGCGTGACCACTTCCGTGTAAAAAGTATATTCATGATGATAATTTGTATGTTAATGCTAAAAATATTGCGTAAGACGTTTTTCGTTATGCTTTATATGTTTGAGAATACTCATAAAAATAAGTATTGGTCAATTAATCCTTCAAAGTGTGTGTGTGTATGAGCTCTCCATGGTGTTCCAAATATCATAAAACTCTTTTGCAGGGAAAAAGTGCAACATAGAAATATATTACTTACAACTTCCCTAAATGAGAAGCAAACACATAAGAGAGGGGGCATACCTAACTGTACAAATAACTTAGAAGGTCAAACAACAGATTACAGCTATAATGCGCAGTATTTCAGAAATAATGACAATGATGAATTTTTTATGGTCCTAAATTTTTTCGATTCTGGGTCTGGGATCTGTTTTTCTCTGAAAGAATAGTATGGTAGTTTTAAAAAGAAAGCGTAATAAAAAATCTCTCATTATTGGATTACAGTAAATCAAATAAGTTTTTTTATTGGATTTTTAATTTTTTTTTAATTTTGCTAAAATATTGAAAAAATATAACCATTTTTGCAAATGAAATGAATCTATTTTAATGTGCAATGAATAATTTATTATGCCATGAAGAAGGAAATCTAAAGAATATTATGTAACTTCAAAAGTAAATATGTAGAACTTTGTGCAAAATAAGATACTACTGGACAAGAATAACTGTGAAGGGACAAGTGTTTCATTGTTAACTAAGCTAGAAGGAGCTCAAGAATTCAGACTACTTCATATAATTTTAAGAAATTTATGTATTCCCATTCAAAAAAGAGTAACTCAGAAATTATGCTGGGGTCAAAATGGAATTTTGCACATGTGTTCTTTACAATGTTCATACGTGAACTAACAAATTCAGCTTAGAGGGAAAATTAATGCATTTTTTATAAAATATTTCAATTGCATTGCAAATGCATCATTTTTAGATCAAGTTTAACTTTAGGTATGATATATTTGTAAAGAGAGAGAGAGAATTAATCTTATAATCTTCTACAGATTGTAATGCAAGCGTAATATTATTTTCATTTACTGGTTAAGGATATTAGCATCCTCTTTATTTTTATGGTAATATAATAAATAACAATTGCTAGCAACAATCTAAGAATATATAACCATATCGACAGAAAACGCATTAGGCAAAATCATTTGTTGAGTGTACGTCTAATCATCAAATTATAAAAAATGCATTTTTTAGATAAGGAACCATAAAACATCACCTAAAAAGATATTAGAGACCCCGTGCTATATACTATTATTAAGGGTGTTTTTTGAGAGGTATAGAACTTTAAATTGCAATACAACAACGATGTATTATTCGATTGACATGAATTTTTTTATTCGAAAGATATTCTTGTGGCATTACATTTTAAATATGATTTCTGGCATAGGACTGCCACGGCTGGCTCGATGTAGTCCAATCTGACGTCCAATTTTCGATGACTTTTCCAACATTTGTGGCCGTATATCTGCAATAACACGGCGAATGTTGTCTTCCAAATGGTCAAGCGTTTGTGGCTTATCCACATAGACCAACCTTTACATAGCCCCACAAAAAATAGTCTAGAGGTGTTAAATCACAAGATCTTGGAGGCCAATTCACAGGTCCAAAACGTGAAGTTAGGTGGTCACCAAACGTGTCTTTCAATAAATCGATTGTGGCACGACCTGTGTGACATGTGGCGCCGTCTTGTTGGAACCACAGCTCCTGGACATCATTATTGTTCAATTCAGGAATGAAAAAGTTAGTAATCATGGCTCTATACCGATCGCCATTGACTGTAATGTTGTGGCCTTCATCGTTTTTGAAGAAGGATTCCACCAGCCCATAAAGCGCACCAAACAGTCAGGTTTTTTGGATGTAACCGTGTTTCGACATACACTTGTGGATTAGCTTCACTCCAAATGCGGCAGTTTTGTTTGTTGACGTAGCCATTCAACCAGAAGTTCGCTTCATCGCTCAACAAAATTCGCTTATGAAAATCGGGAACAACGGCAATCTCGTTTTGGGCCCATTCGACGAATCTACGCCTTGCTTGATGATCGTTTTGATGAATTGCCAAGCCAAAATGAGAATAAATCACTTGACAGCTGTTAAATCGGTCGTCATCTTGGAAAGTAATGCCAACTTAAACTTCTATACCTGGAAAAAAACACTCTGTATTTGAAGAGCCGCTATACGAACATGATAACTTTTCAAATCTTCATTTCTTGCTAAGACGATGTGGCGAGAACTGTGGGATCAAATTGTGAGGCTCCCCCTCTTAGGGGTGCGTGATGTCCCTACTGGGGTAGAGCCAGCTCTTCGAAAAGTCGAAAATAAAATATTACTTAAAAATTATTAGTTTTCTAAGGGAAGCAAAACAAAATATATTCTGACGTAATGAAAAACAAAATGCACATTTATTTTGATATATTATATCTATAAATATATCAGTGTGGCACAATATATTCGATAATGAATTTATCAATGCTTAGTTAAGTACACTTCTTATAATTACTAGTAATTTCCAAGGAGGTAGGATAGGATGATATTTGGAAAACTGTCTTTAAAAAAATTAAGCTACGCGCTTCAATTTTAATGAAACTCTTAGATAACAAAGCCAATTCGTCTTGACACGCTAAAAATTTTGCTAAAATTGGATTGTATACCAGTCATAAAGTCTTTGGTATTATTGTAAACTGCTTAAAAATACACATTAGCAAAATGTCTATCTGAATATTTTGTCGAAATCGTTTCAGATTGAAAATGCTAAATACGTAAGTGCTTATTAAATAGAGAATTGGATGAAGCATACCGAAGGGATACTAACTTGTAATATTCACTTTTAGTCTAGCATACACATTTTGTAGATTTGTAGAATATTTTGTTACGTTGATCAAAGTTCGAGAATTTTATGCAAATCAGTCGCGAAGAAAGAGACAGTTCTTTAACAGCGAAGATAATTTATTGTCGAAAATCAATTCTTGAAATACAGGATTCAGCAGAAAAATTCGCATAATAAATATATCAGAAGGACTTCACACCTTCAACAGCACTCAGACACAAGTATCAGTGTCTAAAGTACAAATATGTGAACGATTATTCACAAGCAATCGCTCGTTTAAGAGCCAAAGTAATCACTAATCGTTTCAACGGTCAAGGCAAGACTACTAAACGCTAGTCAAAACAATACTGACTAATCGCTGGTCAAAACCATACTACTCAGCTCGGCGAGCGTCTCCCTATTTATATGCCTTGCGGATCTTTCGAGAAAGATCCGCTTGCGTCATAGACTGTGAAATTAGTGCATTTCTCCTCTAATTTCCAAAAGAATCTAGAGGGTCCCGAACTCGCCAACTTGGTTTCCAAAAAATATTCCAACTTGGCTCTATCACCCAAATTTCGCCGAGTTTTCATTGGATTGCCATTATAACGTAAGGGACGGCGATACTTGCAAATATTACAATTTCAATATAAAATAAATATAACATAGATTACAATAAATGCATTGCACATCAAAATGCAAACTATTTACACTATTTTATACAAACTGCGTAACAATTTGATATTTTTTAGTATATTCGGATGAAGTTAAAAAATAATGATCGTAGAAAAACATTAAT
This sequence comes from Trichonephila clavipes, assembly GCA_019973935.1. Classification (NCBI taxonomy): domain Eukaryota; kingdom Metazoa; phylum Arthropoda; class Arachnida; order Araneae; family Nephilidae; genus Trichonephila; species Trichonephila clavipes. The sequence goes on along the minus strand of BMAU01003978.1, from coordinate 10,670 downwards.
GGTTTTTCTTAGAAAAAAATATGTCAAATCAATTAGCTTAATGTAACGTGTTTAATACTACTGAGATTAAGGTTTTCGTATGGACGTAAAAATAAACTGAGTTTTTCTTACGAAAAAGAAGGTGATTTCTTTTTTTCTTCTTTTCCTTTTTTTCTTAATAAACTTTTCAATAACTGATTGAGACTTCAAAAAAAATTTCAAAACATGTATTAAAACCAAAAAAAAAAAAGTTCCATTGCAACAAACGTCTATTTTTAGGCTATAAAAAATATCTGTAGCGTAAGTTTTACTGCGTATAACTTCTAGGAAATATATTGACTTCCTGGTATCTTACATTTTTTTTGTTTTTTACAATTCTTTATTCTACTAAAATCATGTCTTATTTTTATGTTTTGAAAAAAGCAATAAACATGTTTCACAGTTGCTTTTTCTACAGTATTTCTTTTTAAGTATTTTTCATTTGGACGTTTTTTAGACGTTAAACGTATCCAGTACATCTTTCATATATTTGTAGTAATAAAAAGATGTGTTTTCCTTCTTTAGTTGTTCCAATAATAACTGAAGTGATTTATTGCTTCATATTACTTTCGGAACCGAAGTGTTTTCTAAGATCGCATTGATTCCTAAGAAAGTAGAGTTTTATTGAGATATTTGTCTCGTTCCAGATATGTTTATATTATTTTTTTTTCATGATCGAAGCATATTTTTAGATCAAACTTTTGCAATTTTCTATTGATTACTTTTTTCAAGTAATTTTTTGTTACCTCCCTTTAATCCTTTCTCTACTGATGGTATTTCGTACCACTCACTTTAAAATTATATTGAATTACCATTTTTACGAATACTCTGACGAAACATAGCAGGAATTTTCTTTTTAGTTTACTCTTCCAAGATATATGACAGCACACACGGGTTCTATGATGGAAATCTTAGCGAGGAAATCGAATAGTTTTATAGCAAAAGTTGCTTTTTCAGCTGCCATTTTGATTGGATTGCGAAGATTGCCATTTTTGTTCCGAAAAAGGAATTTATGTCAAAAGATAAGAGTCTTATTTTTTATATGTTAAGGAAGACATTAGAAAACGATTTGACTATTTATTTTAAGTGAACAGTGTATATAATTAATTTTACAGTTGAATAACTTTGTGGTACTTATAAGTACCGACAGCACATTAGGTGTTGGAAGAAGAACTTAGTGTTTTTTTTCGTCCGTGTGGGTTATTGTGTTGTAGAATCATCACTATAGTGCAATAAACTTATACTTTTTTATTTGATATTTATTTTCGTTTAACTTATTTATTTTGTTTTTTCATTCTTTTATTTGAACGTTTTCAAAAAATTTTGAACTTTGAATCTGAGCTTGTTTATTTATTTTTTTTTTTTGAAATATGTATTCTCATTTAAAAAATCAGGAACAGGCGGCGTCCCTGTCTCCTCGCGACGAGATTCGAGGGACGCGAGCGTCTTACAAAGAAAAGGCAACTCTTCTCCGGGTCCTCCGACGGCGTAGCCGAGTAATTTCTTTATGTGTAACTGAGATTTAACAATAATGGGAGATTTTCAAGGTGCTACTACTACTATTATTTTCTTTTCTTAGAATGTCTGGAAAAAAGAAACTCCGTCTTCAATAGGCTTTAGATTTTTTACAGAACCTAATATTTGAAATCAATGTGTACTAACAGATGATTTTTCAGATGAAGAAGTCCCAGAAAATTATTTGTTGGAATTCTTGTTAGATTCCTAGAAAGGCGATCAAGATACTGAATTCAAGGTGCAGTCTCAAGGTTAAAACAAGGTTAAAAAGACAGCATTTCTTACCTCAAGTTGAAAGAGCTTTAAAGAACATTCAGATGAAATCTCCCTAAGAATGCACAACATGTAATGAATTTCTGTGTATTAATGAAAAAAAAACCCGCTTCTTTGAATATCATAAAATTAAGTTTATGCGTAAAAAAGTACTAAAATTTTAAAAATCTTTAAAAGTAAAATTTTGTGCTGTAAAATATTAGTGTTTTCTGGTTATCTAGCATTTTTAAAAGTTAAGGGGAGTTGGAAAGCTAAAAATCTTATTTTTTTTTTGAATTTGAGATTTTTACATTTTCAAATTGTATAGATTTTAGCGTTTCTAAAAATACCTTACTTGAACCTCTGGGGTATTTAGAAGCCTTTAAAATGTAATTTTAAATATTCGTTGAATTTGGGCCACGCATTTAATAGTGAAAATTGTTAACAAATTACTTCGTTTTTGCTTAAAAGTGTAACGATTGATATAATCCAAAACATGTATCTTTTATTTTTAAATTGAGCCTTTTATTTTTTATTTCCCAGCCGATTAGAAGTCTCTCTGTATACATTAAAATCAATTTATCTCAAAATGTAAATTTTAATGTACAATGTACCTTTCTGAGAAACTACTTTTTTCACAGGTATGTAATTTTTTTATGAATTATTTATAATGATGTCTAGTACATACTAAAATGAACTTTTTTAAAACACTCAAAAATTTCATTTTTTACAATTTTTAAAAGGGTCAAAGTTCGCAATGTTTGATAAAATATTTCATAATTTCTTAAACAATTCAAAATTAGCTAAAAGCTCATTTTAGTATAATAAGAGAGGTGTACTTTAATAGTATGAAAAATTTCAAGCATGTACATAAAACAGATTTTGAGAAAATTACATCGAAAACAGCCAATTTAACATTGTCAGTAGAAGAGAGAGAGAGGTTTCCAACTCCCCTTAAGACTTAGTTAATAAAGTCATTCATTCTTTTCGTATTATGAGAATATTTGAGACCTTAGTGGACTCTGACGGTACTTTAAAAAAGTACCAATTTAATTAGCTCTAACGAGTTGAATTTTCCAAATTTGAGTATTTATTTATGTATACCCCTTAATTTCCACTGTAGTGATTTTAAAAAAATATTGCATGAAAAAATTTGCAATAAATCATTTTGCGGTAGATAAAAGGTTAGTTCTAAATATGAAATAAGAGGTATCATGTAAGAATATATTTATCTGATATTCACACGATTTATCCCCAATGATAAAAATTTGTACTGAACACAATATTGATACATCATACTCTGTATATATAGAATTTCCATAAAAATTTAAAATTTTGATGACTTAAAATTGCATTAAAGCATAACTTTTGAAAGTGTAATCAAAATTTAATTATCTCATGAACCTTTAAATTTTCTCCAATGCGTAGTCTTCTGGAAACGTTGAGGGAAAAGTTACATAACTAGTGGATTGTTGTAAAACGGAATATTAATTTTCAATACCATTTCTTATACTTAACAGAAATTGAAAGGAATTTTAACTAATTTAAATTTATTAAAATACCTTGAACTTATTATTCTTCATAATCAAAGTAAAAAAAATGGAATTTTGTAAAAATGGCAGATTGTTCTTAAAAAAAAGTTAAGTCGGGATTCACAGATTAAAATACTAAATTATAAAAATAAAGGGTGTTTTTCAGAGGTATAGAACTTTAAATTGCAAAAAAAACAACGATGTAATATTCGATTGACATGATTTTTTTTTTATTCGAAAGATAATCTTGTGGCATTACATTTTCAATATGATTTCTGGCATAGGACTGCCACGGCTGGCTCGGATGTAGTCCAATCTGGACGTCCAATTTTTGATGACTTTTTCCAACATTTGTGGCCGTATATCGGCAATAACACGGCGAATGTTGTCTTCCAAATGGTCAAGCGTTTGTGGCATATCCGCATAGACCAATGGCTTTACATAGTCTCACAGAAAATAGTCTTCCGGTGTTAAATCACAAGATCTTGGAGGCCAATTCACAGGTCCAAAACGTGCTATTAGGCGGTCACCAAACCTGTCTTTGAATAACTCGATTGTGGCACGAGCTGTGTGACATGTTGCGCCGTCTTGTTGAAACCACAGCTCCTGGACATCATTATTGTTCAATTCAGGAATGAAAAAGTTAGTAATCATGGCTCTATACCGATCGCCATTGACTGTAACGTTGTGGCCTTCATCGTTTTTTGAAGAAGGATTCCGCCAGCCCATAAAAAGCGCACCAAACAGTCAGTTTTTTTGGATGTAACGGTGTTTCGACATACACTTGTGGATTAGCTTCACTCCAAATGCGGCAGTTTTGTTTGTTGACGTAGCCATTCAACCAGAAGTGCGCTTCATCGCTAAACAAAATTCGCTTATGAAAATCGGGAACAACGGCAATCTCGTTTTGGGCCCATTCGACGAACCTACGCCTTGCTTGATGATCATTTTGATGAATTGCCAAACCAAACTGAGAATAAATCACTTGACAGCTGTTAAAACGGTCGCCATCTTCGAAAGTAATGCCAACTTAAACTTCTATACCTGGAAAAAAACACTATTTACATGTACTTCTAGTAGAAGATCAATATTAAATTCAATCAATAATAACTGACCATTACAAATAAAGTTATAAATGGTTGAGAACATCTCAAGAGAGTGTGGAAAATTTGTTGAAATAACTGATCTTTAGCTAGATTTGTTGCAATGAGGGAAAAAAATAAGCAAATATGGAAAGAGGGGTACCCTAGAATCATTTGGGCATTAATTACATTTTTAAACTAAAAAAAATACTGAACATTCAAAATTGCTATTTATCTTCATTTTCTTATTTATTCCTGAAAACTGAGGGGAAAAGATAGCTATAAAGAATTATTTTGATTAGTTTTTTCAACTTGATATGTAGTTCAGTTTCCTGTAGCCTTTTGTCAAAACAATGCGTTTTAAATAATTAAAATTATAGAAATGATTAAAGTTTTTTTATTATAAAAAGCTATAATTGTTCAAAGAAGTTGTAAAATATTGAGTTAAGCTCAAAATTAAACACATGGTTAGAAAATTAATTTTTGCAAAATGACTTTTAAAACAAACAACTTCATTCAAAACAAAAAGTTTTTATCAAATGCTTAAGAAAAATATGAATAATTAAGTCCAATGGTGGGATGTCTGACTTTTGTGACAAGCCATATTATGGCAATTAAGACATTTTAAGTTAACAATACGAAAATAAATTAATTTGCTGTTACTATTCTAAATAAATGTAAATTGGTACGATGACAATAAATTAAATATTAATGCATGCATCACTCGTGTAACACGGTAATTTAAAACACTTTTCAGTACTACACGGCACAAAACGTGAATATTATATGATTTTGATGTAATACAATTTCAAAAAAAATTAAAGAAGCTTTGCAAAAAAGGAATAGCTTTGCCTGAGAAATTACAATTTTTTGTTGAAAAGATTATTCGTTATATCATATAGCGGACAATTAAAAAATGATAATTGTAAATTTCTTTAGCTCTTTATAGAGAAATTCTGAAAGAATTGCAAAATTTAAACAGACAGCTTCGTCAGATGTAATGATAAAAAAACTAGTGTGCGTGAAGAAGAGTTATACTACCAACTTTATTAAAAAAGATTAGATGTACTTTCTGATGAGGGTGATGATGAAAATTAATTTTGAGATCCTAATAAGCCGTTTCTATTTATAATTCTACTACATATATTACTTTGTATAATTATTATTTTTTGATTATATCTTTTGTTGTTTATTTAATTTTTCATATTTCATATTTCTGTTCTTGATTTTGAAACTTGAAGTTAACAAAATTTCAGCTATCATAACATTTTACACCCCAAAACTTGATTTCGATCTAACACGGAACACATTGCATTGGTTTACATTATTTGAAAGTTTGTCAAACCTGGGTTCGATACATCACGGTACATATTACTCTGATTTATATCATGTACATACATAATCTATTTAATAAATAAATAAAAATAATTGAAATAGATTAATAAAAAATGCATCGTATAGCACGGTTTTGTGTTATACGATACTAACAAATGGTATAAATTAACCATGTTGTATGAGGGACATCTGCACTTTAAATTGAAACTCTTATTTTACCTAAGCAATAATTATATATATATGGCATGATTTGAAGACAGAATAAAATTAAAAGTTAGAAAAATTAAAAGACGATCTTATTCAATCATTCCTACATCTGTTCTGACGCTAAGAGCAGGGGAGTAAAAAATCACGCCACGATTTTCGTTTAAAATCGATAACACTTGAAAAACATGTGGCAAGTATCGCGGATTTGAAGAGGGTGCTTTCAAGTTAATGCTTACATATGTTGACTATTAAATCTAACGATCTGGAATTAGACATGTTTATTGGCTAGGCCATATGTTCGGAAGAAATAAATGGGGGATTAGTTTGATACTTGAAGATGTGAAATGAGAAAAGATGAGTCAAGTGCTAGATAGGGAATTTAATTTTTAATCTAATTTAATTATCCTGACATATATATACATACATACATACATACATATATATATATATATATATATATATATATATATATATATATATATATATATATATATATATTATGTCTGATTTTTTAACTACTTTTCTATTTATAGAGATGATTACAATAATAACAAAAACTATTTACTTTTTTCTAAGACCATTTTAAGGTACCAGTTTCTATTTTCTCAATGCATCAGAAAAGTCACCAAATGTTACCAGAGTATATCTTCTAGTGTTTTATTCTAAATTTGTTATGTGAAAAAACAAGCAGAAGCAGTAACAGTACAAACGTAACTGACTATCTAATTATGTTTTTCACCACGCCTCGCTGAATCTTTTCCATTGAAGTTTTTTTTTTAAATGAAACTATAGATTTTTTTCAGTGCCTAACTTCATTTTGAAGCCTTTGCTACATTACCAATTCTAATAAAAGACATTGTCAAGAACAGAAGCATTGGGTTAAGGGTTCAGTTGAATGTCGTATTACTTAAGTTTTATTTTATAAGCTGAAACTGAAAAACCTAATTTGAAAGTTATTTTATGTTGAAAAACATAGCTACATTTTTATCAGAACTTGAAGACAATAACAATATTAAATTCATACTGATTGGAGGATATGTTGTGTAGTGATTTTTTATTAGAGGATATCAATGTAAAAAATGCGCAGCAAATGGTTTTGTTGATATTTTATATATATACAGGGGATTCATTAAGAAGTATACACTTTCAGATGAAGTGAAATAGTAACAGTCGAAGACAATCACCTCAGAAAACCGTAAGGGGAGATGCACTTTTAAAAGAAGTGTACATCCCCTGTGAAAGACGTAGCACAAGCAATAGTGAGCTGTTCATGAGACTTCTGCCGAAATGGAGATATCTACAGTGGAATAGATTTTTATGCTTGAATTTAGCAAAATGAAATCCAAAATTGCTTTGCAACAACATTTTTATCACAATTCGGAAAAAAGCTTCAACAAATATACAAAAATTGTTATCTTTTTTAATGGTTTTCATAATTTTTTGGTTGCGTCTTATGTGTATGTATAAAAGTAAAACAGGTTTAGCGCTCAAAAGTTTCATTAAATTTTTAAGGGAAGAACGTGAAATTTATGAAGTGATTTTAAAATGATACTCTGTCTCTCTCTCTCTCATCCTAGAAAAATTGACGTTGACATATGAAAAATGCATACCAACTTTTTATTTCATGTACTATTAGCAACAATTGAAAAAATTTCCAAGTATTAGGCACAATTGAAAGCCTTATGATTTTAAATGAAATCAAACTAGTTATTTTATCTTTCTTAGATAAGTCAGTTTAAAGTTTTGATTTGCTAATGGGATGTGAATAAAAACAAAAGTAAAATTTATAATAGCTTTCCTTTTTTTTTAAATTTAGAGTTTTAAAATTTTATGAGAGTATAGAAAAGTATATAAAAATGCAAACTACTGTGCAAAAAGTAAAAGTCAAGGACGAAGCTGAAATAGAGTATCGCAGCAGATATCGATGGAGTTGATACCTTAACGTGCACGATTGGGAGAAAAATGGATTACCGGTTCGATGCATGTCGTATGTGTGTGTCACTTACAGAATACATGGGACAAACTCTAACAAAATTTAAAATATTCCCATACCATTCTATCACAAGTTACATTTCTTTATTTATAATGCATTGAAAATGTAGGCTTCTTTATAAATCACCCTGTATTTTTTTATTTGAATAAGTTTATTTTTAACCCGTTTTATACCAATTTATTTATTTTAAACAAATTTGAGCAGAATTATATTTTCTAAAGTTAGCTAAACCTAAAAAAACTAAATATAACAAAATTTGAAAAATTTATTTATTTTATATAAGAAATCTGACCCGTCCTCTAAATATGACACTGGGATAAAGGGGATAAAATTTTTCACTCATATGTTTAAGTGTTTTCTTCAATGATGGAAAGCTATTTCCGAATACAATATTTTGGGTTTTTTTTTAATAATTCTTTTCTTTTTACAAGATAGTTCACTTTTCAGTTGAATTTCACTAATCTTGGTGGAAAGGTTAAAAGCAAGCCTGGCAAAGTGTTTTGTCACATCTATCACAGTATGTTTTCAGTTTTTCTTTTGCAGCCCTCTCTTTGACAGATTCTAATTTTTCACGTTTTAGTAAAAAACGACCAATACTATCTTTACCAGATTATTATTATATTGCAATAGAAGGTACATTCCAGCTCCTAGGTCTAACTTTTGTTCTTATCACAGTTTATATATATACACACACACACACACACACACACACACATATATATATATATATATATATATATATATATATATATATATATATATATATATATATATATATATATATATATATATATATAATCTAATTCTCTACAAACAAGAGATAAACTTTCACATCAATCACATTCGAAAAAAACACAGAGACAGTAAAGAGAACATACAATGAAGGACACTAGAAAGAAAATTATAAAATGGATGTTGCAGTATTATAAACATTGCTGACTTAGGACAACTAATATATAAAATATTTTTTATGTAAAAAAGTGGGGGTTGAACATGATTTTGGCTAGTCAACCTTCCCCTTTTATGTAAATAATACTGAGCAAAAACATATTGAAATTAATGGATAGGAATATCTAGATCCATTACAAAATATAGAGGTTAACTTACCTAAAAATTGCACTTGAAAATGCAGAGCCCGCGCTAAATCTGAGAGAAATAAATACGTTATTGCGAGATTATGGACCCTAATGCAGATTCAAAGCATGTGAATGGCTGAAATGTAGCACTTAACAAAAGTATAAAAGGAATTGGAACAAAAAATTAATAAAATAGTTAGAAAACACCATAACTTTAGTGACACTAGAGTATATATGAATTAAACAATAAATAACAATAATAAGTAATTTTAACCAATAAAAGAATATGGAGGTAACTATAACTATGAAATATGTAAATTTATAGTATGGAACTATAATTAATCTAAGAATTCTTAATCCTTACAATTTTGAATAGCTTTAATCATATAACTATTAATAAAATGAATTGGGTATTTCTGATTTATAAACAATATTTAGTTAAATGATTATAGTTATTTATTATTTCTTTTTTTTTTTATACTAGAAATTTATTGCGTTGTATGTAATTAATAACAATATTTCTGAATATAGAAATATGTACTTTACTCTCCCAATGCGGAACTTTTATTATATTGAAACTAAAATCTTCTCTTTTATCATAAATATTAAAACTATTACATTATCTATTAATTTGATATCTATGTCAAGAAAATTTGCTTCATTGTTGTTACTATTTGTCTGTATTAAATTAAGATATTGTGGATAACAATTAGTATTAGGCATAAAATTGACTTGCTTGCCAAAAATAATTATGTCATCTATATCACGATAAATATAATATTTAGAATTATTAACGTAACTACTTTCAAAGTAATGCAAGTATAAATTGGCAAGACAGTTGCTCGCAGGGCCACCTTGTGGCAAAAACCTTTAATTTGCAGATAATAGTTACCCTTATGAAATATATAGTTCTCTTTAAGTACTAACCTAAGTAGTGAACTAAATCTATCATAATTAACATTATTAAATAAATTATCTTTTATGCAAATTTACAAGTATATTAATCATATAATCAATATATCAATAGAGTTAAAAAAGATCTTCAAAATCTAAACTATAGACTAAATAAATCTTATTATCTTTCATTTTTTCAATAAGAGGTTTACTATTTTTAAGTATGGTTGTGGATTTTAAGATTATTTATTGTATTATGTAATATTTTTCTCTCTCTCTCATGGACAATTTTGCCTATTTTGCTGATATATATATTAAATCTTTTTGTAACTGTCCTAAATTTGACTGGGTATTTATCAAATTTGGGAGTAAATATATGGGGAAATTTAACACTATTATCAATTTGAATTCTTAATTTTTTTATGAAAAGCCAAAATTCGATTAATTATTTCTCTATCAGAAAATGATGACTTAATAAAAGCTGTATTATTATCCAAAAAATATCTGTTGATCATTAAATTATAATAGTATTTACATATGAAGGCAAAATTACCTGGCACTTTATCAACATAAACTATAATGAAATTATTTTGTAATTTTTAATATGATTTTTAATATTATTAAAAAAGATTTTATTATCTGAACCAAAGTTATATTTATTAAGCTGCTGTGTAATATTACCTTTGAGTTCTGTGAATGCCTTTATAGGCGTACTATACTTAATAGCTATTTTGAATATAAATTGCTCAATATCATTATATAACTG
>BMAU01003977.1:0-68480 GCA_019973935.1 Trichonephila clavipes | reverse complement strand
GAATAATGTGGTTTTTGCATTGAATTTACCAAATTTGTTAAAAATCATGTTTTTTACCCCAGTCCCAATTTCATTTAGGTTATTCTCTTTTTGTATGATATTTGGTTATTTACACGCTTCTTTAAAAAATTATATATATGTGTGTGTGTGTAATGCAATTATTTATGAAATCAAATGGCCTTTTATTTCAGCAAAAAGTGCTACAGTTGCACCTTGATAAAAATTATCTGTGTCATCATCCATTTTGCGCGATATTCAATGCTTCACCGTAATCTCACTTACATTGCGTGATTAAATATTCATGCAACATGAGCTAGGATTGGCACAATTTACGGTATTTAACATTAAATGAAAAGTAATTGATTTACACTATAGAACTGTGAATATTATCTTTGACTCAAAAGTAATTTTTTTCCAACTTCAGAATTTATTAAAAACATGGAAGAGACAATAACAAATAGAAGTACTACTATTATATGGTTGAATAAATAAACTATTTTCAGAGTATATGCATGTTTTGAAGATTTAAGAAGCAGAAAAAATAAGATTATCACCCTTATCCCCCCACACAGTAATCAGTAAGAATCACGCTTTTATGACTGTCTAAAAAGTTTGGAAGGGGGGTTGGAACTCAATAATTAAATTAAACAGGAATTTAAGTATGAAGTGCATTATATATGTAAACGTGTCTTAAAATTTTAGGGACATTCTTAGAAATAAAATTTTACTTTTATAATTAGATACATTTTTATAGATAAACTCTACTTAAATTATTTAAAATTAGCAAGGATATAAAATTACGGCCATAAAATCTCGAAAAAAATTAAATCATGCTTTGTATACTTAAATTAATATAAATTTAGAAGTGCTCTTAGTAATTTGTAAATAATTGACCGTATGATTTTTAACATTGTAGAGAAATGCTTTCCTTGTTTAAAATAATTTAATGTAAAGAAACAATTGTGGGAAATTGTAGTTTCTATTGTTGCTAAGGTAAAAAATATTTCAATAAACCTTTTCGTCCATTTTGTAGGCATTTAAATAAGGGAATTTATTGTTAATTCGGCGTTTAATATAGTTATTTTAGAAGAAGTAGAAGAGAGTTATTTTAGCATATGAGAGAGTATCCTACGTTTTCTTATGGAACGAGAATTCTTGCATTTTAAATCTGTGAATTTTTAACTTTCTCTTTATAAGACAACTTATTGCGTGTAAATTACGCATGACATGTATAAATTCGACTTTTTATTCCATTTAATTAAAAAGGAAGTATGTAATTCAATTTTTGTCTTGTTCGAACTCGAATTTCATTAGGTAGAAAAAAAAAAGAATTGCTGGCACAAATATGTATTTATATATGAATAATTACATTTAGCAGTAACATGTAATTAAAATCCACTTTTTCATTATTTTATTTGGCATAAATTTAGTAACAAATTGTGAGTCGAGTTCATACATTATATGTGTAGATATATGATTATACTATGGAAGGTTATATACTAATTTCCGTTTGAAAATGAGTTTAATTTATAATCTGATCTAGCTTTGAGAGAGAGAAGTATGAGGAAAAAATTGTTTTCTTGTTAATTTTGGAAGTCTGCTTTTTTATTTTTACAGAGGGAGAGTTTGTTATAAAGTGATAAAATATTAAGTTTTAAAAATTTTCGTTTATATTAAACAAAAAATATCAGAGAAACTCGATTCATTGTCAGAATGAAACCATAGCTTCCGGTCAATCCGTCATTCGACTTGTATCATTATGAATATATATACATATTGAATTGTTATTAGTAAAACAAGTATTTACGATTACGTAATGATTAAAATGTAATTTGATGACCCACAGAATGAGTGAAACAAATAACCGATTTAATAAAAATCCATCAATGAATATTCAGTGCACAAGCTATCTAAAATTATAAATAGACATTATATTTTGTAGAATAGAAAACTAAATACAAAAATAAGCTTTTCAAATCACTTTAGTAAACGCTTTTTATTCTGTATCAAAAAACTTAACCTTTCGATTTGTAGTAATAACATTTGTAAAAAATCCGACTAAATTACTTATTGGTTATACTTAAAATACTTATTTTTTCATAACATCTGTAAAATGTACAATAGAGGAGCTGCTTCTTTGTTGAATTTCCGTGCCATGAGTAATCGTATTATCTAAATTAATCCAGTATCGTTTCGTTAAAAACCCGGAGCTTCAAAAAACAATAATGTAAGCGCTTTCTGCTCGTATTACTTACCGCCGCAATTACATAATTAAACTTTTTATTCAAAAAATAATGAAGAAATAAATTATTTAATTTCATTTAAAATAAATTTGTTTCATGTATTTAAACTTGCTATTTTGAAAGATGGTTATACATTTTTTTTATGCTTTCGATAAGAATACAGCTTTCACCGTGTGAACATGTCCACGTCTAATACGAAAATGAATGATTGGCATCGTATTCAAAGCAAGCGCTGATATTGGCGAGAAATTTGCTACGCTCTGTAACCCTGCAGACTGTCATTCCCCTCTCCTCTTCTAAAAAAGTGCTCTTTATTTAACGACTTCCTTATGGCGGGAGAGAGCTATCATTAGAAGCGACATCTGTTGCCAGATATAAATTACTTATCTCTATGTTACCGCTGTACAATGAAGAGTTTTTAACAATAAAATCATGAAATGTGGATATTAATCTTAATCTTAGAGGATGTACATCAGGGAGGGCGGACTTTTCCAGAGTACGGTCTACTTAAAATATTTTTAAGTTGTTGCGGTCCATTCATTTGCGTAGGAGTGGCTCTTCTGTATGAAAATTGTATGTTCTCTTTTCTTAACACTTGTTTTCTACAATGTACCCATCTTACCAAATATATGACAGATTACTTTTCTTTCTACAAATATTTTGTTTACACAAAATTTACAAGTTGAATGCTTGAACAACTATGAGAGACTGCTATACTGTGGAGCTTGGCGTATTCAATGCAGTGGTCAGAGAACATACGTGAACCGATGAATCTGAAACCAACGTATGTTCTTGTGACTTGAGAAACTTTCGATTTCAAAGTTTTTTACTTTTCTTCAACCCGCAGGATAAAATATGCGATTTACACTTTTGAATTAATGAAGCTATATACATGACAGAACGAATTATTTAAGAACACGCTCCGTAAACATAAATTATGATGCACAGTTATTTTCTTAACGTAAAACGTAAATAACTTAGAATATTTCATAAACATAATTAACCAAAATTCTGTTGCCAGATTCAAAGAAAATAAACAAATATTAATTAATACCAAACAGGAATTGTTGAACTTAATAGAAGTGGCAACATATGTACTTATATTTGTTCACTGCCGATTACGGCACCATCGCAGGATGTGACATTAAAAAAAGAGCCAAATCCAGTGAAAGTGCTGGGTGCGGGGTAGTCTGGGGAACTGGATTGTCTCAATCGTCAAGCCAGTGTTGTCACGGGAAGAGATGATTGTTAACATGTATTTCCCCCTTTTATTGGAGTTTGGGAGGAAAACTCATTTGTACGGCTGGTATCGCAGTGATTTTTATCTACAACGGCAGTGATCGTTTTAAGCATCATAATTTGATTCCAATGAAGGTACATGAATCGTCTACACATTTTTCGAATCATTTGCTTAACTCTCCAAATTGACAGCACGGATTTTTCTGCCCTACTAGAGAGGCTTCGAAAACGGACCACACGGAAATTTTCGTAAGGCCGGGAACCCACCAAAAATTAACCAAACTGATTTTTTCCTCCTCGAGTAATGTGTTCCAAAACGGTAAAGTCGTGTTTTTCCGAATTCTTTTCCCCCTTGAAAGGTTTAGTTTCTTGAAAGATAATTAGAGACGGTCGGGGAGACACAATGGGCATTGAGGGGAAATTTTATGGCTCACGGGGAGACCGGTGCTACCCCTGCAGCAATCGTAAAAAACTGGGAAGAATTTCTTTAAACCCTAAAGTGTACGGAAATAATTGCAAGTCAACGAGTTGAGAATTCTCATTTTTTTTCTTTACCTTAAAATTCTCAAATGGAATTAAGTCTTTATAATATATGTCTAAGTTTTTAAAAAATATCTGTAGTATTTAAATTCAAATTATATATTAAAATATTGAGGATAATTTACTGTTTCATTTTTTCTTATTTTAATCAATACTTCAGGGATTTTTTTTAAAAATGATTATTTTGTTATGTGTCAAAAAAATAAAAAAAAGGTTCAAAATTTAAAATATTTTAAAATTTCGGACACTTTTAAACATGAATAATTTTTAAGCTTCTGTATTACATTATTTGCAAAAAAATTTTATGCATTGTTAAAAAAAACCCTATTTAAATCTTTTAGTTTTTCATAATTTTAAAGCCAGGTATTCAGGGCCTCTTACATAGAATCCCTTGTTTTGTATTGTTCAGATAACAAATTATATTTGAATTTTCAATGTCTGAACATTAATTTAATTCAAAGAGAACTTTAACTACAAGCTTATATTTTTGAACTTGAATCTTCAAATAAAGAGTATTTAAAAGCACCTGGACAAATTTACAGTTAACATTTGCGCATATAAATAAATATAAAGATCCTTTTTAAATTCAAGTTAAAAAATATATATATTTATGCATAATCCCTCATCATTCATATTCCATTAGTGGTTGACTGAAGAAAAGGTTATTAAAATATGGACATTTTTATAATATTAACCATGCAAAACTAGGAATTTTGTATTAGCTCCACTGAAATTCTACATTGGAATTTCGAAAAAGATATTTATACGTGTCTCACATACTCAGTTGAAAAACATATATTTACCATAAATACTAATAATTCTTTGGATATTTAAAATTATCATTAGATTAATTTTTTAATATACACTGTTGGACAATTGCTAAGGACGGATCACGAATTGCTATGTAGCATAACATTAAGCGAGACATGAGGCCTAGTAGGATAGAATATAGTTGCCACACTGTTCAGACATTAGAATAAAGAATATTTATTGTTCTGGAAAGTACAAATCTGTGAAACATCTGCAAGAAAAAAAATGTTCATTTGATCTGCGTAAGGAGAAATGGAACAATGCATCTAAAAGTCAGCAGGCACCTTAAAAAAAGGTATCAGTACGGGATATGTTCACCGTGGAGTGTGATGCAACATTCCACACGTCGTACCATACTTTGCACAACATTATCCAGCAGCTGTTGAGTCAATTTATCCCATTCCTCTGTGAGTGTACGGATGAGGGTGTTCTTGTTTGTCGGAAGATAGTTTCGACCAGCAACTTGCCTCCCCAAAGCATCCCACACATTTTCAATGGGGTTTAGATCTGGAGAACGCGCTGGCCATACTAGACGTTGAATACCCTCGCTGTCTAGACAATACTGAACAGCGAGTGTTCGATGACATGTTGCGTTGTCGTCCATAAAAACAAATTTATCACCGACAGCACCACAGAAAAGAAGAACATGAGGAAGTAGAACTTCATCAATGGATCGTTGGCCCGTCATAGTCCCATTCGCAACCACATGTAGGCGCGTGCGGACATTGATCATGTACCGGCCCACACCATGATACTGCATGTCGGATATCGGTCCTTTTCCTGGATATTTTCTGGACGATAAGCAGTACCACTCTCGCGCCAGATCAGTTGGCGTCTACAATCCGATGACAAACTGAACCTACTCTCATCTGAGAATAGTACACATGCCCACTCCTGTTCAGTCCAATTGTGATGCTCACGACACCATTGCAAACGGGCAGTACGGTGCATTCTGTTCAATGGGACACACACAACAGGTCTGCGTGCGTATAGTCCTCCTCCCCTCAAACGTCTGACAACAGTTTTTCGGGAGATATGCTTACCTGAGGCAGCAAGAAACAGATTTGCCACCTGCTGAGCTGTTTGCGCCTGTTCCTTTTTGCTTATAGGACGATAAATCTGTCTCGCAGGCGTCTCGTACTTCTAACACGACCTCCCCCGTGCCGTCTACTACACATTCCAGTAGTTTTAAATGACTTCCACAGCCGTGAAACAACGCTGTGAGCGATGTCGAACTCCCTGGCAACATCTGTTATTTTTCGCCCTTCTTCCATTTTCCCAATAATTCGGCCACGCATAAAATCATCTATGTGATGTCGGGAAGACATGCCAAAAATTTTAAGTTCATCTATTAAATCTTTCCTGTAAAACTTTGACTTGAAACAACAACTGTCCACACGCAAAAAACCTTTAAAGCTCACATGAACGCTATCACGTGATGAACAGACGTGGAAAAAAATTTGCATACTCATACTTCTTCTTACTAATATCCCGCACTTATTCTAATTTTCCACATTTCTCTTCCTTTCATTTTGTGGTTGC
Organism: Trichonephila clavipes; assembly: GCA_019973935.1. Taxonomy (NCBI): domain Eukaryota; kingdom Metazoa; phylum Arthropoda; class Arachnida; order Araneae; family Nephilidae; genus Trichonephila; species Trichonephila clavipes. The sequence continues at coordinate 62,106 of BMAU01003977.1, read as the reverse complement.
TATGGATGATAGTGTTATCCGTCCTTAGCAATTGTCCAGCAGTATATATATATATATATATATATATATATATATATATATATATATATATATACATATTCCACTTCTAATATTTTTTCAAGTATTCCTTAAATTTCATATAATTTAATTAAGTGAGGGGATATTAAAGTCGCACTCTCTCTCTTCTCTACTCAACTAATGAGGGCTTTTGGCGAGACGGACCTGTGGCCGGGGTACCAGGTGGTCAAGGTATCGAATCATGGGTGGCATGTCTCGAGTTCGAGCCCAGTGCCACAAAAGACCCGCCGTGTAGGGCAGCGATGCACGTTAAATCTATCGAGAGCTGAAATGTCCTCTCGTTGGTGTGGTGTGGTAGTTAGGAGAGGTGGTGCCAGCTCAGGTGTCGCCCTCGTCATTTGACCATGCTTCAAAATTACGAGGTCCATCACTAAAAGCCCTCGTGTAGCTGAACAGTGCGACGTTAACATTCACTCACTTGGCGACGGACCTCGTAATTTTAAACCATGGTCAAGTGACGAGGATGACGCTTGAGCATCGCTCCCTTACACGGCGGATCTTCAGTGGTGCTGGGGTCGAACTCATGACAAGCCAGCTACGAATCCGTTACTTTGACCATTAGGCTACCGCGGCCTCACAATGTGGTTGAAAACTGCATGTTATGAGTAAAAATATGCTGAAACATTTGATGAACTTATAATAGATTTTTGCATAGAAGATAGATGTGTATTATGCTAAAATGTCAATATGTAAATGTTATGAGAATATCGATGACAATTTTTGAAAAATTCAATTTAAGTTTCAGTTTGAAACTTATTTGTTTTTTTTTCGCATTTAATATTAAATAGTCGCGATAAAAAATTAATAGTTTAACGCATTCATAGATTATAAAAAATAAAGGTATAAATGACATTGTTGGGAATAATATGTTTTTATAGTTTTTTGAATTCAGACTTCTTTGCAGGAGTGTAGACTATTATAAAAGGCTGATGTAGAAGTTAGAAAACTAATATTTTAAATATATTGAAAACAATATCTGCAATTCCATGATCTTGACGAGCAGAAGACGGCATTTTTACTTAGTAGGGCAGAGTAAACATAAGATAGGATCTTGTGGAGTAAACAACCAGGCCTCTGCAGTTTTGGCAGGTAATGAACTCCCATTTGTTGCTTTCAGTAAGGAATATAAAAATAACAAATACAAAAATAAGTCATGTAAAATTTTATATATTTTAATAACAATGAATTGTGAACTTAAATTCCAATTTATTGTCACGAGTTGGCAGTAACTATGGTACTCTATCGACCGTACTTCTTATATATATATAAAAGAAGTACGGTTGATAGAGTATCAATAATTTTAACGCAATTTTATATTTCGTTCTCGTTAACTTTACTCCTTTTAAAACATGTATTGCCAAAATACTCTCCTTTTGTATATTTATAAAATTTTAAAAATGTAATGGTTATTTTACCCAACATTTTAAATCAGGGGCGGCAACTGTGTAGCTAAGACGTGCCAAACCAATCTGTCAGTATCATTCAGCGTGCCACATATAGTAGGAAATTTTTGAAATCCTTCGATTCTTACGATAATATTTGCAGATTTAAAGAATAGAGGTAAATGATTTAGATTTAGTTTTATTTTATATTAATTATGGATCAATAAAATACATTTATTAACATAAAAATAAACAATATAAAATGTTACTATTTCTTCAACAAAGATAAAAAAAATTAAACATGTATGTGTTTTCAACATATTTACTTAAATAAGAAATAGACAAAGTGAAATATAAATGATTCCCTTCATTACAGTTAAATAAAAATTGTAATGCGAATTAATTCTTTCACCACTCTTCTTTCATATCGCAAAACCAGGGGTATAATGCGTGACACGATTCTGAGCATTCAGTTGTTAAACAATTTCTTTGCGGAGTAGAAATATTTTTCATATTAGGAAAGATTTTTTACTTTGATATGCCGAATCATAAGTGGAAAGCAGAGTACATGCAATTTTCTTTTTTCAACAATTAAATCCCCTAGCAATAACATTCAATTATTTACAAAATATCTGTAAATTTATTCTTAGAATTATCTTTCAGATTATTTTGCAGTTCCATAAATGTCCATAACTCAGAAGATGTTTGTCAAATAAGGTCTATTATCAACTTCCATCCACTCAAGAATTGACAAATTTGCAGAGTAGTGCTGAGTGCCACTAAGAATTGTACCACGTGCCACAGGTCCATAGATTGCCGACACGTTTTAAATGTTCTTATTAACTAACCATCTCCTATTCAAACACAATTTATATGATAAAAAAGGGTTTTCATTCATTTTATACTGAATTGTATTAGATTCAACCATAAGTAATTTTGTGTTTCAAATAAATTACGTTGTTTCGGGGATCCCCTTAGAGGAAAATGAAAGGAATTTGACATAATTATAGTAAGTTTCTCTAAAAGGGGAAACGTTCACTTTCAAAATACACTGCGTAAAGTGGTTTTAGGTGTACGAAGTTATATTCACTATTATTCCTAAAATAAATTTTGATATTTTGGTTTTTCGTTAAGTTTTGAAGTTATTTCTTCAAATATACTTCTCCATTACATTTCTTTCAAACTTGCTATTTTCTTTTGCGGCCACGGTAGCCTAATGGTCATGGTTATGAACTCGTGTCCAGTGTTCGAGCCCTGGTATCACAAAAGTTTAGCGTTGTAGAGGAGCTGATGCACGTTAAACACGTCGAGGTCAAAAGTCCTCTCGTTGATGTGATGTGGAAGTTTGGAAGGGGAGTTATCAGCTCAGGTATCGTCCTCGTCACTTTAGGGGTCACAGGGGTGTTAATCTTGGATTTTTTCGAATTTTCGAAAAAAATATATGTTGTTCCTAATTTTCTTTTGAACATTTTGATACCAACCACGTGATAGTACTACAAAAACTTCGAAAGTTATTCGAAAAATTCCAAACAGCAATTTAGTAATAACAATTTTTAAATGGCTACATGCCACACCCACTTATCCTTAATTTCCGCAAACGTTTAATTTTTCTGTTTTTAAAAAGCCTCATGAAATATTTTAAACACTTGCTTAATTGAGAAGGAAGCTTGCAACTCAACACACACTTTTTTAATCTGTTTTGATTCTGTTTTGGTAATGGTAGCACATTGTTTGAAATAATTTATCGAAATTCAAAACAGCGTTGTTTAAAACCGTTTATCAAAATTGAAAACAATTGAAAATTCTCGATTGAAATGGAAAATACTCATCGTAGACCTTCAGGTAAACGTCCTAAGAAAAGAAGATTTAGAGGGAACCAATTCATGAAGGTTTGTTCTCATACATATATGTTGCAGAAAGGAGAGATACAAGTGTGCTTCCAGTAATAAAATCTCAGGAATTCAGACTTCATTAAACACGGTTCGAAATTACGTAGTCACTCGTCAGTAGCCACCGTGTTTACTTAGAATGCAATATAAACCCTTGACGTGTGCACTTGAGTTAATTCGAGTACGCTAAACAGTTCCAAATATGCACATTAGATATAATTCAAACGAGGTCGCATTTTATGTGCTGCTGTAATTTTCTCACTCAAATATCAGCGAGCGCCGTCTGCACTCGTGATATTTGACTGTTGTTTTTTATATTTACGATTTAGTCGTGAAACATCAAAAACTTGGATAAAATATTTGTATAAAAAATTAAGGGAAAAGAAATACTTAGATTTTAGAAGCAAATTACTAGAAAATATGTTAGGGAATATTTACAAGATATTTCATGACTCTATCTTGAACAGGAAAAACGCCTAAGGGATTAGAATACACTCTCATCCTCAAAATTAAAAATCTCAGAAAAACACATTTAAAATTTGTAAAGGCATAAAAAAAATTCCAATGCCTGTAAAGCTTTAATTTTTTTAATATGTTACTAACCAACTTATGTTCTACATAAAAATTCTACTTGAAATAAGTATGACTGAAAATATCTTTTCTAATTCAAAATTTTCTACGACATAATATTAATAACAATTGTTAATTTGATCAATTATTCCGTTTTATCAGAACCTTACATATTCTCAAGAGTTTTAAATGCAAAATATCTATTCAGAAAATAGTAGTGATACAAACGTAATCCAGAAATCACCAAGATTTGAAATAATATTTTTTTTCTCAGTTCCCCATAGTGGCAGGTAAGCAAGTTTAAGTTTTTGTTGCATGACTTTAAAATACTGTAATGTAGTACTACAATATATTTATTATAATGTAGTTTGTGGTACGGGAAATATTTAGTTCATTCTGCAACATTTGCATTCTGTAGTCTAATTGTAATATCACCTGAAAGCTGGATTTTAGATTTACCATTTTCAGTCATATTCCATCCCTTTCAAGTATTATTTATCACATCAGCCTGCGTACATTTTGGTCATGGCATTTTTCAAAAGGAAAAAAAAATAATGAAAACAAAGTAAAGAGCGTTTAAATTATATAAACTATGTGTCACAAAATAAATTGGTCTTTAAATCAATCTTAATTAAGTAAATGTGAGAAAACTCAAAAACTTAAAAACATAAGCAAACAGAAAGGATTTTAGAAATTAAAATTGCAGTTAATAGACATTTCACACGAAATAATGGATTGTGTTAAAAAAAATATTTTTAATTAATTCAATCTAGGAATTCAAAAATGCTTTAAAATGAAACCGAATTTAAAATCAAAACTCAGAAAATTAAAATTTCTTAAAACCTAATTGGTTTTAGAACAGAAATTGAGCAAGTTTTCCAAATATATGATATATATATATATATATATATATACTTATTAAATATATATGGGGGAATATATTATTAAATATATATGGGAATATAATCAATCGAAAAAAAGCCAGTGCTTTGGGGGGTCTGGACTCAAGAATCTCTTCCCTTGTGAGCGCCACTGATTGAATGTATATTATGTGTGCAAATTCTGACGTAGAGAAGGGGATTTTCTCTCAGTGCAAGTTGTTATGTTGATTTATAGCGAAAAAAATCATTCAACAGAAAAATATAAAGATAAAGATATAAATTTGCATAAATTAAAAGTATTGAAATGACTTTTTATGTGTTATTGTTAATTAAAAATATAAAAAATTGCAGAAATCCAAGTTTTATTTTACAAATTTATTCAGCATATATAATGCTACTACATTTATTATAATTTTGTTAAATAAAAAAATAATCACTTTTACTTTTTACCTCATTATTAAAAAAATAAAAAACTAACAGGAAAATATTCTTGAGTTTTCTTCGTCCGATATTCAACAATGATTACAAAGAGCTTCTGTATGGTTAAAATTGTAACACCCCGAAATAAAAATGTTCCTTTTAAAAAAATTTTTAAAGCTCTTAAAAATAACAGGAGAAAAAAATAAATCTTCTTTTGCTTGTACATATATTAAAAATATTTTTCAACTTTGAATGAGTCATTTCTTTAAAACTTTATTTTTTACCTTTTATTTGCTTGTTCGCAATAAATTGGGAGAAGTTTCTGTAGGCCGTGAAGTGAAGAAAATGTCCATTTTACAATCCTCGCCCTAGGCCACAGCTGTGAGTGAGAAACCTCCCCTTTTGAACAACACAGAAACCGAAAAGCAATAAAATCATCCCCTGCAAAACCATTTGAGGACCTCCCGCAGTTTTAAGGGGGGAAGGCATAAAACTGCGGTGCGCTTTCGAAGCAAAATTCCTCCGAAACATTTTCGCTACCACTAGCTTTGGCTTTCGAAGTGAAATTCAATTAGCGGGTCATCCACTCAGAGGGTTAAGTAAACACTGTCACACTGATTGTGAAAAAGCCCATTCTCCAGTCTAGTTGGCATAAGTGCTCCATAAATATGTCTCTTAATATGAGTGTTTTAGGTCTTAGTAAAGATGATCCCCCAAACTGTCTTAGTAGTCCAACGGTCGATCGCTATAGACTTAATGCCCATCTCTGATGACATGCTCACTAGGAAAGAATTTTTCGAAAGTTCACCATGAAAGGGGAAATGTGAAAATTAAAATCGTTGCAGAATTTTTCCCTTAACCCTCTTACTGGATGACCCGCTAATTGAATTTCACTTCGAAAGCGATCTACTTTTCCAAAGCTAGCTTATCCGAAAATGTTCCGATAAATTTCGCGAACTGCTTCAAAAACGAATGGCAGTTTAATGCCTTCCCCTGTTAAAGCCGCAGGAGGTCCTGATTGGTTTTTGCAGGGGATGGTTTTATGGCTTTTCGGTCTCTGTGTTCTTCGAAATGGGAGGTTTCTCATTCACAGCTGTGGCCTAGGGCGAGGATTGTGAAATGGACATTTTCTACACTTCACGGCCAACAGAGAGTTCACCCAATTTATTGCAAATATATATTTCATATATTTGGAAAACTTGCTCAATTTCTGATCTAAAAAAATTAGGTTTTAAGAAATTTCAATTTTCTGAGTTTTGATTTTAAATTCGGTTTCATTTTAAAGCATTTTTGCATTCCTAGATTGAATTAATTAAAAATATTTTTTAACACAATCCAATATTTCGTGTGAAACGGCAATTAACTACAATTTTAGTTTCTAAAATCATTTCTGTTTGCTCATGTTTTTAAGTTTTTGAGTTTTCTCACATTTACTTAATTTGACACATAGTTTATATAATTTAAAAGCTCTTTACTTTGTCTTCATTAATTGTTTCCGTTTGAAAAATGCCAACACCAAAATGTACGCAGGGTACTGTGAGAAATAATACTTGAAAGGGATGGAATATGACTGAAAATGGTAAATCTAAAATGCAGCTTTTTCAGGTAATATTACAATTAGACTACAGAATACAAATGTTGCAGAATGAACTAAAAATTTCCCTGATGTACCACAAACTACATTATAATAAATCTATTGTAGTACTACACTGCAGTATTTTAAAGTCATGCAACAAAAACTTAAACTTGCTTATCTGCCACGATGGGGAACTGAGAAAAAAATAGATATTGTTTACAAACTTGGTGATTTCTGGATTACGTTTGTATAACTACTAATTTCTATATAAATATTTTGCATTTAAAACTCTTGTGAATATATAAGGTTCTGATAAAAGTGAATAACTGATCAAATTAACAGTTGTTATCAATGTTATATATATATATGTCTTAGAATATTTTGAATTAAAAAAGTTATTTCAGTCATATTTATTTCAAGTTGAATTTTCATGTAGAGCATAAAATGGATAGTAACAGATTGAAAAATTAAAGCTTTACAGGCAATGGAATTTTTTTTATGCCTTTACAAATTTTAAATATGTTTTTCTCAGATTTTTTATTTTGAAAATGAGAGAGTGTTTTCTAATCCATAAGGCGTTTTACCTGTTCAAGATAGAGTCTTGAAATATCTTGTAAATGTTCCCTTACATATGTTCTATAAAAGTTCATATGGATTTAGGTCTGAGAGCTCTAGTTATTTTTTAAAAATATCTTAATGTTAATATTTAAAAAAAGTTGGTTTTTTTCCAGGTTTAGCCATAAAAATAATTATTAAAATTCAACAAAGAGATGTATTTTAAATTTTATACTTTTTGTTTCCAATAATCTAAGAAATATTAATCACTTACAATAATTAAATATTTTTAATAATTTAACATTTTAGAAAAGTTTTAAAAATTTCAAAACTGTTCAATGCTTTAAAATTGTGAAATAATGGCTTGTCAAACTAACCTATTATTTTCACAATCAATATAATAGTATAATTTGAATATAAAACAAAAATTAATTTTACTGTGACAAACTGTTTACGACTTCTACTCATATTGTAAAAAGAATGAAAGATAAATATATAACATAGTGGCAGTAAAAAACACATTCATAATATGTTAAAATCCTGTCCCGATACAAATTTCAATGCATTTTCCAAACTGTAGCTAAAAACAATTATATGTTTATTAGGCCAGAAATTATTTATATTTAGATATATTTTTCCCTATTAAGTACGTAATGAATAATGGCAAGATAATTTGTAAAATCCTGAAAGATTTTAATGAAGAAAAAAAAGCCAGACATAATTTTAGATAGTTAGAAATTTAATTATATAATACACAAATATGCATGTTTTAAAAGAAATAAGTTGGCTAAGAAAATGAAATTTACTAAAAATTTCCTGAATAAAGTAAATCAGATTTCATCCTCAAATACATATAATTGTAAGAAAAGGTTTTATTCAATTTACGATTAGTTACAAAAACCTTTTATAAAAAACAATTTTAACAGGTATAAATAGCAAAAAATATCAAAGAAGTATGAGAAAGACACATACATGTCGTTTACAGAAATGTCACAGTGTGATATTTTTCGAAACACGGCATTGCACACAGTCCAACATTACAGTCTTTACATTGAAAACGAGTTTTTGATGTTTAACGACTAAATCGTAAATATAAGAAACAACAGTCAAATATCACGAGTGCAGACGGTGCTCGCTGATATTTGAGTGAGAAAATTACAGCAGCATAAAATGCGACCTCGTTTGAATTATATCTAATGTGCATATCTGGAACTGTTTAGCGTACTCGAATTAACTCAAGTGCACACGTCAAGGGTTTATATTGCATTCTAAGTCAACACGGTGGCTACTGACGAGCGACTACGTAATTTTGAACCGCGGTTAAGTGACGAGGACGATACCTGAGCTGATAACTCCCCTTCCAAACTTCCACATCACACCAACGTGAGGACTTTTGACCTCGACGTGTTTAACGTGCATCAGCTCCTCTTCAACGCTAAACTTTTGTGGTACCATGGCTCAAACACTGGACACGAGTTCATAACCATGACCATCAGGCTACCGTGGCCGCAAAAGAAAATAGCAAGTTTGAAAGAAATGTAATGGAGAAGTATATTTGAAGAAATAACTTCAAAACTTAACGAAAACCAAAATATCAAAATTTATTTTAGGAATAATAGTGAATATAACTTCGTACACCTAAAACCACTTTACGCAGTGTATTTTGAAAGTGAACGTTTCCCCTTTTAGAGAAACTTACTATAATTATGTCAAATTCCTTTCATTTTGTGCTCTAAGGGGATCCCCGAAACAACGTAATTTATTTGAAACACAAAATTACTTATAGTTGAATCTAATACAATTCAGTATAAAATGAATGAAAACCCTTTTTTATAATATAAATTTTGTTTGAATAGGAGATGGTTAGTTAATAAGAACATTTAAAACGTGTCGGCAATCTATGGACCTGTGGCACGTGGTACAATTCTTAGTGGCACTCAGCACTACTCTACAAATTTGTCAATTCTTGAGTGGATGGAAGTTGACAATAGACCTTATTTGACAAACATCTTCTGAGAGAGAGAGTTATGGACATTTATGGAACTACAAAATAATCTGAAAGATAATTCTAAGGATAAATTTACAGATATTTTGTAAATAATTGAGTGTTATTACTAGGGGATTTAATTGTTGAAAAAAGAAAATTGCATGTACTCTGCTTTCCACTTATGATTCGGCATATCAAAGTAAAAAATCTTTCCTAATATGAAAAATATTTCGACTCCGCAAAGATATTGTTTAACAACTGAATGCTCAGAATCGTGTCATGCATTGTACCCCTGGTTTTGCGATATGAAAGAAGAGTCGTGAAAGAGTTAATTCGCATTACAATTTTTATTTAAATGTAATGAAGGGAATCATTTATATTTCACTTTGTCTATTTCTTATTTAAGTAAATATGTTGAGAAAACACATACATGTTTAATTTTTTTTATCTTTGTTGAAGAAATAGTAACATTTTATATTGTTTATTTTTATGTTAATAAATGTATTTTATTGATCCATAATTAATATAAAATAAAACTAAATCTAAATCATTTACCTCTATTTTTTAAATCTGCAAATATTACCATAAGAATCGAAGGATTTCAAAAATTTCCTACTATGTGGCACGCTGAATGATACTGACAGATTGGTTTGGCACGTCTTAGCTACACAGTTGCCACCCCTGATTTAAAATGTTGGGTAAGATAACCATTACATTTTTAAAATTTTATAAATATACAAAAGGAGAGTATTTTGGCAATACATGTTTTAAAAGGAGTAAAGTTTACGAGAACGAAATATAAAATTGCGTTAAAATTATTGGTACTCTATCAACCGTACTTCTTTTATTTATATATATATATATATATATATATATATATATATATATATATATATATATATATATATATATATATATATATATATAAGAAGTACGTCGATAGAGTACCGTAGTTACTGCCAACTCGTGACAATGAATTGGAAATTAAGTTCACAATTCATTGTTATTAAAATATATAAAATTTTACATGACTTATTTTTGTATTTGTTATTTTTATATTCCTTACTGAGAGAGAGAGAAAGCAACAAATGGGATTTCATTACCTGCCAAAACTGCAGAGGCCTGGTTGTTTACTCCACAAGCTCCTACCTTATGCTTACTCTGCCCTGCTAAGTAAAAATGCCGTCTTCTGCTCGTCAAAATCATGGAATTGCAGATATTGTTTTCCATATATTTTAAATATTAGTTTTCTAACTTCTACATCAGCCTTTTTATAGTCTACACTCCTGCAAAGAAGTCTGAGTTCAAAACTATAAAAACATATTATTCCCAACAATATATGTCATATATATATATATGTATACCTTTATTTTTTATAATCTATATATGAATGCGTTTAACTATTAATTTGTTATCGCGACTATATTTAATATTAAATTCGAAAAAAAAACGAATAAGTTTCAAACTGAAACTTAAATTGAATTTTTCAAAAATTGTCATCGATATTCTCATAACTTTTACATATTGACATTTTAGCATAATACACATCTATCTTCTATGCAAAAATCTATTATAAGTTCATGAAATGTTTCAGCATATTTTTACTCATAACATGCAGTTTTCAACCACATTGTGAGGCCGCGGTAGCCTAATGGTCAAAGTAACGGACTCGTAGCTGACGTGTCATGAGTTCGACCCCAGCACCACTGAAGATCCGCCGTGTAAGGGAGCGATGCTCAAGCGTCATCCTCGTCACTTGACCATGGTTTAAAATTACGAGGTCGTCGCCAAGTGAGTGAATATTAACGTCGCACTGTTCAGCTACACGAGGGCTTTTAGTGATGGACCTCGTAATTTTGAAAAATGATCAAATGACGAGGGCGACACCTGAGCTGGCACCCCCTCTCCTAACTACCACACCAACGAGAGGACATTTCAGCTCTCGATAGATTTAACGTGCATCGCTGCTCTACACGGCGGGTCTTTTGTGGCACTGGGCTCGAACTCGAGACATGCCAACCATGATCGATACCTTGACCACCTGATACCCCGGCGACAGGTCCGTCGCTAAAAGCCCTCAAGTAGTTGAGTAGAGAAGAGAGAGAATGCGACTTTAATATCCCCTCACTTAATTAAATTATATGAAATTTAAGGAATACTTGAAAAAATATTAGAAGTCGAATATATATATATATTAAAAAATTAATCTAATGATAATTTTAAATATCCAAAGAATTATTAGTATTTATGGTAAAGATATGTTTTTCAACTGAGTATGTGAGACACGCATAAATATCTTTATTTAAATTCCAATGCAGAATTTTAGTGGAGCTAATACAAAATTCCTAGTTTTGCATGGTTAAGATTATAAAAATGTCCAAATTTTAATAACCTTTTCTTCAGTCAACCACAAATGGAACATGAATGATGAGGGATTATGCATAAATATATGTATTTTTTAACTTGAATTTAAAAAGGATCTTTATATTTATTTATATGCGCAAATGTTAACTGTAAATTTGTCCAGATGCTTTTAAATACTCTTTATTTGAAGATTCAAGTTAAAAATATAAACTTGAAGTTAAAGTTCTCTTTGAATGAAATTAATGTTCAGACATTCAAAATTCAAATATAATTTGTTATCTGAACAATACAAAACAAGGGATTCTATGTAAGATGCCCTGAATATCTGGCTTTAAAATTATGAAAAACTAAAAGATTTAAATAGGGTTTTTTTTAACAAAACATATAAATTTTTTTGCAAATAATGTAATACAGAAGCATAAAAATTATTCATGTTTAGAAGTGTCCGAAATTTTAAAAGATTTTAAATTTTGAACCTTTTTTTTTATTTTTTGACACATAACAAAATAATCATTTTTAAAAAAAAATCCCTGAAAGTATTGATTAAAATAAGAAAAATGAAACAGTAAATTATCCTCAATGTTTTAATATATAATTTGAATTTAAATACTACAGATATTTTTTAAAAACTTAGAGATACATTATAAAAACTTAAATCCATTTGAGAATTTTAAGGTAAAGTAAAAAATTCAGAATTCTCAACACGTTGACTTGCAATTTATTTCCGTACACTTTAGGGTTTAAAGAAATTGCTCCGAGATTTTACGATTTCTTAAGAAACCGGTCTCCCCGTGACCATAAAAGTTCCCCCTCAATGCCCATTGTGTCTCTCCGACGGTCTCTAATTATCTTTCAAGATCGTAAACCTTTAAAGGGGGAAAAGAACTCGGAAAAATACCACCTTACCGGTTTTGAACACATTACTTGAAGGGGGGAAAATCTGTTTGGTTCATTTTTGGTGAATCCCCGCCCTTAGGAAAAATTCAGTGTGGTCCGTTTTCGAAGCCTCTCTAGTAGGGCGGAAAAATCCGTGCTGTACAGTTGGAGGGTTAATAAATAACGTATTTAGTCGCCACATTGAAAGAAAGTGGCATTAATCGATAATTTTTCTTAAAAATAATATTTTCAAACAAATTTTTTCAAAAAGAAAAGGTTATTCAGACTCCTCAAATGAGCAATCTTGGATACTCTGTTATGAATCTGCTGTATAAAAGAAGTTGGATAGTTTCTATAGAAGTGGATTTCGTTGAATTTCTTAGAAATGGACGTTACTTGTCAAAAGAGGGTTTGAGCTTAAAATTAATGAAATAACAGCATCTTTATTACATGTTTCTCGAGAGAGGTTGCTTGCAAACCTTTGTCGATATGTATGAAAGTTCTTATTTCTGGCTTCATCAGCCTCTTCTAAGAGATGTCGGATCGGCAATAAGGCATGTGAAACAATCTCTGAAATATGCACTCAATTCTGTACGTTGTTAGAGTCAACGGATGCCAGCTGTATAAACATACAGTGTGATTCAAAATTTTTCTTTCAAATTTCATGAGAATCCAGGCAATACGTCAGGAAACAAATATCACATGGGAAAGTATGTCCCGAAACGTACGCTTGCGTATGTAGAAAGTGCTTTGGGTATTCAACCAGTAGAAAGATCGGCCGACAACTTTTTCTGTCATCAACGCATGGCTGACTCACAAGAGAGGAGATCAATCGTTTTACGAATCAAGAGCTTTAAATATGCATCTCGCATATAGAGCAGCAGTAGATAGGGTCGGTGAGCTCTGCAAGTTTAAGAAAATCGATACCCTGACAGAAGAATTTCACATAACCAAATCAACAAAGATTTGCACGTGTGCGTTGTAATCCATACGAATATGGTTTACACTGCAGTAGTTCTCAAACTTTCACTACTGACGACCCAATTTTCAATCATAATTTTTATCGCCCCCCCCAAAAATAATAATGTACTGAATGCAATAATAATGCACTTTGGGGGGGTGTTAAAGCTACAATACGATCATAATTATTGTATGTTAGATTAGAGTAGAATTAGAGTTAAGAATTTTGTTTTTAAACGATTAGACTTAAATATAGAATAGTACACATCAAGAATTTTCATACAAAAGGAATTCAACAAAAGAAAGGACTCACCTCTTCCAGGTTTTCTATTTAATGTATATTCCAATTCTCACAGGAGGGTACAAATCAGATATTATTCGATTTCGAATAAGAATGGATTACAACTTGTTATTTCGAATAAATGAATTACATTTGCTCAAGGCAGACAGTAAATATCGTATAGTAAGAATCTCAATATCTCAGAATTAAAAGTCCGAATCCGAATGGCGAATTTTCTTTCTCCTCCAGGAGTGCCTGCAGAAAGTTTCGGTTTCGATTCCTGGAGCCCTCTAGTGGTGGATTTCTGAATCTCCATCCTCCCGGCGCAAATTGGCAGGACAACAATTTTGTTAATCGATCTACGAGTTAGTCCAGATCCGGTTTGTAGAAAGGCTACTCTATTGGTTCCATCCGTGCCTGGTATGAGTTTTAGTATTCTTGCCATGGGCCAGGAGAGAGGGGGTCTGTTGTCATCAGATATCAGAACTAGATTGCCCACTTGTACCTCAGATTGGGAAGCTTTCCACTTGGGCCTGGATTGATAGTGATGTAGAACTTCCTTGTGCCAACGATCCCAGAAGTGTTGACGTAGCTTCAAAAGACTTTTCCATCTGCAAGAGAGACTTAAAGAAATATTAGTTATTGATTTACTCTCAGGAATTTCGAGTAAGGGTTCTCCGATAAGGAAATGCCCTGGTGTGAGAGCTCGTATATCTGCTGGATCACTGGAAAGTGGGACCAGGGGGTCTAGAATTGATGCACGCTTCTATTTGGCACAACAGAGTCGATAGTTCTTCAAAACTCAGAAGATGTCCTTTGCAGGTTTTGATAAGATGCCTCTTGGCTAACTTGATTGAGGACTCCCAAAGACCTCCAAAATTCGGAGCATAGGGGGGTATGAATTTCCATCTAATATTTATATCTGTAGAATCCTTTTGTATTGAGTGTTCTTTCACTAGCATATAGAGTTGTTTCAAGTAGTTGTTGGCTCCTATGAAGTTAGTGCCATTGTCCGAATGGATTTCAGACGGATGACCACGTCGAGCAATGAATCGACGCAGTGCGGCTAGCATGGCATCAGTTGATAAAGTGGAGACGAGTTCAAGATGAACTGCCTTTGTAGCTAGACATATGAAAAGACAGATATAGGACCTAAATTTGTTAGCCTTTCGAAGGTGTTGACATTTAGTCAAAATAGGTCCGGCAAAGTCGATGCCGACGATTTCAAATGGGCGAGTTTGGGTGATTCTTTGTTTCGGTAGATCTCCCATTTTAGGGTACGATGGTTTAGAGTTAAATCTACAACATTCGATACATCGTTTTATTTCTCGTCGAACAGTCGATCGTCCATCCGGTATCCAATAGTGTTGCCGAATTAAAGATAATGTCATTTGAGTTCCTGAATGAAAACCACGAAGGTGGAATTGTCTAATTACTAAAGTAGTAATAGGATGATGTTTGGGAATGATTATCGGAAATTTTTGATCGAATGAGAGAGTGGGCTGTTTGGTGAGTCTGCCACCTACCCGAAGAATTTCATCTTCATCTAAAAATATATTTAAAGATAGTAGTTTACTGGACCTAGGTATGGGTTTATGATATTTTAAATGACTTATTTCTTGCGAATATTCGGCTTGTTGAATGGTTTTCACAAGAAATTTATGTGCCGACTCTACTTCTGATTTTAATTGTCCTTTTACCTTTGATCCTGATTTGCAATTATTGATGAATCTTTTACATAGAGCAATAACTCAAATAAGTTCGGTAAAGTTTGAAAATTTACTGATGATAGGTTCTAACGGATTTGACTTAACGACCAAAGGTATAGAATTTAATACAGAATCAGCTTCGACTGTGCAAGTAGTTAGAATTTTGGCTGATGCTAATTCTTCTTTTAAATCATTGTTGATCCAATCTGGACCCTTCCACCAATAATCTGCATTCATTAACTGTTGGGGCGATAACCCACGAGTCGCACAATCGGCGGGGTTAAGTTTTCCTGGACTATGATGCCACTCATCGGTTGAGGTTAGATTTAAAATTTTAGTTATTCTACTTTTTACGAAAATGTTTTCTTTAATGGGGGGTTTCATAAGCCAACTTAAGACAATTGTGGAGTCAGTCCATAAAAAACATTCAGCTGGTTTAGTTCTGAGTGCTTTTTGAATCACTGATATGAGTTCTGCTAAGAGTAGGGCTCCACAAAGTTCTAATCTTGGTATCGTAAGTTGCTTGATTGGAGCAACTCGGGTTTTGGCACTTACAAGATGTATTTCTTGTTTAGATTTGAGATAGACGACTGCGGCGTACGCTTTTGTAGAGGCGTCGCAGAATCCATGTAATATGATATCAGAATTTTGATCAATCCCCAAAAAACGAGGTATTGAAATCGAATTTAAATATTTACTTTCTTTAGTGAATTTATTCCAATTTTCCAGAATGGATGAGGGTATAGGATCATCCCAAAGGGCTTTAGATTTCCACAACTCTTGTAACATTATTTTGAGAGTTATAACCGAGGGTGAGAATAGTCCTAGAGGATCAAAGATTTGCGCAATGACGGAAAATAATTGTCTTTTTGTTTTTACAATTTCTTCATGTACTACTTTAACTTGAATCGAATCTGTTTTCAAGTTCCAGATTAACCCTAGCACGCGTTGTTTAGATTCTTCATCACCTAGAGAATGTATCGGCTTCGAAGCTAAAAGTGATGTATCTAGATCTTGAAGAAGCTTTGGGTGACTACTTGACGATTTTCGAAGAATAAAACCACCCGATTTCAGTAAATTTTGAATTTCAATGATAATCGATTTTGCTTCAACTTCTGTGTCTGCACCCGATAACAGATCGTCTATATAAATATTTTCCCGAGCTATTTTTGCTGCTAAGGGAAAGTTTTATTCTTCGTCTTGGTATAACTGCTGCAGCGTTCTCAAAGCGAGAAACGGTGCGCATGAAGTACCATACGTGATAGTTTGGAGTTCAAAGGACTTTAATGAATCAGAGGGAGTGGCTCGCCAAACAATTCTTTGATACTTACAGTCTTCATCCGAAATTAAGATTTGGCGATACATTTTTCGATATCAGCTGCGAATGCTACCCTGTACGATCGAAATTTAATTAAATGATTAAATATTTCAGTTTGTAACTTAGGTCCTGTCATCAAAACATCATTTAATGATTTACCATTTTTTGTTTTAGACGAAGCATTAAAAACAACACGACATTTGGTTGTGGTAGATTTTTCATTTATTACCATATGATAAGGAATGTAGCAATTAGGTGTTTCGTCATCCCGTTTTTGAGATATCTCACGCATATGTCCGAGTGCTAAATACTCGTTCATGAAATTTAGAAAATTGTCCTTGAATTGTTTATTTTTGTGAAATTTATTTTCTAAGGCATACAATAATTGTACGGCTTTTTCTTTGCTTTCACCGAGAGTATTATTTTCTTTAAAGGAAGATTAACAATATATCTACCTTCATTATTTCTTTTCACCGATTTTGAAAAACTTTCTTCACAAGGATCAGGAATTTGAATTTTAGCATTAGTTTTAGGAACTTCTTCGAGTTTCCAAAGTTCTGACAGTTGGTCGTTTAAACTAGAATTAACTATGGATTCTTTAAGAGGAGGTGCATAGATTTTTCCAGAGAGGATATATCCCAATTTAGTAGGTATAGCTGTTGGTGTTCCAGCAGGTCCAAAAATAGGCATTCCTTCCAACAGATCTGCATAAATTTCCGCGCCTAATAATACATCTATTGGTTTTGAAATGTGAAAATTTGGATCTGCGAGTTTCAGATTTTTTTAATGTGGAAATTGGCGATTTTTAAATTGAAAATTAGGAAGAGGTGATGTAACTTTATTAACTACTCAAGATTAAATTTTAGAGACGAGAAATGAGGAGTGAATTCGATTGTACAACTATGTAGTGAAGTTTCTGCATTTACCCCGTTGATTCCCGAAATTTTATGTTTTTCCGATTTTACAGGGATGTCTAATTTTTCTTTAAGCCTTCCCGAAATTAAAGATAATTGTTTTTTTTTTTGCGAAGCGTTATCTATTAAAGCTCTGCATTCAATGCATTTTCCCGACTTAGACTTTTATTTTTATGATCGCGGTCGAAAGAAGCACGGGACTGGTTTGTTTATTACCCTTCAGCTGACAACCTCGAGAAACCGCCACTACGTTTTGACTATTTTCACTCAACGCGGAACCGTTTACGTTATAAACATGCAATAAAGTATTAGTGGCGATCTTTGCAGACTTTGCATCCGATGTTTATTCTACATTCAGGCGTGGTGTGATTTTTTCTGAGGCAATTTGTACAGCAAATCCCTTCAATGGCTTTTATTCTCTCTTCAACTTTCATTCGGTTAAAAACAGGACATTTATATAACGGATGACTCGCGTTTTCTTTACAAATCGCACATGAGAATGAATAATTTTTATCTAAGTTTGCATTAAATACTAACGATTTCTTTGGTTGATTGAAATTTATCTGACTAAACCGACTTCCTTTTTCAAACCCTACATTTTTTCTACTCTCTTCGTACGATTTGTTAATAATTTGATTACTTGTTCCGAGTTTCGATTTGGGAGCGTCTGCATTTCCACTTAATAAACCTAACGCACGTGCCTCCGATTCTATAAACATACGAAATGCTTGCAGTGTTGGATAAGTATCTGGTTTCAAGGTTAACTCCCAGCGATGAGCAATTTCTTCGTGTAGTTTAGAAGTGCAGTGATTTATGATTATTAGCTCACTCAATTGATTTATTTCCAACCCTAATACAGTTAGATTTCTTACACTTTCGTTACAATTATCTAGTATTTCAAACAATTGTTTTGCCGAGTATGCTTTGTTTGTACGTATACTAAATAGTTTGTTAATTTGGCAATTTGCTAACTGATTTTTATTTTCATATCTCTCACATAATAATTCCCAGCATTTTTTTAAATTTTCTTTTTTAATTGCGAAACCTCGAATTAATTTAGCAGCGTTACCCTTTACTGACGCAAATAAATATTGCAATTTGTCTACTTCTGTTAAATCTGAATTATCAATTACCGTCGCCTGAAATAATTCTTTGAAAGTTATCCAATATTCCATTTCCCCATGAAATTGTGGCAATTCAAGTTTAGGCATTTTTTTGCAACTAGATTTTTATTTTCCAAATTTTCTTTTCCGGTTTCTTTTTTGAATGTATGTGTCACCTTTTCTAACGATACAGAGCAATTTAATAATGAATCCTGCATATCGAGGTATTTTTCCCATTTTTCATCACCTACATCTATATTCAATTCGGAAAATGTCTCTTCTAAATTTTTCTCATATTTCTCGATTTTAGATTTTAATACATCAATTAGCGCAGCCGAGCAATCCGGTTCGGCGATTGCGTCACGAATTCTCTCCTCGAATCTCTCGATCTCTTTTCCAACTTTATCAAAATGTTGGATTGATTTTAAGATTTTTGCTTTAGAAGCCATTATCCATCGGGCTCTTCGGCAAATCGACGGACCAAAAATATGTATGTTATATTAGAGTAGAATTAGAGTTAAGAATTTTGTTTTTAAACGATTAGACTTAAATATAGAATAGTACACATCAAGAATTTTCATACAAAAGGAATTCCACAAAAGAAAGGACTCACCTCTTCCAGGTTTTCTATTTAATGTATATTCCAATTCTCACAGGATGGTACAAATCAGATATTATTCGATTTCGAATAAGAATGGATTACAACTTGTTATTTCGAATAAATGAATTACATTTGCTCAAGGCAGACAGTAAATATCGTATAGTAAGAATCTCAATATCTCAGAATTAAGAATCCGAATCCGAATGGCGAATTTTCTTTCTCCTCCAGGAGTGCCTGCAGAAAGTTTCGGTTTCGATTCCTGGAGCCCTCTAGTGGTGGATTTCTGAATCTCCAATTATAAACCGTACAAATTAACAAGATAACTATTAATTTTTATATATGTTATTTTAAGAATATATGTTTTTATTTTTTACGTCTTAGTTCGATTCACTATAAAAGCGTGTATTTTAGATTGTTTTAAATTATAATTTATTTTATAATTATTTTTACCATACACGATAAATATCCCAATTCCAGTGAATAACTTAATTGAGATAATATACTTCCTTACTTTCAAGGAATTTTCAGTTCTTCTTTGATAATTTGAGAAGAAATCCAATAAAACCAAAGAAAATGTTCCAAATGTGCATGGCCTTAATAGAGGACATAAATCACAGACACTTTTCGCTAACAATACAGGAACGTTATTTTCCAGCAAAACTGTCATATTTTGTTCACGTTATTGTAGTGTTGCTGTCGTTTGATGATCTACATCAAATTTCGAACTTTTCTTCCTTGTGTCTTTTTGAAAAGGTGAAATGCTACATTTATGGCTTCATAGTTTTCTTCATAGAGTCCCTTAGACAGTATTTCAAAATTTCAATTCAACTCAAACGTTTCATGTGTATCGCTTTTTTTTCTCATATTTACTTTCACTTTCCTGATTAATATGCATTATTTCATCAGGTTCTTCAATTGCTTGATCAGTTTCAACTTCCTTCAATAGAGATCACAGAAGCCAACTTTTTAATATTCTGCTCATTTACATTTATAAAATATAATAAGTTGTACAACACAGCAATCAAAACCACAAAGTTGTTCATAAGGGAAAGTGTAGCATGTTCATAGAAAATATTTTTGAACAAAAGTGGTTATGCACGGAACTTGATCAAAACAAGTAACTTGATTGTAAAAAAAACGTTTGCCACTCTTAAAAAAGATACATATTTGTGACAATTTCATTTCAGTTTCCATTAAGACTGTCTAATAGGAGGGTACCATCAAAGTCACTGTTAACGAATAAACATTTTTCCCAGAATTAATGATTTCGTGAGTTTGCGGTGACTCTGCGCCTCATGCGACAGCTCCCATGTTAAAAGGTATTCAATATAAAAATATCGATGTCAGTTCTAAAAAATAATTGTGTAAAATGTTTTTCATTATGCATTATATGTTTCAGAATACTCATAAAAATACATCTTGGCCAAATAATCCTTCAAAGTGCTGAACATGCTTATCCATACGTCATAAAGCTCATTCACATGGCAAAAAGGCTACAGAAAAATATCTTTTACAACTTTCCTAAAAGAAAAATAGACGGAGTGAAACATACCAGTGAAGGTCAAATGTATGGAAATCAAAAGTAGTATTTTAGGGGTTAAAAGGAACGTAATAAAAAAATCTCTCATCTTGGGATTACAGCAAAGCAAACTAAATGTCTTTTTTTATTTGGTTATAGGATCAAAGATAGCTAAGAAGCGTTTGAAGTGGATTCTTTTTTTATGATGGTTTTTAGATGAAATATATATTGTGTATTTTTTATTATCTCAGGAAGCATTTTGTTTTTCTTCTCATTCCAAAAAATTATTTTTTTAAACCTTTTATTTTCAATAAGCTTTCTCCCACCCCCAGGGGGTGCGCTCCACAGTTTGACAAATGCTGTTTTACTGAGTATCAATATGCATGATACTGGGAGAAGACAGTTGAAGTGGACTGTGAGCATCAAAGAAATAGTCCTACGATCGTTGTAAGATAATCCGAACATTAGTACACCAGATATTGCTCAGAAGTTTGAGATCTTGTCAGTCAACAATGTATTGGATAATGCAGGATCCACGAGTAGGGTGTGCATTTTTACCATATACAAATCGTGCGATTACTGCAGACTAACGATTATGTGAAGCGTGTGGAATTTGCCCAATGGCTTATGCAATAAGGTGTTTGGGACCCCAGTTTTCAGTTTGTTTCTTTTTGTATTCTAAATGAAGACTTGACTCAAATTACTGTATTTTTTGTGCAGAGGGACATTTTTCATGATAGTCATTCTGACCTCAAAAGTTTTTTTTCGTTATATCATTGAAAGTTTTAGAAGTCGCTCTACAAAATTACCTTTGCATTGAAGATGTTGTGTTAGAGGAGGATTATACACCTTCCCATCAAAAATGGTGGGTATTATTTTGTGCTCAACTCCAAGCAAAGATTTATTTTTGAATCGAACTTAAGTTTTTGTTGGTATTTTACTTTCTTCCATACTTAATTTTCTCTTTGAAAACATCCTTTGATTCATGAATAAATCTTTTTCTAAATGAGCCTTTAATATTTAAGAGAGGATGGTACTTCATTTAGTTACAACAATTTACACTTTTTAGTTAATTAATATAAAGGATACAAAAGAGATTTGAAAAATAATCGCATCCGAGTCAGAAGCATTTCAAACTTTTGTTTGTACTGATTTTTCTAGGAACGGTTACAGACCCATTTTCTAATAATTTCTGAATTAGATCATTTTAAGTTCAATTAGTTCTTCAACACATTATAACCTTCAAAACTTTTCCAGATTCTAGCACAAACAAGAACAACTATGGTCCAGAATACCTTGCAAATTTACATCAATAATGCTACAAGATGGTTGCGGAAAGTATACTAAAAGCTTCAGGTTGCGGGTAAATATTTTTTTTTGTAGCTTAAGAGTTACGTTAGTCGACGGTCTCACATTAAATGTAGGGGCTGCGGTAGCCCAGTGGTTAAGGTATCCAACCATGGCAGGCATGTCATGAGTTCGATCCCAGTACCACTAAAGACCCGCCGTGTAGGGCAGCGATGCACGTTAAATCTGTCGAGAGCTGAAACGTCCTCCCGTTGGTGTGGTGTGGTAGTTAGGAGAGGGGGGTGCCAGCTCAGGTGTCGTCCACGTCACTTGACCATGGTTCAAAATTACGTGGTCCGTCGCCAAAAGCCCTCGTGTAGCTGAACAGTGCGACGTTAATATTAACTCACTCACTCACTCACATTAAATGTCTTGTAAAGTGTAAAAAAAGACATAGATAAAGTCTCTTTAGGTGAAAAAAAAAGCTGTGTTTTTTGATACTTTCAGTAAGACACTTCTGAAATATTTTACCATTTTAAGTGATTTTGTTAATTCCTTTAAAATATTGTAGCCTTCTACATAACCAGTGGTTCTTGATGCCCTTTGAGTTACAAATATGAATCTTTCGGTATCTATTGGTTCTCGGAATTTTTTTTCTTTCCTTTTGGTGTAGTCGCTTATAGTAGTCGCTATAGTTTTGTGTAGTCGACCATAAGTTAATGATAAGGATAGTACTACTAGTGAGGAAGAAATAGTACCTTGTGATCAATGTTTTTATTATTGTTTTCAAAAACGATTCGTTTCTTGTAAGTAGACTTGCATTTATTCTTAAAATCCGATTTAAAATAACCCACTTTACGCTTCAAAATGTGACGTTCACATTTAATATTTTCATTGAAATAGTCTTCGAAATATTTCAGTTTCATGACTATTTGTTAGACAGTATAGTAAAAGACTACATCGTATGATTTTTTTTGGAAAGCATCTTCTCATCTCCCTAGGAAAAGCCTAAAGCAAAGTAAAAAACTCTTTACAGGAAAAAATGCAAAGATTTTGAACCAGCATGAAATAAAATATCAATAAATCCTTTTCCTTTTTTGGGTTACCTAACGTTTTTTTGTTAGGAACTTTAAAGTCGGTGGAGAAATTTCGATGAAACATTCACTTTTTCTGATGAATCCTTCATCCACGTTAGATTTCGTAATTATATATAATAGATTAAAACTATTGTTACAAAAGGAGCAAAAGAAAAAAGAAACCAACTTATTTGATAACAAAAGCAATACAAAACAATATAATTAGTGAGAAGGATGAAATTAAACAAATTAACAGGTGTTAGAAAAATACCCAGACAGTGTGACGGGACTTTATCGCGCCTTCTTTTAAAAATCCTCTTGGGAATCTATGGGGCCAGAATGGTATTTCTATCCAACCAACCCAAGAAGAGAACACGATTATGCAGATTAGGAAGTGTATATATTGGAGCTTTAATATTCGCGTTGAGTTCTAAGGAAGAGGTCTAATAGTCACAGTGAAGTTCCAAGAAGTGCTAGGAGAGTGTGCTATGGAAGTTCTATGAAAGTCTAAGAGTTCGAAGTCAAAAGATTATCCATTTGTCGTATCGAAGATTATATTGACGATATAAGGACTGTAGCTGTTTATTGTGGAATAGCGATAAGAAAGCTTATATTAAACTTTCATACTAGAGCGGATTCTAGTAAGTTAGGAAATCATCTATAAATATATAGATTAGGTGGTTTATTGCGCGATTTATTAGAATTATAGCTATGTCTCATTACGTCTGATCATAAGCCTCCTAGACTTGTGTTGTTATGCTGAATATAAATTTAGATCATAATAAACTAATTATATTATGGTAGCATTTGGTGGTCAATCTTTTATCCCCTTAAACCACTGGTTCCCAAAGTGGTCTATTTGGACCCCCAGGGGTCGATGACGACTTGTAGTGGGTCTACACCAGTGAAAAAAATTGGTGGCACATGAAGCGTACGAAAGCCTCATCTGGTTTTTTTTATTATTATTATTTACATGGGCATTGAAATATTTCTGGTTTACGTGTTTACGCTTTTTTTTTTGCAACTTTCTCCCATTCCTAGAGGGGAGTCCCAACGGACATTTCTAACGCTCACAGGATTTCCCGTATGATATAACTAAAAGG
Source organism: Trichonephila clavipes (assembly GCA_019973935.1). Classification (NCBI taxonomy): domain Eukaryota; kingdom Metazoa; phylum Arthropoda; class Arachnida; order Araneae; family Nephilidae; genus Trichonephila; species Trichonephila clavipes. The sequence continues at coordinate 37,658 of BMAU01003977.1, read as the reverse complement.
GGCAGGGGAGTTTTTGGAAGTAGAGACCCACCCAGTAGATGTTTTATTTTACTCCTAGAGGTTAAAATTCGGTTCGTTAAACGGTTGTGATTTCAAATACCGAAAGACTCATTTTCAAAGAAATTGGGCTGCTGAAATATATATATAATTACACAGTTCCATCTTTTACAATTTACTCGCTTGAAATAGCCACTGGTTGTTGTTTTTTTTAATTTTTCATTATTTTGTATTTTTTAATTGTAATATTTTAAGATTTAAAAGATAACTTTGTGTTTCTCTTTCAATAAATAAAATATATTGAATACCTGGTAAATCAAAGTAACTTCGAAAGAGAAAGGAAGCAGAGAGACAAATCAGTAGAACGCAATCGGTTCGACTCTCCAATTTATGGACAAAATGCGTTTGTACCTTGTGGTAGTTCGCTTTTTTTTTTTTATTAAAACTTGAGCCGAACGGGGACAATTTTATGACTCAGTTTGGTCCCTTCGTAAAGTAAGAACCAAGAGATCAATCGTTTACAGCTAGCTGTAGAGTTGCCTTGGGCAATTTTGTTTGAAAGTTGTAGTGCAACTGGGTTGTTTCCCCTATATGTTCAGTCACAGTAAAATTAAAACAATATGACGGTTGGGAAAAAGGAAATAAAATGTGTTAGAAGTTAAAAAGTAATTATATTTTCTTCAAACAAAATTTATTTTTCTGTCATTTTTTAAAAATTAAATATATATATATATATATATATATATATATATATATATTGGTATTGCGATTTGAACCAGAAAAAAGCATCCTGTATTCATTTTTGAATATGAGAGTAAGAAAACGCGCTCACTTTCCTGTTTTTTAAAAAAGTAATGAGGTAAAAAGAGCAAAGGCCCTATCTCTTTTTTTAAACAATAAGACAATAAATGGTGCATACGGTGAGATACATACGATGATTATATTTATGAAATAAAACCGATCTTTCTCTATTCAATTATATTTTTAATTTAAAATAACATAAAAAGATTTCAATACTTTTAATTTATTTTAATTAAAATCATATAAATGATATTTTTATGTTAACTGAATATTTTTCGGAAAAAATCTAAATTTTCATATCTAGTGTTCTCTTTTTCGAACTTCTTGTATTAAATAAAAATTTCTTTTCTACCACGGCATTTGTGAAGGACATAACACGCATTCCGTCAATAATTTTTAAATTAAATGGGGGATATACTTCTTCAAATGCGCATGACAGTACTTCTAACCATATTCTACTCAAGTTTAATTTCTTATCTTTCTGTTTCTTTTATTCCAAGGAAAAATGTCACACATCGATAACTACATTTTCACACAATTCAGTCATTACAAATTCTATTGTGAGAAAAGTTCTCCCTAATTAATTTTGTCCTTCAAAACAGTACACTTAAAACAATTTTGTTCAGTGAAGTTAACCGACAGTTCCACAATGTATCCATACCAAATTTTAAAAACAATTTTAACATTTTGCAATGTATCTTTCCTGCTATATGGAAGACATAGTATGAGATGGGGTGTGTGGTTTTGAAAGAATGTTTTCGTACGTGTAGACTATTATTTAAAATTTAAATATCTGTAAAGCTGATCATATAACTGCAAATGAGCCTTATTTTAATGAGTGCTGGTATCAAAATAAAACACTTAACAATATTAAACAGCCTATGGGTTTATATTCAATATCAAACTATTCGCAAAATGTGTGTGGTTTACAACTTCTATTCAAATTGTAAAGAAACTGAAATATAAATATATCTTACTGCAGTCAAAAATACTCATAATATGTAAATATCCTATTCCTCCACTTATTTCAGTACATTTTAAAAACTGTAGCTGAATGCAATTTTTTATATTTATATACGAGGCATAAAAGCTCACACTGTCGCAAAAATGTCTTTATAATTTTTAAATATACTACTATAAAACGTATATGGATTGTAAGATCAGTTCTAAAATCCTAAAAGCTTTTAGAGGAGCAAAAAACCATGTAACTTTGGATTGATCAAATACACATGTTATTAAGCAAATACATTTGAAAAATCAAACTTCCTTCTGAAATAAACGTAATTGAAAGAAAAATGTTTAATTGCAAATGAGTGGAAATACATGTTTATCTAAGGGTTATCCCCAAAGTGAGGCAATCCTCAAACTTAAAATTCAAACTCAGTGGCACAACAATCCATGAGGGCCAGGAACTACTATGCCCATCCCAATATACGTGACCATTGGGCGCTGAGGTGCATGAACAGATGTCCCGATTTGGTGGTCTGTCTGAAGAGAGACCTTCAGTGTTTAAGACCCCAAGATAGCTTGGTACTCATTTATCGACCCAATTTAGCGGGGATGAAAGGCAGAGTCGACTTTGCCCAGCCCGTTAATAGAACCCCAGACCTGTGGTGTGGAAGCACGATACACTACCACTCGACCCTATTCGGTGAAAAATAAAACTTAATGTTAGAATCTTATATAATTCCCTAATAAATGAGGGAGTCCAAACTTTTTTTTCATGTAAACTGTTTAGACGGAAATGGTTAATTATGAACATTTCACAAGATGCATAAATTAAATTTAACTGTTAGAGTTAACATAAATTTTTAAGAGTGCAAAAAGTGTATTTTGTCAACACGAATTAATTTTAAAAGGAATATGGTTACGAAAAATAGTACAAATCTATCTAAAGTATGGTTGGTTACCTTAGGTATTGTCAAACACAACAAAGTATTGGGAGCCAATTCCACAATTCGTTGCTATAAAAATGTATGTAAAATTACAAGACTTAGTATTTGCATTTGTAATTTATATATTTTTTTCCCTGAGAGATTTGAAAGCTAGAGCGGCATCCATCAAAACCGCGATTCTCTCTCTGTTTTTCCAGATCGCCCCTGACTATGCCGGCTCTGCCATAGTAAGTGAAAATGCCGGATTTTGTTTGTCAAGATCATTTTATAGCATAATGCATTTTTCATGTCTTTTAGATGGTCGTTATATATTTTCTACATCAATATCTTAATGTCGGAATTTAAAATTGTATAAAATTCTTGACATTCGCATCAATGATCATTATAATTTTTATTAGTATATGAATGTGTCATCAAACGATTACATGACTATTGTTACCATATTATTTTAACTATTTAATTAATATTAAGTATAACATAAAATGCACACAAATTTTCTGAACTTTAAAATAAATATTTCGAAAGCTACTTCAGATATACTCAAAATTTTTCATTCCTATGCTTTAGCTCTCAGTTTTGCTTCTATGTAAAACTTTGTTGTATATTCGTCGATTTTTTTAATATATTTTTTGCTCTTAGCATGCAGTTTTCAACTGAATTTATGAAATCTTCGAAATATATTAAGAAATACCAAAGGAGCTGTATAATAAAATTTGAAATTTATATTATACTCAAAGAGTTGTTAGAACTTATATGGTAAATAATTTTTAACTGCACGATACATTTTTTTTTCGAAATTTCGCATGGAATTTATAACATAAAATTTCTAGCTTTATACGGTCGAGATTTCAAAAAATATCCAGATTTTAATTACTTATTCAGTTAATCTTTAAAAAAAGATAAATGTTGAGGTATTTTGCATAAATAGATATTTTTGAAGAATAATTCGAATGTTTTTGAATATCTCGAATTTAAAATTGATTTTTATTTTTATTTATATGCATAAATGTCTACTGTAAATGTTTCCGTATATTTTTGATTACCATTTATTCAAACATTCAAGTTATAAAAAAATGTGTGAAAATCTTCATTCATGTTGTCTTTGATGTAAACTGAAGTTCAAGCACTTAAAATTCAAATATAATTCAGTGTATTTTATATATATAACAATATTTAACTCTAGGCACTGTACTTAAACTTCCCTGAACACTTGGGCTTTGAAATCTAAGAAAAAAACACTAATAAATCTTAATTAGTTTTTTTTCGTTATTATTTTTATCAAAGTGTAAGAAAATGTTTCAAATGATTTGATGAAGTTTAAATTTATTCATTTTTAGTGGTTCGAAAGATTTCAAATTTTAAAGTGTTTGGTGTTTTATTAATTTTTTTGGCATCTTATAATGAATTAATCATGTTTCGAAAACTGAAAAAATTGATTAAGATAAGAAAAATGAAGTGAAAGAATATACTTTAAAAAAGATATAATTTGTCTAACTATATAAAATAGCAGATTGCCCTGACACACGCCCCAACTTGTTACAGTTTCAAATTAATATGAAACCAAAAGGGAATTGTAACATATTTTACTTATGCGTTGGGACTTTTCAAAACTTTTAAAATACAAACTAACAAACAAACACTTCCTGGGGTCTAAAGAAAATTTTCCCCGATTTCTTACGATTGCTCCAGGGTCAAAACACGGTGTTCCCTGCGAGCCATAAAACTTCCTATCAGTGTCCTGCTGTGTTGCTTCCACCGTCCCTAATTATCTTTGAAGATGTTAAACCTTTAAAAGGGGGAAAGGATTCAGAAAAAAACGGCTAATCCGCTTTTGAAAATATTACTTGAAGGCAAAAAAATCCGTGCAGTGCATTTTTGAAGTATCTTTACAATGACGAAATTTTCCGTGCTAACCACTTGGAGGGTTAAATCTATCTTATCTAATATAAAAAAATAAACTCTGCCTTATATTTGAGAGTAGGATCTTCTGTAGGATCATCCCGTGCCTCTTAGTCGAAATTAACATTTCTTCTTCGAACTGTATGATGCGGCTGGGTGAGCTCCAAATTAGCCGGTATGTCAATTTCGTCGGCGAGTTCTCGAGCATCGCAAAACATTTCCTTAAACGTTGTGTCAAATCCAAGATCCTTGGAAAAAATCTTAAAATATTTTCAAGAGCTCTAGCAGATGGTAAATCATAGTCTTCTATAGTACAGAAGCCTCAACTCTTAAAGAGTTGTCAATCTCCGAATTATTACAAACAGCAAATAAACCGTCGTATACCCCTCTTACTTGATACCTTAGTGATTTTAATGCATCTATTCCGATTTCCCAAAGATTTTGTTTGAAATCACTTATTTACTTTATAATTTCTGTTCATCAAATTTTTATTTCTCTAATGCATATTCTGTTTCCACTTGAATTAAATGGTTTTACACTAGGGACCACAACAACAAAATAGTTCCTATATTCTTTCACATTAATTATTGTTCTGTAACAAGAAAATTTAATTAAATCCTTTTTCTGTTGTTTTTATAAGAAATTTCTTTCATAATTTTTACATTCTTTTTGTTGCCCTTTTTAAAAATTTTAAATATTGCTATACATTGGAACCTATTATTACTAGAATTTTTTTCTTAAACATACATACTAACGCTTTTAAACCTTTTCACAATCACGAAAAACACATTTTAAAGAATTTTTGAGAAATATAATAGTAAAATGAAACAGTAAATAAGAACTATTGCAAACTGAAAACACCGACTTTTTAATTTGTAGTGCACGAGTGCTCTACGGAACACTGATTAAAAGCCTCTTGCTTATGTCTTGGATGAGTGGTTATGTTCTGAAACGTTTTTGGCAAGATATTGAAATAGGAATTTTAAGTATTTTATATTTTTATGCGTTGCAATTAAACGATTGAGAATTAAAGCACATTTATGTATTAATCACAAATAAAACATATTTTAATAAGATAGAAACTTAATTTTAAAAATGCTTTGGAAGTTATTCAGGCTTAAAGTCATTGTTGTTTGATTAATGGAGCTGTTAATTCTATGTTATTTGGTATTACTATACATTCAAATTAATTATCTATTTAATAATCATCTTTCAAAATTTGAAATTCACACCTGAAATTTTGCAATTTGTTTATCCGAAGGATGTTTTTGCATTGAGTTAAAAAATTGTATTTTTTAAACATTTCTATTCTTTTGGTTTAAAATCAAAGGCTTAAATATTTTCTTAAAAATTCTTCATATTAAACTGCAGATAATATATTAACTCAATTTTTAAACTTTTCAAAATATGCATTTTGACGAACTTTATTAGTAGCATACAGAATGTTTTACAATATTTTTAAGATATTATACATGTTTTATGTATTTTTATAATTAATTATACACATAATTATACACGCAATACAGTGGTTCTCAAACTTTCAATACTGGCGACCCAATTTTCAATCATAATTTTTATCGCGCCCCCCTGTACAACAATAATGTATTTACTGCAATAAAGATGCACTTTGAGAGAGAGACGCTAAAGTTACAATACGATCTTAATGGACTAAATTCATGTGACGTCACGATCACGTGATTCCAGATCAGCTCTTGCGCACGTGCATGCGGCTTCATTTGTTCACATTACTATCTTGCTCTTAAACTTTAGTTAATTATTCTTTTTTGACATTCTGAAATGACATACTGTGCAGCATATGGATGCAATAACTCCAAAAAGAAAGACAATTGCAGAAACAAAACTTGTTTCCAATTTCCATTAAAAAATCCAAATTTATGAAAAACATGGATAGCAAAGATTAGGCGGAAAAAATTCGTACCTTCTTATGCTTCTGTACTATGTTCGGATCATTTCGAAGAGGAATGTTTCGAATACCAAAATTTTACTAATCGCAGGCACTTAAAACTTGGATCAGTGCCAACAAATTTTGTGTTTACAAAAAGTCCATCTTTCCGAAGAATTCTGGAAAGATGCAAGGCCTCTACTTCTACTGAAATGTAAGTACTTCAAAATTTTTGCTAAGTTTAAGTCAAGTTTTTAAATAAGTTACTTAGAAAATACTTCAATGGTTAAATATCTTAATAAACTTAAGTTTTACTTATGTTATAAATCTTCAAAATAAAGTAACAGAAGTAATTCTGTACTTTATATAAAACTAGCACTATATAGAGTATACTTTTAAATAAACATACATATTATATTAAGACAAGTACGTATACAAAGTTTACAGAAGATTATGTAATGTATTGTGTGCTGTTATTTTGATTTCTGATTTAAAAAAAATAAAATACTTGTGATAATAATCTGTTTCTGAATTAATGGAATAATTTAATTTTTGCTCTATTAATGTTTTTTATCACCATCTATAAAGTATTTTATAAAAGAAGTCAGTCAGTGTTTACTTATAAAATTATTACTCGAACATGGTTCAAAGTATTCATACATAAAAGTAAATGCATTAAAAGTACTTATATGCAAAATTTAAAAATCATTTAAAAAATATAATATTAATGTAAATGTTTTATTTTAAAAAATAGATGTGAACCACCTGTTTCAAATGAAGAAGTGGGAACGGAAGAAATTCAGAGCTTCATGCAGTTTTTTTGCTATGTGATCATTGATTGCATGCAATAAAACAAAAACATGTTTACAAAATGCTGGAGTGCCTTCAGTAGGACAAGTACATGTTGCACTTATAACATAAAGTTAAATAAATTTTAACCATTAAAGTAATAAATTTTAAAATTAGATTGCAAATTCATATAAGTTATCGGTATTTACATATCAGAGTCTACTGACTAATACATTTTGAAAATTTATGCTAAAGTTAATTTACAGCTCAGTTTAAATTCAATTATTTTAAATAAAGACCATAATTTAAAATTTAAATAAATAAATCATGTAAATGAAAATTTCAAATAAATAAAAATTAACAATTTATAAAAACAAGTCATAAAGTATTTGAATTAAAAATAGTATGCCTTTATAAGAAAAATTACTAACAATTTGGGAGAATCTTAATGTTTACACAATATTACTCCTTATTGAATTGAAGTTTTAAATGAAAAATTTATATTTCTTTTTAAAAATGGTTTGGCATTTCTTATGTTTACTTTTAATGTGTTGGAATCCAATTAGAATTTACTCATAAATAGCAATAATCATAGAATGACTAAAGATAAATAATGCATATTCATTAAAATAGAAAACAATGAAATTGATATTCAATGCTACTACAAAAAATAAGAATCAAAGTATAAACTTATCACTAATGATGTAGCTATTAAAAAAATATAAATTAGCCCATTCACATTTCTTTTTATCTTTTGGGGAATCAACTTTCAATTAAATAACTATCAATGTTAATACATAGAATCCTATTTTATATTTTAAAACAATGAGTTATATTAAAGCATAAAAGAGTAAATAGTAATGCAATTATAATCGTTTTAAAAAAAAGTTCCTAAATTAAAACAAAATAATTTTTAACTTACCTGACAAGTTGTTCTGATTTAAACAGAGGGCTTGTACGTCACTTTCTTCTTCATTTCGGCTTTAACAAAGCCTTGAATAAAAAAATCATCATTCATTAAGATATCAGGCTCAGTAAATGATATCTTGCTTACGAATTTATCGTCGAATAATTTTAATTCTTTCGATATATTTGCAGCAACACTTCGATTTCCAGTGGCACTGGAAAACTTCGTACTGTAATTTAATGTTTCGTGCAAATTGAAATTTTTCAAAAGAAGTGGTTTCGAACCTATGCTATGGGCCATTCTTGTGAAAAAATATGAAATAAAAGAACTACAAAATTAATTAATAACTAAAAGAACTAAGAGCTATATCTAAGTGAATCAAGAAATATAAATAAATATCCCAGCTAACACTAACGAAGCAGGCGAATACTTAATTAGATAAATAAAGTAGAATAAAACAAAAATTATGTAAAAGAGTTGTTAAAAATATTTCCTAACAAATATATATACTAGAATAATGCAAAAAATACAATTATATCATATGTTTTTAATTAGATAAAATTAAAATACAAGAACGACGTCAACAAACGTATAGGAAAACCAATGCTATGGATTAGCACGTGCAGTTTATTGACGTTGGAATCACGTGATTACTGACTGGCGTCAGTCTGTCAATGAAATTACTCCATTATAAACCGTACAAATTAATAAGATAAGTATATTAAATTTTCTAAATATAACTTTTAAGTAATATATATTTTAAGAAAATTACTTAAAATATATATTACTTACTTATTATTATGTTAATTTTTCTTTCTCTAATTTTTGAATTGGAACAGATCGCAAAATGATACATTTAATTAAAGATTTATTTCTCCTTCAGCATTCGTTTCTCAAAGTATAAATTTCATTAGAAAAATAGTCTAGTCTATGTTGCTCTCTATCATATCGATCACATTTGGCATTATATGGTACGTTTGCGTTAGTCCGGGCAACCTATCGGACGTCTGCGCAAAACATGTAAAACCTCGTACAATTCCAGTCAGTTTTGGTCGACTCGATACTTCTATAGCTACCAAATCGAGCTTGTGAATGTAAATTTTTTAAATTTACACGTTAATTGTAATTCACGGTAATTAAGTATTTATGGCAGTGGATTAAAACAAAATCATACATACATTTTTAAGTCGTAAGCAAACATTCAACGATAATGAAGGATCAACAAGTACACAGACGAGAATGGTTCCGAAAATTAAATCAAGGCAATAAATATTCTCAAAAATACTTAAATTTTGGATTTACCGCCACTGAACTAAATGATGGGGAAAAAACACCCAGGTCGTTTTGTGTCAAAACTTACAAATCTGAAGAACAACATGTGAAAGTTGTTTCTAAAACCATGTAAAATCATTTAGCTATGTTGGCAAAGAATTTTAAAAAGTATTTTCTGGATGAGGACAACTTGGTAGCAAGTTACGAGTGGATTAGGGATCTATTTCAAGATACTCCAGAAGGACTCTCAATTTCCGAAGAAGAAATCTTCATACATTTCACATCCAGTGAAAACTTAAAAGGCAATTTTGTAATAAATCGCTCTTTGAATTTTGGGTAGAGGTGGATGATGAATTCTCTGTACTGAAAACAAAAGCACTTCGTATACTAATACCATTTTCAACATCCTACCTTTGTGAAACCGAAATTTTCTACGGTGGCTGCTTTAAAGACAAAATAAAAATCTCAGCTAAATATAGAAAAATAACTCAGAGGTCAATTTCTAATATTAAACCTTCCTTTGAAAAACTTTGCTCTACAAGACAAGCCCATGAAAGTCCCTAATAATTATCAAACTTGTTCTTAATTTAGTATTAAGAAATTATTTATAAAATACCTTCTTCAGTACTGATACATTAAACGTATACTGGCTAAAATACCAGCTTTTCGCACGAGTTTATTTTTTTTTTTATATAAAACATTATTATTGATATAATAGCTGAACTGTAAAGAGAGTAAAACTGCGTGGACGACATTGTATACAAAAATGTAAAATGATTTTTTTAGATAAATGCTATAATTGTAAATAACTGTAATTTTAAACCTCGCAGAATTAGCATTTAGAAATAATGTTAAATAACGAAAAAGAATATAAAATTCCGATGAAGAATAATTGTGTTACTTTTTAATATTTAAATCGAGAAGACTTCAAAATGTTTTAATCCAGCAGCATACACGCACTCGATACTAGTACTAATGGTACTGCGGGGAGACTCAGTCATCGCAATCATTTGTTTATAATTATATTTACTCTACACAATACAAATCGGAAAAAAAAATTCCAGTGAATAATTTAATTAAGTAAAAGTATACTTACCGGCTTTCAAGGAATGTTAAATTTTTCTTTGATGATTTGAGAAAAAAACCCAATAAAACTGAACTAAAATGATTCAAAAGTGCAATACCTTAATAAAGGACGCAAATCAGAGACAGTTTTCACTAACATTACAGAAATGTTATTTGCTGGCAAAGCTGTCATATTTTGTGCAAGTAATTGTAGTTTAATGAGCTTTCATGATCGAGTGAGTGAATATTAACGTCGCACTGTTCAGCTACACGAGGGGTTTTAGAGACGGACCTCGTAATTTTGAACAATGGTTGACGAGGACGATACTTGAGCTGGCCTCTTTTAACTATCACACCACTCCAAGAGAACGTTTGAGCTCTTGACAGATTTAACATGCATCGCTGCCCTACACGGCGGGTCTTTAGTGGTATTGGGCTCGAACTCATGACTCATTTGGTAATCTACAAATAGCAAGTTGAACTTTTTCTTTCTTGTGTCTTTTTGACAAGGTGAACTGAACCTTGTGGTGCACTTATGGCTTCATATATTAGGTTGATGGAGTTCTTTAGGAAGCATTTGAAAATTTTCCTTTCGTTTCATGTTCATGGTGTTTCTCAAACATGAATAATATGTATTCTTTCAGCAGGTTTTTTTTTGCTTGATCAATTTCAATTTCCCTCAATAGAAATCACAGATGTCCCACGCCACCGCTCCCGATTTAAAAGTGTATTCAGAAAAAAATACAAATGATCTAAATAACCATATCAGTAAGTTTGAAGGTCAATCAAATGATTAACAAATGTATTATGCAGCCTGGCTGAAAAGTGAATAATGTCTTCCTTTTCTTTTTCTACAACTAATGTACAGTATTTCAATAATAATTACAGTGATTAATTGTTTATATCTTCTTAGAATTTTTCTTAGGGTCAGGGTTTCGTTTTTCTTTTAACGAGTAATATTTTATGCTAAAACGTAATAAAAAAAATCTATCATTGAGGAAATACAGCAAATTAAACAAAATGATTTTTTTTCTTTAATTTGGTTTTGGGATCAAATATAGCTATTTGATGACGGAAAAACGCCAGATGGTAAACATAAATATGTCAGTGTTGTTGTGTATTTCTTTATTATGGCAGAAAGTATTTTGTTTTACTTCTGTTTCCAGTTTTTTTTTTAAATCTTGAAATTTTCAATATGCTCGCGCCCCCTTGTAGGGTCCGGGCGCGCCCCACACTTTGAGAAACATTACACGTAATATATGTAATTAATTATACACATAATTAATTATTAGACTGCATTAAATATTCCTTCAAATTGTCCATGTAAAACAGAGGTTCCCAAACTTTTTTGTCTCTTGCACCCTTTGCCATGTTTTTCGGTATAGGGTACACCCCGGCTTAATTAATATCGAATTTTTGCAAGTTTATCACCTTAAATGTCTTTTTGACAGCTAGTACTACTACTTTAAAAGAACTAAATTTATAACTGAAGTATAGAGTTAAAAGTTTAAAAAGCATACTTTAATTAATTAAATTAAAAGATAGTCCTTATATAAAATAACTGTTAAATAAAATAACCAAACAATACACAATTGATTTTTAAGGAAGAGATGAATCTGGCGCTACAATAACAAATTTTCAACATTTAGTATCTAACTCGTCAGATTTAACCTTAAATCTCCTCTGCTAGTGGTGTCCAGTTTCTTTTTTTGTTTTGGAGATTGGCAACTGCACTCCTTCTTAGTAGGAAAGTAATTTAAAACTTCCTCACGATATTCCATAATTCGGGCCAAATAACAGGTTTGCTTTTTAAATCCAAAATTGCTGGCGTCCTTTTCTTAACTTTAAAATCTTCATTGTTGCATATCACGATCAATTCCTGTTGTCACGTGACATTTTTTTTTAATATGACCATATAAATTCCTCGCCTACTATAGTATTGCCATATAGTCAAAGCATTCTCAAACCTGGTTTCAAAATCTCAAGAAAAGGCAGTTCAATGTTGACGTAGGTTAAAACGTGCTGACAGATTGGCTGGGTTAATTTGAGAAAAAATTCCGAACCTCCCGTATTATACTTCCTTAGCTTAACTGTGGAAAGAAACGCTGAAATGGTTCCTGTTTTAAAAAAAATTATGCTGTCATCTTGTACGAGTGAATTAATCTCATTAAATTTAATAAATAAATCTGTTAATTAAGTAAAATTTGGTTTCCACTTGATTAAATTTTCTTTTAAAATCAAAGCTATGATCTAGTTTAATGAGAGCCAATATCATATAGACCCCCACTTACACCTCATTGACCGCCAAACTAATTTTTTTTACTGACGAGGACCCCTGGGGGTCTATGGACCACTTTGGGAATCACTGGTGTAAAAGATCCTAATTAAAAAGGTATCGTACAAATTCCTTTTAAAATGGCAATAATATGCAAATATACATCCACACACACACACACACACACACATATATATATATATTGTTCAAAAGTTTTTAAAATTTGATTTTACAAAATACTGTCTATCTTAACACAGTCTTAGAATAGAATAGAAAATTATATGTTTATTTCACATGTTACATTCAATAAAAAGAAAAAAAATGTCTATATAAATAAAAATAACTTATATTTTTCTTTGAAAATTCTTTTAACTGTTTGAAGCAATATAAATTAAATATTTAGCAATTATAGAATAGTTCATTTATAACTAAACAAAATTATCCCAATATATTAGAATTACAAACAAAATCATCTTAATAAATATAACTACGTTGTATTTCAATTTCGAGCTATTGCTATTAGAATCCTTTTGGTATGGTAAATAATTAATGAATGCACTGAAAAGCTCATTAATGTCTTACATTTTAAATTATCAACTATAGTCCTTTATAAGCGACTAAAGAAGTTATTTTTATACGAGAGGGGTAAATCATATTTTTTCATTTCAATAACAATGTCAATACACAATGTCTTACGACGACGACGGAACATAGAAGCTACGAAAACACACATACTTAAATATGTTAATCAACATGAAAATATTCTACGAAACTGATGACATCTATATTTATGTATGAAAGACGAAAAATAAATAAAATTGAAAAGCACAAGTGCAGCAAAATAATTTATTCTTTTCTCACTTTATCTTACGCAATGATTAATACTCCTGGGCATTAAAAATCTAAAAAAGAATTTTAAAACGAAAATAGTGTTAAATTTTTTGTTGTCCGACTTTGACTTGTCTGCATAATCACATGAAGCTAAAAGAATTATTTCGGAAGTAAAATTCACACAAGATTCCCTCAGTTTTCTTCGAAAAAGTGTCTTTTTCTCTGAGTCATTCTGTCCATTTCTTTTCATTCATAAAATTGACCGTGCTTTTCATCAATTTTGTTGAGACAAATCTCTGCCAAAACCGATATCTTTCAATAGTACTCGAATTCACTCATACAAAGCAGTAACTATTGTAGGAAATTAGTTGAAAGAGAAGGAACCGGATGCCACGAAATTCTTCCTTACTGCCCCCTCCCCTTTTCCTCCATGGGATCAGCCTTGGGAAACACGGCTTTAAATAGTAATGAATACTCGTAAAAAAAACTCTAGGACTCCATAGAAAACGTAAATATTTTGCATACACATTTTTAGATTTTTTTTTCGAATTTTAATTTTGACTCGTGGAACCCCAGGGTAATCTTGGTTTACTTTCTTCATAAACTAGTTGATTTTATATCCAATTTCCCGCCTCCTAATATTTCCGCCCCGGGCAGGGGCCTGGCTTGCCCACCCCTAGCGCCGGCCCTGATTACGATAGTCAAAGCATTCTCAAACCTGGTTTCAAAATCTGAATAAAATGCAGTTAAGGCCATTTTCGGCTAATGTTACATAATAGGACCCAAATTCGGAATATTTTTTCAGATATAAAAGTACTGAAACACATTATTATTGTATTCTGGCCTCACTATCCTGCAGAGAATCACTTATTTCATCATACTATACATCTTTATCCGAGTTGGCACATTTTTCTTTTATAAAATGTGTTTCGCATTTTTTCCTCCTATACCACAATGCTAAACAAGCTTTCCTTTTAGATGTTAAAAAGAAAAACAAATTGTTTATGAAATATTTTGAAATTTTAAAAAACACTATATTATAAATAAATAAATGAGTTACAAGGTCATAAATTTCAATGAAAATTGAGACCATTTTTCCTGTCCGAAAATGTGCTGGGCATAAAGTTCACGCTCTTGTGTATATGGCGAAAGCAGCCTTAAATGTCGAACGTAGGTTAAAACGATATAATGGATGCAACAGCAAATGGATGATAACGGAAAAACAAAATTTATTTTAAAGTGGGGCAATTAATTCTAAAATTTATTTTTGTAAAATCACCTTTAAATTGATGGGCTAATAAATAATAATAATCAGCGTTTCAGATTTTAGCGAGTATAGACAAGAATTATTTATTTTTTTAAAAATTAACTATAAAGGTACCCCCTTTTTCAATTATCTCAGAAATATACTATAATTTTTGTAAAAATTTGTTAGAATATTTTTAGTTTATTAAGCACATGGGTTGTGTTATTGTACTTTTATGACCTAAACTTTTAAATAGATTTTCAGAAAAATGAAGTACTTAATTAACAATATAAATATGTCTGGCAGAAAATATAAAAGTGAAGCAGGAAAACGAAAGCTATTGTTAAATCGAGAAAAAGAAATTAAATGTGTCAAAAATTTGACAATGGAACAAAGTAACAAGAATATAAAAAAACGCAGAGTCATTAACAAGTGAAAGGGGAAGGAACTTAGCTAAAGAAAATGAAGAAACTCAACAAGCAAATATTAATGATGAAAATATGATAGAATACGATGACCAGCACCCTTCTGAAAAATATATTGTTCAGCCAGAGGACATCAGTAATGCCCAACTCACACGCTCACCATAACTACATTGTTCGCGCGCCTATCCACCGACTCACTGGTAAGGGAAAGTGTGGCGGTGGTGTCTATATAAGCCACGAACTGTCTCTGAACTGAAATGATCATTTTAGTCTAGTGGGTAAGTTACGTGCTCACGGAACTGTGAATTATAATCTCCTTCAGTAATATCATGAATATTCTTAAGATATTTATTGACAATTAAAATGAGAAAATTGATTTTTGAAAAGAGGCAGTAAATTTATTTAATAAATTAACAAAACTCTAAACTACCATTTTAATTATATTTTGGGAAGAAATTTTAGAAAGATTTAATTCAATTAACAAAAAATTACCGACTCCTGCATAGGACATCTGTGAAGGGTATAAGTTAATTATGTCAATAAAAACGTGAATAAGCAATGTACGATATGTGTCAGATCAAAAACTAAAGAAGTATCAAGACGCAGCCAAAAAATTTAGTCCTAGAGTAGGAATAGAATATAGCTATGTGGCCAAGAGACGACTTATTTCAAAATTTGCGGATAAATCCACAGAAAAAGCTGTGTATGGGACAGAAAAATTTAAGAGACACTCTTATTGTTGCGTTAGATAAGCTAACCCTTGATTTCAATAGAAGAAACCAAGCATATATGTGCAGGATATAGTAAAAAATTTAAATTTGTGATGGATTTGCTAGATCAAAGTAAGAACATTAGCCGGGAGAATGTACGCGCTATTGATTAATATTCAGATGATGTAGACCAACATTTAGTAAGTGAAGATGTTCAATTCAAAGTTTATCTAACAATAAAGAAAACTGAGCTAGAGTCCTATACTTATAGTGATATGTTCAATTTAATTTTTGAAAACAAACTTGTTGACGTTTTTCCAAATTTGTATACCATTTTAAAGATTTTTCTAACACTCCCTATTACTAGTTGTGAAGTGGAGCATCCGTTCTCTAAAATGTCCTATATATAAACAAATATGAAACAACAATGGCAAATACTAGGCTTAATTATTTATCACTTCTTTCTATTAATTCTGATCTCATCAAAGATTTAAAATATGATGAGCAAATAAAAGAATTTGCCGCACAAAAGTGTAAAAAAGTTATTTTTGCAAATTGTGTAATTGTTTATATCGTATTTAGATTGTATGAAATAAAAAAATCATATATTTTAAATTTTCCCGCACAAAATTTTTTTTTTTAGTAAATTTGAAATTTTTAAAATTATTTAGGGGCCCCCAGATATTGTTAGCTCAGGACCCCCCAAAGATCACGGTACGGCCCTGGTCTGGGTTAATTTGAGAAAATTCCGGACCTCCAGTATATTATACTTCTTTAGTTTAATTCTGGAAAGAAACGCTGAAAGATTCCTGTTTTTAAAAAAATTATACTGTCACCTTGTGCGGGCGAATTAACCTCATTAAATTTAGTAAATAAATCTGCTAAATAAGTAAAATTTGGATCCCCCCACTTGATTAAATTTTTTTTTAAATTAAAGTCAAGATCTATTTTAATGAGAGCGAATAGCACATAGACCCCCCACTTACATCTCAATGACCCCAAATTATTTTTTTGCTGACGTGAGCCCCATGCAGGTTGTCAAAGACCCCTGGGAGTCTATATAGACCACTTTAGGAATCACTGTTTTAAATGATGGAGAATTATTTTGGTGTTACATTTTTAATACAAAAGACGCAGTTAGAAATCCGTTTTTAAGAGAGATTTACCTGTATTTTCTTTAAAGCTGTACAGACTTCCCCTAAGTAATACCACTGTAGAAAGGACATTTTTCGGAGTGACGTCTAAAAAGACAAAATTAAGGAATCGAATGTGACTCGAAATGTTTGAGTTAATTCTCAGAATCAAATGACTTTGGAAGAATAAAGAACTTTCTGCTTTGATTTCATTCCATCGCCACAAATGACTCAATACAATTTAGAAATTTATAAAACACACACACACACACACACAACAGGTTACAATACTTAGAAGGAAGAATTTTAATATATTTTAAATGAATTAAATAATTAAAGCATTTTAACGTATTTTTAAAACAGTTTTACAAAACTGATATTTATGAACTGCAAGTGGAAATCGATTCGCTGCTTTTTTTTGCCTCTTCGTGCTACTTTAATGCATTCGTTTCTGGCAACTCTGCAGCAATATTCAAAATGACAAACATTGAGTCAGAAAAGTATAAACGCACATCCTATACAAAAAATAAACTCGAAACGTTGAACGTACCTCGTTTTTGCCGAAAAAGCAACAAATTAGGAACTGAAAATAGTTAACTAGTACAATTTGGGAAATAATACATAATTTATTGTTTTTCTCCCAACATCATTTATTTTTAAAAGTCATCCATTTTATTTTTTCGGTTAAAGTGTAGTATAAGGGGCGGGAGCAACTGGCGAAGTCCTTTTTTTTGGTGACGAAAAGCGGTCGGCAAGGTACTTTTTTCGGAATTATTTATTTTAGAATGAATTCGATATCTCACCCTGACATTTAGATAAAAATCGTCAAATCCGAAGAAAAATCGCTAAATCCGATGTGGCCTCCCTATACACTTGAGCCATTTTTTCTTCAGGATTGCGAATAGAAAGAATTCGATTTTAAGTTTTAACATTAAAAGATGTCGTATGGGTAATAAAGAATTGTTTTGCCATTTTTCAGGTATTTACATAATTTACTACTGGGTGGAATAGATTTTAGTCGTGCAACAACAGCAACAAAAAAAACTTGCTCAAGCGCCGATTTAAAAAAAAAACTGAGAAAAAATTAGATGTTAAGTATAAACCTGGTGGTCTCTAACATTAGTTTATATCATTATTTTTTATAAATGTTTTATGTTTCAAAACTTTTGTGAAAATATGTTAACATTAAGCTGATTAATCTATCGTCGTAATGAATGCTATCAATATTAAACAAAAACGCATTTTGAAAAAAAAAAAGGTTAAAATTTTTTTTTTAAATTTCGGTATTGATTTGAAATATACTTCTTAAGTTGGTAAATAACATATTAAAAAATAAGAGATTTATAGACATTATTAGTTTCTGTTTCTCATGCCTTTACAAACTTTAAATTTGTTTTTCTCAGATTTTCATTTTGGAAGATATGAAAGGGTTTTCTATTCCCTAAAAAAAATTTCTGTTCTTAAGATATTATTTAAATTTTTTCAAGATGTATATATCTATATATATAAAGGAGAAAAGCGACTCACTCACTCACTGACTAATCACAATATCTCCGGAACTATTAAACCTACAAACTTGAAATTTGTTAGGTAGGCTCCCTTCATGGAGTAGACGTCAGCTAAGAACGGATTTTGCAAAGTTCGAACCCCAAGGGGCGTTAGAGATAATTATTTCCATTAATAAACTATTAGATGTACAGTCGTGAAACTTGGTACACAGATTTCTTTCATAAAGTAGAGATTCCCTACATAATTATTTTTACGAAAATCGACCTCCAAGGGGCGTTATAGATAATTATTTCCATTTTTAAACTATTAGACGTACAGTCTTAAAATTTGGTATAATCGAATTCCTTTCATGGTGTAGAGATCCGCAACAAAATAGTTTTGGGGGAAATTGATCCCCAAGGGTCACTGAGGGGGATTAAGGGCGTAATAGATAAATATTTCCGTTTTTCAACTAATAGAAACACCTGCTTGACAATTAGAAGGTATGTTCCGTTCATGGAATAAAGTTCCTTTTACAAAGATTTTTGCGAAAACAGACCCCCTAAGGAGTGAGGTTGCGAGAGATTAAGGCGTGTTATAGAAAAATTCTTGTTTTTGATATTAAGTCATTTACTTGAAGTTTGTTGAGCACTTTTCTTTAGTTGAATATAATTCCACTAAGAATGGATTTTACGGAAATCAACTCCAGGGGGAGCCGGGCGT
This sequence comes from Trichonephila clavipes, assembly GCA_019973935.1. Classification (NCBI taxonomy): domain Eukaryota; kingdom Metazoa; phylum Arthropoda; class Arachnida; order Araneae; family Nephilidae; genus Trichonephila; species Trichonephila clavipes. The sequence goes on along the minus strand of BMAU01003977.1, from coordinate 18,299 downwards.
ATTGATAGACAAAATTCCCGTTTTTGAGCTGCTAAGACTACAATAATAAAATTTGGTTTGCATGCTTCTTTTGTTGAATTGGAATCCGCTAAGAGTGCTCTCAACGAGGTATTGATGATAAAAATTCCGTTTTTGCTCTGTTAGATTTAGACTTGAAATTTAGCACGCATGTTTATTTTATGAAGTAGAGATCCACTGAAAGTTGCTTTGGTAGAAATCCACTTGATTATTAGGTTAAGTGAGCGAAAAAAAATCTTTCTCCTTCTATTTTAGATATAAATAGAAATTAGATATTATAATTTATGTTCTTTTTATATCAAGGGACGAGAGTGCAACAGCTATAAATATATTTTTCAATACAATCGAATTCTTAATGCTAGATATCAATAATTAATATATATGTAAACAGTATACATATATACAACATCGGGAAATACCCAGTGAAGCGAGTGGGTAACGGCTAGTATGTTCTATAAAAGTTTTATATAAATTTAGATCTGAGAACTCTAGCTAGTTTTGCAAAAATATTTAAGTTAATATTTTTAAAATGTTCATATTACTCTCATGTTTCCAAATTTAAAAATATTCATGCTTTTTCCAGGATTATCTATAAGAACAATTATTAAAATTTATCAAGGAAACAGGTTTTAAATTCCATACTAACTTAAAGAAACGTAATAAAAAAGAAGAGCTTAATTTGGAAATCAATTCGATGAATATAATATAGTCAGGCCTCCATCTTACGAATTTCTCTATTTCGCGAACTATTTCTTGGAACCAAGAACATTTTATGATTTTTTTCGTAAAATAACTTCCAAATAGCTAAGTGCATTTTCCATTTGTTGAACTTTTTCTCTTAGGAATCGATTTTTTTCTCTGTTTTTGAAATATTTCTGAACCTGAAATGTGCAAGTAAAATCATTGGAAACGATTAGACTTGAATTGTGTGAAAAACATACGCCTGATGAGGTATTCTGTGCACTGCAAAGATGTGAGGAGAGAGAGAAAATATTTTTTTTAACAAAAACAAACTAAGTTAATAGACTTAACCAATAGTTAAATTAAAGGACACACATGCTTAAAACTACTGGTCAAAAAATGTGTAGGTTTAAAATTAGAAAATGTTATTAAAATTCGTCAATCTTAATACAAAAGTCCTTTTTTAAAGTTGGCAATACTGAGTATTTCTTGACTAAATTTTTTCCCCCTGCTTTCCTAGCTGAATTAATCCTGAAATATATCTCATATTCGGCTCCTATTTTTTTAACACTGAGTGAAGGCAGCCTTAAAACTGTACACATAAATATGCATCTCTTAAATATATTCATTAAAATAAGAAGTAAACATAAAATATGATTATTCTTTAATATAAATAAAACATAAAAATTGCACATAAGCATTTTAAAATATATTCATAAAAACAAGTAATAAGTAAAAAAAGTTATAAGTGAATTCTTACTTAGATCAGCAAAATTTTTTTTTATTTTGGCTACTTTTCATTAAATAGTAACAATTAATATAATAGATATATACGTATGATAGAATCACAACATCAAGTGGTAATTAATTTTTATTAATTATCATTAAAGTATCGTATTGTCATCCCAAACAATCGTGTAAAAAAATTTCAGTTCAACTGAATGCTTTAAAACGTGAGAAAAAAAACCGTTTCAAGTTTTGACACAAGTCATCAAAAAATTTAGACTTGTGTGATCTATTTGTAATTCTTTAAATGATTTGTTTTAATCAATTAATTTTGATTAATTATTTTATTGCCATCCACAATAATTCATGTACATAAATTTTCAGCTCAATTGAGCACTTTAAAATCTATTTTATTAATGATTGAAAATTCCAAGAAGATAAATAAATATAGAGTGTGAACTAATAGTAGGAATTGAATAAGAAATAAAAAACAAATTATTACGGTTCATACAACTAAGTTAAAAAAAAAAAAAAAAATTTAATGCACAAACAATTAAAACACTTTGACAATGGCATCCAGGATTTTAAAATAGCTGTTTTCATCAGTATGAGTATCTTACGGATTTTTCTACAAATTTTGCTTTCCACAATTCTGTTAGTTGAGCGAATTTTATATCTAAATTATCAACTTCCCTCTACTGAAAAATTGACAAGAGAAAATAATTTTATAAAATAAAATTGTGTTCTAATATCTATTTCTATTAGCTTGATTCACGCCAGAAGTATAAAATAAAATAATTAGGAATTCTTTAACACAAAAAATGGCAGTTGCTCTTGAAGTTTATTTAAAAGTGTATTTGTTGTGAAATTAAGATATATAAATAACCCAAGAGATGTATCATTAACTAAATGTGATTTTGAAGAGAAATTGTGAGAAAACCCCTAGTTGCAAAGTTCACAAACACACACACACACACACATAAGGCTTTCCATTTGAATGAACCAATAAATGTTTTTTTAAATAATCATTTTGAGAAAAAAATTTGTTGTACATTTCACAAACATAAAATTTTTTCTTTGTATGAATAAACAAATGTGTTTTGAAATTACAAGATTGAGAAAAGCTCTTGTTGCATATTTCACAAACATAAGGCTTTTCCTTTGTATGAATACGTAAATATGTTTTTAAATTACAAGCTAGAGAAAAACCCTTGCTGCACACTTCACAAACATTATAGGCTTTTCCTTCATATGAATAAGTAAATATCTTTTTAAATGACCAGGTAGAGAAAAGCCCTTGTTGCACATTTCCCACACATAAGGCTTTTTCTTTGTATGAATATGTAAATGTTTTTTTAAATCACCATTTCGAGAAAACCCTTGCTGCACATTTCACAAAAATAAGGTCTTTCCTTTGTATGAATACGCAAATGTCTTTTCAAATCACTAATTTAAGAAAAACATGAGGCTTTTCCTTTGTATGAATACGCAAATGTCTTTTTAAATCACCATTTTGAGAAAAACCCTTGCTGCACATTTCACAAACATAAGGCTTTTCCTTTGTATGAATACGCAAATGTCTTTTTAAATCACCAATTTGAGAAAAACCCTTGCTGCACATTTCACAAACATAAGGCTTTTCCTTCGTATGAATAAGTAAATGTCTTTTTAATTGACCAGATTGAGAAAAGCCCTTGTTGCACATTTCACACACATAAGGCTTTTCCTTTGTATGAATACGTAAATGTATTTTTAAAACACCAGCGTGAGAAAAACCCTTGCTGCACATTTCACATATATAAGGCTTTTCCTTTGTGTGAATGAGTAAATGTGTTTTTAAATTACTATTTTGAGAAAAACCCTTGCTGCACACTTCACAAACATAAGGCTTTTCCTTTGCATGAATAAGTAAATGTCTTTTTAAATGATCAGGTTGAGAGAAGCCCTTGTTACACATTTCACTAACATAAGGCTTTTCCTTTGTATGAATACGTAAATGTGTTCTTAAATCATCATTTCGAGAAAAACCCTTGCTGTACATTTCACAAACATGAAACCTTTCCATTGTATGAATATGGAAATGTCTTTTTAAACTACCAATTTGAGAAAAACCCTTGCCACACATTTCACAAACATAAGGCTTTTCCTTCGTATGAATAAGTAAATGTCTTTTTAAATGACCAGATTGAGAAAAGCCCTTGTTGCACATTTCACACACATAAGGCTTTTCCTTTGTATGAATACGTAAATGTGTTCTTAAATCATTATTTCGAGAAAAACCCTTGCTGCACATTTCACAAACATAAGGCCTTTCCTTCGTATGAATATGCAAATGTCTTTTTAAATCACCATTTTGAGAAAAACCCTTGCTGCACATTTCACATATATAAGGCTTTTCCTTTGTGTGAATGAGTAAATGTGTTTTTAAATTACTATTTTGAGAAAAACCCTTGCTGCACACTTCACAAATGTAAGGCTTTTCCTTCATATGAATAAATAAATGTCTTTTTAAATTACCATTTCTAGAAAAATCCTTGCTGCAGATGTGACAAACATGTGGCTTTTTATCTTCATGAACATGTAAGTGATGCCTCAAATTCTGTTGAGTAAAAGCCATTTTCCTAATTTCAACTATGCAACTTTTTTCACAGCTGTGGTAGCAAAAGTTTCAATTTAAAGTCTGCAACTGAGAAAATGGGTCTTGCATCTTTGTGCATTTCACAATACGAATTTATTTTTACATCCATCTGAAAAAAAAAAGAAATCTAATCAATATAATGTAGAACACGTAGAGAAGCAGAATTTTATGCTTCATTTTAATTTCTGAAGTAAAAATATTCTGGTGGTTGTCACAGCTTAAAACAATCAGCAAAGAAATTTTTTTCTGATATCTGAAGAAATTTTAGTAGGCTTTTCAATAATAAATCAATCAAAAGCTAAAATATATGTTAAATATTAGTTATACTAACAATATGTTCATGTAATTAGGTAATAATATATTAATTAAAAGCATTAAAATGAATGCATGTAATGGTTTTGTAATGTGAACTTCAGAGACTCCAAAAGACATTTCTGTTCTTTTTAAAACTGTTTTCCTTTATTGTGTACTAAATTCGAAAAAAATAACCCCAATTAAACTAGAATAGGATATATTTTTTTTTTACTTCAGCACAATATACTTTTATCTTGTTCAAAAATAATGTAAATTTGCTCTTTTTGCCAACTTTTCTAAAATGAGTCAGTTTTGACACTTTTTCAGGGACAAAATATTCAAATTGCTCTGTAACTCATTCTGATCATCATGATTAATTCAGTCTAAATCCTGAAGAAGTGCACAGAGGTTTATTCTGTTAGACCCCGTGATTTAAAATATTGGATTTCACATCACTTATTTTTACCAGTTTAGAAAATTTTTTTAAAACTTGAAATAAACATTTAAAAACTTCAGCATTTCTGAAAATAATCACATAATTTTTTTCCCCCCATTGTGCCAGACCTTACTACTCCAATTTTGATTGAAGACTGAAACACATTTGCTAAAATAGAATTGCGTTACCAATGTAAATGACTTAACTGTTCCAATGATATTTAGTTGTTGCCCGGCATCACTCGCACAAAAAAAAATGACCTTAAGTTCTTGCGCAGAGAATCGCACACCTAAAGGTATTTACATTCTATTTTTTTAGCGTAAAATCTGTATAGAAAAGTAGGAAACACATTATGTTTATTAAATTTTCTCACGAAAATTTAGTTTTTCTATTCTTTTTATAAGTGCATTCAGTACATTGTTTATACAACCCTTTAATTTTGTTATGAGTGAGTGGGATGTTTTCACTGAAATTAACTTTAATGAGATAAATTTGCAGTTACAAGGCAACAGCCTACATTTGATTATGTCAAGTACCATCATTTCACCATTTCTTGCCAGAATTAAGCTAAAGCAGTATAATACTGAAACTTGTATAACTATTCTTACTTTCTCAATTTGTCACAGACAATCTGCCAGGAGTATGACATTTTAAACTATATTCATTATTTAAATGCCCTGGATTATGGTTTTAAAATTCCATTTGAGAATGTTTTGATCATGGTAATATTACAGTATGTGTGTGTGGACTTAATTCATAACACCACTGTTTTTACACTCCTCATTTAACTGTGCCTGAGCATACAGATTTGTTAACGTTTCCAGCCCCAACTGAAACTGTACAACCCCGCAACGGGGCATTCTGACTGTAAACAGGAAACTAATCAGATGGATGCAAAATCTTTGCCAACAAATGCAATTTAGACTTTGTTTAAATAAGCAGCACGTTTAAAGGTGTCATTTAGATTTATATCCACATTACTACTTCATTTTAAGCGTAACTGTATTATCTCCATGTCTGGCTGTTATTTGAACTCCAGCAACGGCAATAACCACATTGTAAAAAAAAGTCATATTTAGAACAGGAACTTATCGGAACAGACTCTAATAAAGATCTTAACACACAGCTTAGAATTGGATATCAGCAATTTTGGCTTTAATAAGAAAACATACTTGTTATTTGTCCTGAATTATGGAAAAGTGAGATAAATCTTTAAATTGCTTTTTCTCGTGAAAAGGAATTTCAGCATGGTTGTCAATTTCCAAATATATTTATATACTTGACACTACTTACCCAAGTAAATTAGGATTAAGCCCAGCATAATTAATGTGAAGTGTTGAAAAATGGTTAAAATACATCAGACTCATTCTTCTCATCAAAACTATTTTCATTCTTTTTGCCTAATTTTTTACACAAAAGATAATTAGTTTTAACTTAATTAATAAATGCTTATAATTAACAAGTGTCTATGTTTAAGTTTTTAAAATTGCACTTTACCACAATTAAAAATTTAAATCTTTTCAACTTTTCTCTCAAACAAATTATTTTCATATTCGTGTGTGTTTCTTTTCTACAAAAAATATCTAAATTTTTATTAATAACCTAAAAGAAGAAATTAATTGCAAAAAAATATGGCATTCATTACTATCACAACAGTGTTAAATTTCCGAAAATATATATATATATTATCTGAATCATATTATAAAGTTTGAAAGTTACATTTGTGTGTTAATACTCAGAAAGAAGTTTAAAAATTCTCCACTTATAAGTAACAGGGCTTCATTTTCCTAATATATATAGCACAATATATTTTTTAAGCTTACTGATTTTTTTATTTTATTTTATAAGGATTCTGCAGTTGGCAATAAAAGTCTCTAAAGTAAATGATACTTTCTTAAGTTTTTCCAAATTCTTTTATAATAAAACTATCTGCTGCAATTTGGGTATGTATGTATTAACATCACCACAGAAAATTTAAGCAGCACTAGTCACGCCATATCATTTTAGCACAAAAAAAACCCTCCTCCCCCCTCCTAATATTCTTATGCCTTTTATTTGAAAAAGAAAAAAATAATCAGTCTCATCAGGGGTGTCCAACACGCAGCCTGCCAAATCTTTTTTTTTTTTAAATTTAAATATCAGGTCTTTAAAGTTTTTTCATTTTGAAATTTATTTGAGGGGAAATTTATATATATAAATATCTACAATGTATTTGCCTGTTACCTGTTCCTATTTAAAATAAATCCTTTTGAGAATAGAAAAGTCCCTTAGATTAAAATAAATTTATATTTTATATCAGACAGTAATACAAGATTCTCTGAGCGTGCGACTTTCATTTATCCTCCTCCTTTTCTGTTTGGAGTGCCCAAAAAGCAAGAGGCAGTCAGAGATGTTTTTTAAAGTTTAAAAAAATATATTCAGGACGGTTAAGATAAAGGGCAATGTATACTTAATCGTTAGCGAATGACAGCACAATCAAATTTCAACAATGAGTAATGAAAGATAAGTTCAAAAGGAACACTGTAATTTTCAAGAAAATGGCAACTGTAATATTTTAAACATTATTTGATCATTACATTATTATATTATATAGATATTATAATATTATATGTCTGGGGGTATACATGAAAAATAATGAAAATAATAATCCATTCTTTTTTAAATTTTCACTACAATAAATGTTTTTTTGTTTCGAAATTTGATATAAAGTTACATACTCTTATGTGTGGCCTGCGAGATTGTAATGGTTTTCCGAAGTGGCTTGCAAGGTCATTTAAGTTGGGCACCCCTGATTCACATAGTGGTGAAAAGTGGCATGATTTGTATGGTGCAAGTTTGACTATGGTGATATTCCAGGAATATGTAACAAAAAATGGTAAATAGCGAAATTTGTAAATGTTCTGGGTTCCTTGGTAATAAAGGCTTGTCTCACAGAACACTAAGCTTCTGGGTGAAGAATAGTCACCAAGAAAGGTTGTGAAAATTTCACCAGCTCAAAGTGATAGGAAAGGGAGTCCTCCCCATTTTCTAACTGTGAGACAAAAAAATCAAAGGCAGGAATTTTCCCCTAATCTTCACCAAAAACACTGAAATAGAAATGAGTTCCTTCCATTGTGAAGATTTGTAATATGAAAAATATTTATAAAAAAAGACAAAATAATAAAATTTAATAATAATTAAAATATAATAAAATATCTTATTCCTAAAACTTACAAAACATTAACTATTAAAAACAAAATCAATCCTAAAAATATAAACTAAGTACAAGCATTAGAAATGTTAATGTATTTAACTGTACATATGGAACAGAAAAAATTAACTGTATTTATGTATTAAACCAGGGGGGTCAAACTGCAGCCCACCATGAGCATTTTTTAGGCGCGACCAATATATCCTCACACAATATAATTCATAGTAACATAAAATAAAATTCTCCTGAAATTAGAAAGGCAGCAGCAAAAAAGAGATGTCAAGTACCAGAGAAAGAACATTATTTTTTTTTTGTTCTCATATTTCTGTTTATTACAATGTATTATTCGAAATAAACTTACATTTCTATGAATATTGATTTTTTTAGGCCTACCTTAATTTAAACCTTACTTGTTTGGCCTGAGTTAGCTTTTCAGTTTGACACCCCTGTATTACCCTATTAAGTTCTAAATGGGGCCCCATATGAAAATTCCTTCGGGGGCCCTTTTTAGGAATGAGAGCCTTGTTAGAGATCCACATGTTGGCGCCCCGTATCATTGATACAGCGGTAGCTACGCCCCTGTATTTCACACTTGAAACTGAAAGCCAGCTAAATTTCGAGTCTTCTGACAAGAACTTCTTTCAAAGGAAGCAAACAGGAGATAGCGGAACTGATATTAATATTTATAGTATCAATATTATTGACATCAATATTTATAGCTTAAATCATACAACCAAAAAAATGTTTGGGGGTAAACATTAAATATAAATTATCAATTAATCTATTCCCCTTTCGGTTTAATTAACACTCTCTATTCAGGAACTTCTCGTAAGAGAGGAAAAATTTCAACTAAACAATTACTTTTTCTGAAGAGCCTTCATCCACGTTAGATTTCATAATTATGTATAATAAATTGAAACAAACTAAAAAAAAAAAACTTATGTGATAACAAAAGCAGTACAAAGGAAAATTAGTAGTGAGAATGATGATAGAACACATATAAATAATGTCCCAAAATTGTCAGATTTAGACTTACATTAAAAAGAGTAAAAAGTTTGGCACCTTTTTCGTAACACTCTGATAAAAGCAAATTAAATAAAAAAAAAATTCAATCAACAATATAAAAGAAAAATAATTTTCCTCCGGGAAGCGCCATTTCTGGCGTAACGTTAAATAAAGAGCACTTCCCCCCCCTTCCCAGTTCCACTCCCTCTTTGGCATGGTCAAAGAAAAAGAGGTTGCTTGTCATTGGTAGATGTGCAATGACGTCATTATTCTGGGTGTCCTGGTTTGGCGTTATAGCATTTTTCGATGCCCTAGTCGTTCATTGAAACATAGAAGTTTTATCCCCATTTGGGAGATTGTTTTTCAGGGAGATTTTTCTTCCGTGTCTTGAGTATAAGAGTTAAATTCCCTTGCGTATAAAATTTTCACTGTAAAAATAAGAATCTGTTTTTTTTTTCATTCACGTAAATCAAAATATTTTTTTTTTAATGGATTCAATTTTGTAGAAGAAATATATATTTGAGCTTAGTAAATGAGGAACTCAATTACAAATAAAAAAATTGTTATATAAGTTTTTAATAATTCATTTACAGTGATTATTAATACTTTGAAAATGAATTACATGTTTCGAGTTTCATCCTTATGTAAGAAAAAAGAAGTCACTTATAAATAAAGAAAATGTATGTTTTTTTTTATAATATATATTTATTGGTAATATTAATGTACATTTTAAAGGTAAATGAATTCGTTCTTATATCAAAATGAATTTGTACAGAAAAGTGATATTTTAAATTATTAGCTTATGTTCATTTTTCTAATTAGTGATTTGTTTTTTGTGTATGTGTAGAAGACTCATTTATTCACATTTATAAAAAAATTCGTCTAATACTCTGTTTCCTTTTAAATTTTAGAATTAAATTTACTGTAAAAGTTTTAGCTATTATAAACTTAACTATATAAATAAACTCATACTTAAATTTTTATTTTTTATCTTTAGTAAAATACTTTAAATAAAGAGATTCGTGGCTATTGTAAAGAGTAATTTTTTTTCCAGGTATAGAAGTTTAAGTTGGCATTACTTTCCAAGATGGCGACCGATTTAACAGCTGTCAAGTGGTTTATTCTCAGTTTGGTTTGGCAATTCATCAAAACGATCATCAAGCAAGGCGTAGATTCTTCGAATGGGCCCAAAACGAGATTGCCGTTGTTCCCGATTTTCATAAGCGAAATTTGTTTAGCGATGAAGCGCACTTCTGTTTGAATGGCTACGTCAACAAACAAAACTGCCGCATTTGGAGTGAAGCTAATCCACAAGTGTATGTTGAAACACCGTTACATCCAGAGAAACTGACTGTTTGGTGCGCTTTATGGGCTGGTGGAATCATTGGTCCGTACTTCTTCAAAAACGATGAAGGCCACAACGTTACAGTCAATGGTGATCGGTATAGAGCCATGATTACTAACTTTTTCATTCCTGAATTGAACAATCATGATGTCCAGGAGCTGTGGTTCCAACAAGACGGCGCAACCTGTCACACAGCTCGTGCCACCATCGATTTATTGAAAGACACGTTTGGTGACCGCCTAATTTCACGTTTTGGACCTGTGAACTGGCCTCCAGGATCTTGTGATTTAACACCGCTAGACTATTTTCTGTGGGGCTGTGTAAAGTCATTGGTCTATGCGAATAAGCCACAAACGCTTGACCATTTGGAAGACAACATTCGCCATGTTATTGCCGATATACGGCCACAAATGTTGGAAAAGGTAATCGAAAATTGGACGTCCAGATTGGACTACATCCGAGCCAGCCGTGGCAGTCCTATGCCAGAAATCATATTTAAAATGTAATGCCGCAAGATTATCTTTCGAATAAAAAAAATTCACGTTAATCGAATAATACATCGTTTTTTTATTGTAATTTAAATTTCTATACCTTTAAAAAAACACCCTTTATAAGAAACACCTCAATGTTCTAACTTCCACATCACATCCATATTATTCGTGCAAGTTATCATCGACAAATTAATTCACATAATTCTCAATTTTTGCAATTATTTTAGAGGTGTTCTCTTCTAACATGCTCACACATATAAATCTTCATTCAGGGTTTAAATCATAAGTCCTGAAATAGAGTACCACTTGAATCCCTTCATCAGTGGTTTATTATAGAGAATAGTTTGTTTTTATAACAGGCAAGTATGATGAAGAAATGGTCATTATTGGAATTTGGATTCATCTTAAGAAGTATTTACTGATCTGCAGTAGCGCACAGAGGAATTTTTCAAGAGGGGTTCGGTGTCGAAAGTTCACCACTCTTGTATCATGCTCCTTTTGATTTTGTCGATTTTCGGGAACAAAACACAGTAAAAAATTAATTTTTGAATAAATAATTAGCATTAATTAATAAAATTAATCATTAATAACAAGTAATTAATTAAATTTTACGTAATATATACTTATAATTATAATCAATCGGAAAAAATATCAAGTGCTTTGGGGGTTCTGGACCCCCCCTTGTCTGCGCCTCTGCCGATCGGTGTTGTGTCACTCGAAGCACATCAATTTTCTCCTTTCCTAAAGTATGTTTCTTCCTGTAAAGCTACTGCTCGAAAATTAATAGGAAAATATGACATAAAATTATACGTTTTCGAGCAAAAATAAAAATTAGCCATTAAATTGTAATTTCCAAAAACTTATTTAGATTTTGCATACGGCAGATACCTGTGGAGGCCTTTTACACGTTTTGAGTGTAAATTATTGGGAGAGGGGATTGATCTTACATTGATTTTCTAATGTAATGGTTTTTATTGCTATGTTAATAAATAATATTCGATTATTGTGAATTTTTCGATTTATTTTTGGACTGGGGCTAATTTTTTTTCTGAGTTGCACATTTGGAAACTATTGTATTACCATACATCCTAAAAGGGAAGATTGTGTTTAGAATTAGAATGACGCGTGCATTATATTCCTTAAAATATTTTTGAAGTTTATTTATTTTTATCACACAGAGATCAGAGCATTTATCTTAGAATTTCAGCAATGTTATACTAACTGATACATCAAAAGAATTATAATTTATTGTAACTTAAAAATAAGAAGCTAACAAGTTTAACTTCTATCCAAAAACTAATAAAATAACCTTTTTATATGAAAGATGAAAAAGTAAGAAATAAATGTGTTGTAATTAGTCACAAAAGAACAATTAAATACGAATAAGAATGGTTTTTTCCTTATATAAATATGTTTACCAAGATACATGAATGATTTGCTCCTTGCTGACTTAAAGATATGTGTTGTCATAATTTTGTCTTATGTCAACTAATTGTTTGCGTTTTACTAATCAAGAATTTTTGTAAAAATTCAAAGGATTTGATATTTTATGCTAACAAAAGCAGTATATTACAGTTGGAAGAAATATAATTTTACATTTATTCATTTGTGTATTTAAAGGATTTATTTTTAAGAACATGCAAGTAATTCGATAGTATATTAATGCGTCTCAGGACTCTTAAATTTCGAAAAATCGATTTTTTGAAAAAAATATATGTTATAGCCCTATCTTTTCTAAATGTTTTTCAACCAAAATTTTAATGATGCGATCAAAACTTCTTGAGTTATTAATAAAAAACTGAAGTATTCCAGGAGTAAACAAAACTGCCACGCCCATTTTTTTAACAGATGTTTGATGGTCTCCAAACTTAGCTTTTAGAAGTGCCACATTTAATATTTTTACTTTTGAAATAAGTAATTTAATTCTTACTGTTGAAATAGGTATCATAGCTGCAACTCAACTCTCTATTTTGCCGTATTGTTTACTTCCAAAGCCGTTAGATTTTTTGCAAAGCTGTGTTAGATTTTTCTGCTGATTTCAACTTTTGTATGATCTTTCGCGAAATGGAAAATTTTGAGAAAAAGCGACCGTCTGGTCAAAGACCAAAAAAGAAAAGGTTCAAGGGAATAAGTTCATGAAGAAAACAATATCTGGTGAAAGTAAGAAGAAAAAAATCGGGTGAGGCTGTGCTGGGGCACACAGCCGTTGGTTTTCACGTGAAACGTCTATGTTAGCGAATCGCTTTTAAAGTAAAAGATTGAAATAAATAAAAACAGGATTGACGGTGTTTTAAGTATTTTAATAAAAAAGAACAGATACATAATATAAACATAAATTATTATTACAATTAATATTCGGCCATGATTTTATTTAACATAGGTCTGTGATATGTGAAATAAGAAACATACGGCATAATGTCAAAATTAATATTTCTGGTGAATGTACAGTCTATAGTGGTATTGTCTAATGTTGTCGGTGATGTTTGTACGTAGTTAAGGCCGAATTCATTCCTCATGAACTCAACAAGATAGCTGTTCTGTTGTGGATCGCAATTGAAATCGCCGCATAGAACGATTGGAGTCTCCAAGTCTGGCTGAGAGTTCGGTATTAATTTTGTTAAGTTTGCTGAATATGGCAGGAGTGATTGATAAAGACATATCTTAACAGCTTCAGCCGACGCCTTAGGATGTATATACGGCACCGAGGATAAACAGCGTAAGATCTTCGACTTTAACGTCCACCAAGCATATGTCGCCGACATTATGTTTTCTCAAGACTGAATTTCCGCATGACTTGTTGGCATTTACTATGATTTCGCTACAGTTCGTGGAGCTTTGTAGGTTTTCTGTAGAATGCAGAAACTCGCACCGGCAATTCAGATGAGGTAGACGGACAATGTGTACGATTTTCAAGTGCGGTGTTATTACTTGCTCTTAGTTCGAAGCCCTTGATCATCACAGTGTTCGCGCAATTCATCCAAGTCTCGCTAATTACCATATCATCGGAGTTCATCAATATATTATCGCTTTCAATATCTCCTGCATGGGCAACCAAACTTTGTGCATTGAAAGCAGATACGATCAAAATTAATTGCCGTCGTCGATGTAGGTAGCCACCCTGGTCTTTATTGCGTTCGGCTAGGACGTCTCGCTTACAGAAGGCTCTTGCTTGCATTGACAACGTGGGAAGGCGATGATTGGCCATCCGATCGTACTCGTCGCGAATATCTTTCACCGTTGGCGCCGTGCTGCCTCGCCCGTGATAAAATTTAAAATCGTCTTTATCATTGGTGAGATACAGACCGTCAATCGTAGTTACTCTACTCAGCGCAACGTACACAAGCTGTATCTGTTGTGACTTATCGTAGTTGAAAACGACTTCGTCGAATGTGCCACCTTGTGACTTATGAATGGTAATCGCGCTTGCGGACACAACCGGAAATGGTTACGTCTACATCTGATATTCCCACCGAGCGGTTTGTTGGCGGCTCTGGTCACAATAGGTGTCCACTTTAAATCTAACACATCATGTTTGCATAAACCAAACGGATTGGCTTCAAATACCGTTTTGAAGCGTTTGTCCACTGAACGCCAATGATTTTGCATTGCTTCACTTCTACTAATATTAAGATCTCTCAGTTCCGTTGCAGATCCAATAGATATATCGATCGTCTGTTTATTCGTTACATCCATAAGTACAGGTATTCCAGTGGTAGAGGTGCTCGCGAGGTTGGCGGCAGCAGAAAAGTTCCCTCGCGGCGTCGGCTTTTGCGACGTTCCCGAAACCGTCTTGCTCGCTCGGCGCCGGACATTGGGGTACCTGTGTGTGGCCCATAACCCCTCTTTCCAATGATAGCCGTGATTTATATTTCTGGCTGGCTCTTGCACGAGCTGAGGCCGACATAGCAAATGTTTATATATTTTTTTATCACTTTCTGGTTATTTTTAATATAAATACTGTCAAATTACACTTATTTTTGTATGAATCAATCGGTTTCAATAATCTTGATAAACACACGAAAGAATCACCGCTCTATCAAGTCGGAGTCACGAGTTACACTGAATAGAAGCGAGCGAGAGCGCCGGTTTCGCACAGTTAACGCAGTACCCCTCCCCCGCCGCCCCGCTTGACCCAGACCTGGACTCAAGGTCATAACAGCGAGCTGACTATATAAGTGAAATATTCACACCACAATTTTGTTTCTAGGACTAATAGTTTTGTAATTATTAAGGTACGATGATATAGACCTTTTCGTTACGGTCCACTTTTTGAACGTGGTACCCGTATGTTTCGGCGCGATTTTAAAGACGTTTCACGTCAAAAACAAATTTTCTAAGGAAATCACCAAACGATAGTGCCTCCTATAGAAAGTTGCCGAGGAAAAATATCTTTTGGATTCATGTGAAGCTGATATTTCACAGCATTTTAAAGGTTATCGGCTCATAGATATCAGTCTTTTTTTTCTCGGGCAATTAGAAAAATATATTTGTTGTTTGGAATGTCATGGCAAAATAAAAATAAACAAAAAATCTAGTGTAGGACTTTCGTCATCTTTTTATTGATGTACTCAAATTGCAAAATGCAAAAAAAAAAAAAAACTGAATTCATGGGAGCTCATTGGAGCGAAAAAGAACATTCCAGAAATAAATAGAAGATCTGTCTTAGCCATGAGATGTATAGGCCAAGGTTTATCAGCGTTAAATACATTTTGTACTTCTATGTCATTGCCAAAACCTGTATCTCAAAAGGCACATGATAGTATCAACATAAGAATTGCAGATGAGTGCGAGACTTTGGCAAATGCGTCAATGAGTGATGCTGCTTTGGAAGAAAAAATTCTCGAAGGAACACGTAACTGCATTGCTGTCAGTGGGGATGGCACATGGAAAACTCGTGGACTACATCACTTGTTGGTGTTGTGCACGTTAATTGGAAGCAGAGTGTGGGAAGGTGCTCGATATCGAGATTATGTCATCCTTCTGTAAGGTGTGCGACTCATTTAAAGGTCCAAAGTTTGGACCCAAATACAGTGTTTTCTTAGCGAAACACCAGCCCTTTTGCAAAAAAAAAAAAAATCATAATGGGTCTGCTGGACAAATGGAAGTGAGTGGGATGAATAAAATTTTTTCCGTTCTGAACATAAGCATGGGCTCATATATAAACAGTATATAGGAGATGGAGATACAAAAACATATATGTCTCTTGTGGAGAAAAAGCCCTATGGTGATAATATCGAAATTGAAAAAATAGAGTGTGTTGGCCACGTGTTCAAAAGCGAATGGGTAGTCGCTTGAGAAAGCTTAAATCATCTCTTGGCAAGAAAAAAATTGTCCGATGGCAAAACAATTGGTGGGAAAGGCCGCCTCACAGATGTTGTCATTAACATATTGACAACTTTTATGGGAATGCAATTCGTGGTAATCCCAAAAATGTACACGAAATGAGGCAGGCAATCTGGGCTGTATGGGCTCATACAGCTAGTACTGACGAAACCCAAACACTGGTTTTTGCCCTAAAGGCAACAATAGTTGGTGCAAATATGATATTTGTGTCCAAAACAATAAAGTGCAGGGTTTTAAACACAAAAATAACTTGCCTGAAGCAGTTTCTAAAGCAATAAAACCCATTTTTAAAGATTTGTCACATTTAAAACTGTTGCGAAGAAGTGTCTTGGAGGTAAAACTCAAAACCTAATGAATCTTTGAATTCATTAATCTGGAAACAGCCCAAAAACTATTGGATCTAGCATTACGGTAACGAGAATAGCTGCCTTTTTAGCTGTATGTGACTACAATTATGGGCATAAGAGCCAAATTGATATAATGAATGCAACGGGTTTGAAATATAACAAAAATAACGTTATCACTGCTAAAGATGTTGATAAAAAACGCTTATCGACAGCTTTTAAGCGCGTAACAGCAGCCTCCTGAAATCACGAAAAACAAAAGGCTGAAACTGGCCAAAGAAAATATGAAATTTAAGTTGTCTGAGGGGGTGTGCATATGATCCAGGAGCATATTAGTATAAATAAGGTAACCATTATATTTTTCATGTTTTTAATTTACGACTTATTTTTAATAAAATTAACCTTTCCCTACTTAAAACCCTACTTGTTTTATTTATTTAAAGTTACATGTAAATTTTTCGAATACATTTTTATATGATTTATATGTTTTTTCAAATAAATTACTGACTTCTTTTGCCATGTTTCAACTTTTAATTCATTTTTCGCAGAACTAGAGTAAGTTTAAATTAAGCATGCACACTAATTTCTTAAAATATAATAATTCTATTTATTTAAAATTTCATTTACATCTTTAAAAATACATTTCTATACAATTTATAAACATTTTTTTAAGCAAATTACTGACCTTATTTTTTTGCCACTATTTATCTTTTTTAAGTAATTTTTGCAAAACTTAAAAATTAGCTTCGACACCTTATTTCTTAAAACTACTGTTCCTATTTATGTAGAATTCCATCAACAACTTTTTAGAGTATATATCTATGTGAGTGTTTTGGAACTTTTTAAAATTACTTATCTGTTTTTTTTTGGTCACTATTTAACTTTTTAACTTATTTTCTTTCAACTTACAAATTGAGATTCATGGCCAATTTCTGTAAAATTCCTTGTCCTTTTATTAGAAATTTTATGGACAACTAAAAAATAAGTTGTTCTATGAATGTGTATACTACATTTTTAAAAAAATATTAGCAATTATATTTTTTTGCCTTTTGCAACTTTAAACTCATTTTTCTCAAAACATTAAAATTAAGCTTGCGCGTATAAATTTAAAGAAACTACTTGTCCTATTCTTATACAATCTCAAATTAAGCTGTTCTACAACTTATACAAAGTTTTAGACATATAACTGAAAAAATTTCATGTTTACTTAAATAAAATTTTTCCAAGAGTTTTTAAAATATTTTTTTTAAATTTTAAAAATATTTAATTACTTAAAAAACTAAAACAAATTTGTATAACTTTAGGACTCGGCATTTTTCTACAATTTAAATCTAATTTTGTTAAGTTTGGTCAATTTTTAACCTCAGATTTTTACGCGCAGTAACATACTAGTTTTTTAAAATTTCTAAAAATTGTCCAATTTAAAATTCCTTATAATTTTTTAAAATTTTTAAGAAACAATCTGAATTTTGATTAAATATGTATATAAGTATGATTATGAAGTGGAGAAAGTTTCAAGTTTCCATGTTGTTTTCATAGAAAATTATATGGATTCCAGCGAAAAAATGTTTTTCTTGCATTCCTCGATGAAGTTAAGAGTCCTATGACCCCTTAATCTCTCATTTAGAGGAAACATGAGGGATATCGCAATGAGACGGACCTCATTATTTGAATAACAATCAAGTAACGAGGATGATATCCGACCTGGAACCCAGTCGATTATGTTATGACGGCAATGAAAGTACTTTAAGCCTTTAGAAAGTTAACGTGTATTAGAGCCCTGCTAGG